>JAJHJA010000460.1:0-604738 GCA_021202915.1 Heliconius himera | reverse complement strand
TCTTCTTTAGGGTGCCTTTAGCAGTAGGTTATTCTAGAACGCGCTATGGCGTCCCATTTGTGTCGTTCTTGACACTCTGAGCTGAACGCGTTATGGTCGGTTGGAATATCCTTTCTCCCGCTCTCAAGGCAGTTTATACAGGCTGGTTGTGTACCTGCTTTCCTATCTTTGCAATTTTCCCAGGTATGAGGGCCTCCGCAATGACTGCAGAGCTGTTCTTTCTCCTGGCAGTGCAGCTTGGTATGTCCGAAGCCAAGACACTTAATGCACTGCATAAGAGGGGTTTGGTCTGCAACTGGTCTTCTTTGTAGGCCAATATATAAAAATCCTACCTCAGTGGCTGCCTTGTGAGCGCTAGGTGGTAATTCTATAACCGGATGACATTCCAACGGATTTCGTGCTTTCTTCCTGTAACGTACCCTCATGTTGGTCTGCAATCCCAGATCTTTCAACACTTCCTTATTCTGAGCCACTAAATGCTCGATTATCTCAGCGTCTGTGTGATATGCTAAGACGTCCTTGATAAATCAAGCAATGGTTGAAAGCTTAAGCTTCACGCTTGTTTTTCCGCATAGCAGGATATGCAGAGGAAACGGAAGAAAAATGATTTGATAGTGTCAAGTCACTCATCTTTGTTCTTTGTCGTATCCTCCACCTTGCGTCCAATTTTTACGATTTTGCGTGTTGAGTGGCGGAACTCAAAGCCGTAAACTTTATGTACATATTTTAGTCTTTAGTTGGTAAATGTATCTAGAAGTATAGAACACGGGTTAGTTACACGTTCAAATCCAGACGAGCACTTGTAAATATGCAATCTCGCATTCTCTATTCAAATCTAGAACAATGAGTAAGCTAAATTGCATATTGATGATACTACGAGAATACTAATTACTAACTAACCTATTATTACACAATTTTGTATTGTAAAATGGACAGAAGCTGTTTCTTCGTGACCCAGTTTTCTTTAACAACTTGATGCAAAAATAAAAAAAATACTCGCTTCGGTTTGCTCACGTTCTTTTTCTTATATTTAACGTATGTATGGGAAATAAAGAAAATAACAAGAAATGTAAGTAGCTGAAAACATCAACCTTGTAAAAGAGTGTTTGTTAATTTGACATTCGTTGAAGCTTATTGCGGTGTTGCTAGGAAAATGCCCAATTGCACTACATGCCCTAAATACACAAATGGTTTTATATAAGGTATTTCTTTATTTTTTTTTATTCTCTACTATTTCTATTTATCTCTACTACTCCTACTTATCTCCTCTATCATGGGTGTCAAACTTTCAGTTGATCTTTTTTTTATTTTCATATAATATTCAGCAGGGTAGGCCCGTACCTAGTATTAAGACATTCCGTTGATATCTTTCCCTCAATTTTCGAGATATTGCGTGTTGAGTAGCTGGACACTATGCCACTTTGTCTTGTTACCAGAGCGAAAAAATGAAATTGATTAATCCTCCCAAGTGGGACTCGAATTCACAATCATGGCATCATACACTTCTGTTATGTTATGTTATATCGTTTCAAACATTAATTAAAAAATAATTTATTTTGTTACAGGTAAATTATATCAATGTTAATTAGTTATTATAAACCGGGCCTAAGGTATGTATTCATAAGATATAAATATTTTTAAGAACCAAAAGTAAATATTAAGAGTCTGGGAATTTACACAGCTTCTGATGAATAAAAAATAATTTAAATTATCAAACAAAATAATCTACTTGTATTATATATAACAATGAAAACAATTCGCTTGTAATTCGTCGTATTTTTACGAATACATACCAATAACGTAAACACTTCCTTCAATAAAAATACTACTGAATGTCACTGCCATTTTTCATTTTCAAAGAACATACCGCAACCAGAAAGTGATATCTCTCGTTCTATTTTACGCAATTACTTATTTTCTAATAAACCTAAACAACATTCAACTTCATCGCCAATACCTACGACTCGATTTCGTGAACGAGGCGTGTGGGATGTTGTCGCTTTGATAGGTTTGTGTCTGTGCGCGTTATTTTACAACGATAATTTTATTATTTATTTCATTTCATTATTTTTCATTTTGGCAAAATCTTTTTTGTTTTAATTATATTTTGTATTGGCTTTTATAGACTAGAAAAACTGTGTGTAAAGTAGTATGACAATACGATATTTTTATATTTCATACCAAAAAGATTCTTATGAAGTTCAAACGAAGAACATATAATTATTAACACACTTTTTTTTAGGATTTAATATTACATTACTGTCACTTTTACTACTAATATTTGGAACGAACGAGTACTCGGCCGTTGTTCGCGCGAACTATAAGACACTTATATTTCCATTATATCTTTAGTAGATTGGACTATAAAGATAAAACTCGATGTTTTTTGTATTCAGATATTTTCAAAAAGGAGATTATCATTTTGACATGTGTGCTCGAGATAATATTAAAATCTGAATAAGAATACTTATTTAGAAAACGTATAGAAATTTGAACGTAGCGGGACTCGAACCCGCGCCTCCTTTCTTTCCTAAGTGTGGAATAACACTTTAAAAATGTTTAAAATATTTGAATAAGATGTCTTATTTTGGCCCGCCTCTTAGAAACTGTTTCATATAAATCGGCTTAGTAGTTTTTTAAAGCTATGGAATTGTCTTTTAAAGAATATGCAAGTGTAAGCTTTGAACCTGTAACTATAACGATGTTGAAATCTATACTACTTATCTATATGTCACATAAGCTGTAATGTCTTCATCTGGCGTGACATGCCTTAGATAAAATCGCGAGTACTCTTACGATTTCCCTCAGAATTATAATAAATATGTCACGCTCTGGCAGCCACGCTCTCCTCGATGACTTAATATACTGTTGTGCAATCTGTTATTGTTGTTTTAGCTTATTAGTAAAAGAAACAAGATAGTTTTTATTAATTATAAAAAAATATTTTAAATACTTATATTTAGAACTATTAGTAAAGACGTTATTAAGACTGTAAATGTTAGAAAATATTGCAAGTAGTTCTGGACATCTCCCATGATAGTGTTTTCAAGATGGTTGTACAATTTGATTTATTTTTGAATTTTCATCGGAAATATACTCAAAACGCTTTCATTAGTGAGTTACTGATTTTTAAAAATTGGTATATAGTCAGTGTACGGGAACAGGAAAAACTGAATTTACTAGATTTTTAGAGTAAAAAATATAGTCTATTCCCATATCAGTAGGTATAGTAAAATTTAATTTTGTAACATTATTGGCTAAGCTTTATACAAATCGATAGATCTCAATAGAAATAATACTTTACGGGCTTCAGGTTCAATCGAAAACTCGTTACAGGCTATTTATTGCCTGTAACGAGTTTCTTCTTTATTAAGATTATTATCAAACGTATAGAGTTATTAAATAACCATTGCCTTTTGCAAATGTGTGATTGTAAGCGCGACGATTTGATTGAAATATTTAAATGAAATATTTAATATTTTCTTTTTTTTTTTTGCAACACGCAATGCCTCCAGATTTCGGTGGAAAGTCGAGAACGAAGTGTGTCTGAACGAAGGTTCCCAGGGTCCCTTTGCTTACTCTGATATGTGCAAGCTTCAGCGTGAAGCTGAAAAGATATAGAATAATTAAGTGTACTTTATTGTAGTGTTTTGATCCAATTGCAATATAGCGAGTATCTTCTCTAATGAAGTCGTCTAACGCAACACATCCTTGGAGTTTTATGGCTTCGTATCCGATATCCTTTCACTTGGTTGAAGATTATAGATTATGATTTAGAATTGTAAGATAATTGAGATGGGAAGGGAGTATCTTGAAACACAACTTTGTACTCATTTCTACGTAAATTGTGCGGACGGAGAAATATGAATTCTGCCACAGTTATAGTTTATATAGAGAAAAAGTGGAGAATAGTAATATTTTTTAATTTAAATTTTGAATAAAAACACATAAATGAACAAAATAAATATAACACACACCATCATATACACCTTTATATAAAGTAACACACACACACGCACACACGTTACTATGGCAACGCGTATTGTACGCGTACGGTTCTCTAATTAATATAATTACTATAGTCGAACAAGGATATAGACATACGGACAATTACAGTCCCTTTCATTTTCATATTTCTCATACTTGCCATATTAATGTTCAACAGTATTATTGTTTTATTGATAACACAGTTTCTATGATACTGGAAAAAGAACGTAAAAATTATGAAGAGTCACCGAAAAGCATGTATGAAGATGTTGAAGACAATGTATGAGTTGAAATAGTACAATTTGGCATACTTCTTTGGATATTTTTCTTACTACACCGCTATAGATAAAGTATTGTATTATATTAACGTCATATTGTATCCGTTGTATAGCAGGGTAGGCAGAGGGAACCTAATGTTAAGATACTCTGTTTTTCATTTTCCACTGAGTTCTGGAGAAATTGCGTGTTGAGTGGCGGAACGCTGAGCTTTGCCTCGACGGTAGAACGAAGAAATGGAAATTTGAAATATGTTATTTCTTCCAAGTGGAATCCACTCCACAATCTGTCGTGTTTGCAGTTACACTTTGGGCCCCTACCCCACGACTGAGTCAGAATTAGAAAATCAGAATTAAAGAATCTAGGATAAAGCGTGAAACTAAAAAAGAGTATTTTAAGTAAAACATTCTTGAATATATTAAATATGTAGTTGGTAGAATAAAAATGTTGCATTGTGCATTATCTTTGACATTACCAAGGCTCCGACACTTTCAGTGTATAACCTTGAGTGCTATTCACTCGTTACAAGTGATGACAGCGAGCGATTTATTCATCTAGAAAATTTTGATTTTTTTAAATTTATTTATTCATAATTTGAATATCTTTAAATGTGGCGAATTTTAGAAAGCTAAAATATTTGAAATAAAAATAAATTATTATAAATCCTACATTGTCTCCCCCATATAGCAGAGTAGAGAGAGGTTGATTTTTGAGATATTGCGTATTGAGATGCGGACTTCAGCACTATGTTTTGTTTTGATACTATAGGGAAGAAATAAAAAAAATATTCAAAATATTTTGAGTATTCATTTATAATTATATGATAACTGTCACTGTATCGGTTATGGGTTAATTTCGCTCGAGTTATCTAAAGGTTTTCTTGATTTTATTAAGAAAGTCTAACATAATAGATACAAGACTAAGTTTTGCTTTTTAAGCAGATGTTTCAAAATTCGAAATATTAGTAATTTGATTGTAAATTCAAATTACCGCCCCTTTTTCATTATGATATTTTAATAATATTTGGATTAAAAATCATCGTCAATCTGACTGTGCTTTGCTTAACTTATTATTCACAATTATTAATTTATCAAATTATCAAAAAATCCGATATTTTATACTATAATATTATACAATTAATTTCTAAAATCATTATTTTTAAATAAAAAAATCGAGCATTTACATAAACATTCTCGACCTTGTCACTTGAACCAGCCAAGTTGTTATATATTTAAGATGAAAGCCGACAAGTTTAGTATGAAAGTGATATAAAACAACTTTCACTTCCACAAGCATCCCTTTAAACTTGCTGTACTTTTATGGTGTGGTAAGTAATTTTAAAATACTGCTATATGATTTCAATTAGATTACATAATGTTAAAAAATGTATAATTTTTCGTATAACGTTAGTAAGATGAAATAAATATTTAAAAATATATTAATTTATATACATTTAAATACATATGGAAACTCATATTATAATATTGTATGTTAATGCTTAACCGAGTCATTCAGTATTGTAACTTAGCAAGTCTTGAAAATTTTGCGGAAAGTGAGGAACAGAAGTATTTTAATAGGGATGGAGTGTCTTAATACTAGGTTCCCAGATTCCTTCTGCCTGTTGATATGTGTAAAAAATAAATAAATAAAAAAACATCAAGGAAAATATATATGTCTACAAAAAAATACCAATCTTCTTTGAGCTTCTAATATTAAGATTGGCCCTATATAGGGCCAAAAATCGGCCTTACATAGAGTAATGTTCTCATTCCTGATCTGGTGCACCTTAGTATCAACTTGAACCATTTGATCGTATACAACCTTAGCCATTGACTCCTTCGTAATTCGAACATATGGTAATGTTTCCACGTCGACAGGACATGTGGGACCTTCAAAAAACGCATCTATTTCTACCTTAAACCCTGGCAATACACCTGCAGCTACTTCAGTGCTACTCGGGGTCGTGGGCGGCGGTGATCACATCATCAGGTGACCCGTACGACCGTTTATCTTGCGTTTTCCATAAAAAATGGGTTTTAGGTATAAGATTTTTTTTTACTTGAATTTAGAACTACAGATAAAGTGGTTAGACTTTATATTAAACCTACATAGTAATTAATGTAAATAATTCGAAGTAAAAGTGTCGTTTTGTTAAACATATCTGGGTAGGCAGAGGGAACCTGGGAACCTAGTGTTAGGATACTCTGTTCCCTATTTTCCGCAGCCGCCGAATTCTGGAGACATTAAGTTTTATAACAATAACTTAATTGCAGCACCAAATACGATAGCGACATACTTATTACATGGTCAGTTTTGTAAGATTCATATACAAGCGTCATATTTGCATATATATGACCGTAAAATTAGTTTTTGGAAAAAAAACAATACTTTCTTTATGAAGTAACATTAAAATTCTCATGATTTTCACAGTCATGCAAATTAAACATGGTTTACGCGAAACGCGAGTGTATTTTTAATTACATTCTTTTTGTTTTTCATATTTTTTTATTATGTAATGACCGTTAAGGTTGCGTCGTTTCCCTTTTTCTTTTATAAAAATGTCGTCATTATTGTTTAAAGAATTTATTTCTTTTGTCTAAATAAATGTCAAACATAATACACAAATATATTTTACGCAAAAACTACTTGTCGAAATATCTAATATGTAAACTTTTATTAGCATTATTTGATCGGCTTCACGCTGTATCCCGCACTCAGCAGGATAGGCAGAGGGAACCTAGTGTTATGATACTCCGTTCCCTACTTTCTGCCGGATTCTGGAGGCATTGCGTGTTGAGTGGCAGAACTCAACGCTGCTCAATTTAAATAAACATTTCATCTCCTCGAGTGGGGATCGAACCTACAACCAGTCGGTTTTACAATCATATTTTATGCCTCTGCGCCACGACCTGGACTCATTAGCATTATTCATTGCCATTTTTTAAAAATAAGAAATTATTATATTGAATCAGCATCATCTTATGTTTGAATATTTATTTTTCTGTTCTGCTTCGATTAGGTTTACCCAGAAATTTAAGAGGCCATTGTTAAAACATGTTCTTGTAGTAAGTAGTGTGCTTTCGTAAATATTTCTTGCCCTTTGATTTACAATTAAAATCAGCCTCACGCATACAGATGATTTATATTGTTATTTTATTTGTTACTAAGAATAGATTATATCGAATGCTAAACAGAGGATTGCTTGCTGATCGACCTCCATTTGAGGAAATAAATTATTTTCATTTCTTTGCCATTTCTCATATGCAATGTCTCGATTTATTTCGGAAAGCTTAGAACGATCACTAAGTGCTGCTTACTCTGCTATAAACGAAATAAAGTATGAGCTGTAAAAAAGGCATGAAAAGCCAGATTAATATAATTTTTTCCTCTTGTTAAACACGGAACAAATCGTTCGGGGTATAATCTCATATCAGATAGTGCGTCCAGGATGTAAATTAATGATAGAACCCCCTATTAAGTTCATTCTCGTAATATAATAAATTTTATATAATTTAGTTATGCAATACAGCAGCAGCAGCAGTGATCGGTAATGGTCTTGATTGATTTCTCAACGTATGTAGGTTTGTATGTATGTATGTGTATGAACGTTCGCGTTTAGTCACGAATTAGAGCGGCAATGTAATCTTTTCATGACGTTTGGTCCAGTTAGATGATAGTGAAATCTAATTTAAAGACACTTCTTATTACACTACGTTTGATGAGTCGTGGCTGACCTGAATTTAGGTTTCCTGAACTTTTGGAGAAGTAAGAAAAAATCTAAAATCGAATCTGCGCAGGCCTCTTGGGCTTGGGCCTTTGCGCCACTAGGACTAGAATTCTAGATTTATTTCTGTATCTGAAATATTTAGATCTCTTTACATATTCATACTTAAGTTGATTCAAAGTCACGTTTGTATCGCACTAAGCGACATGATCAACGTTTTTTTCTTATAAATCTACATATCGATTGCGTGCTAACCATTAGACGCGCAATATTAAAAGAAAATCGAATTTAAATATTTAGATTTGCTTTGTTTTTGTTAACATCGTATGTGTTTTACTAATAGAATGGCATTTACTGAATAAAAGTTGAATAACATACATAATACATATTTTTTAAATCAAAAGATGTATTTATCTTAAAGTAAAATAAGCACATCTTTACATAATATGATTTATGTATTTCACGCAGTACTCGAACATATCAGAGTAGACAGAGGAAACCTGGGAACGTAGTGTTAAGATACTCTGTTCCTCATTTTCCGCCGCCTCCGAATTCTGGAGACATTAAGTTTTATAACTTGTTGAGTGGCGAAGCTCAACGCCGCGCTGTGCTTATTAAAGTATTTTTTAAAAAATGCAATAACGTAATTGCAGCACCAAATACAATAGCGACTTACACTAGTATAAATACCATGTTAGTCAGCTAATATTTATGATAAAGGCTACAAAAAGATCGGGTCGTTGGAAATAGCATTACACAATAATTGGCGAAGTGTGGCGTTTAGCTCTGCTACTCAACATATAATAAATCCAGAATTCGGCGATAAGTGGGCAGCGGTGTGTCTTAATGACTTGGCTACATGCGGCATACAGCGTGAAGCTGAAAAAAAAAATAAAAAAGTAGGTGTACGTTTTTTCTCGCATATCGAAATGGGCAGTAGTGTTAACACTCCATTCTCCAATTTCTGCCCAAATTTTAGGAGATATGGAGTGTTGGAACTCAACGCCGCGATATATGCATATTAATAATTTTAAAGATTTCTGTAGCACATTGTTAGAGTAATACAATTTTACAATACAATTTGTTACACTGTCAGCTAAATACGTGCACTACATAAATCACTTATCGGTTATTATAATCGATATTTATCAAATGCTGAAGTAAGGTTAATAGAATATAAATTGATATTTCCTTCTAATTGTAACGAATTTGTGTTTGGTTATGGTTCTTAACACGTAATGCTTATATGTAATTTAGTTATTATAACCTAATAAAGCTTTACGCTTTGTCAAGACACGTCGTTCCCCGCTCATATTCGACATTATTGGGTGGCGGAATTTAACGTCGCAGCTTGTATGGAACTCAACGCCGCGTTTTGTCTTGTTGTCAGAGTGAAATGAAAATTAATTAATTCCCCCAAGTGGGAATCCAACTCAAAACCTTCTCGTTTACATTCAGATTCTACACCGCTGCGCCGCGACGACCTATAAACGAATTAATGTTGTTGTTTAGTCGATATAAATATTACAGATGTATTTTATATTTTAACGACAAGTATTAAATATTGTAGTACATTTCAATTGACACACTTAATAAGAGGTTACTTCTAGACCTTATTCAATTGGTATGTTCCAAGATTTGAAGTACCAGATGGTCGTGGTTTCCATTTTTACTTTAAAAATAGTTAAAACTATTAATAAATTTCGGCCTCTTGTTCAGATTGAGCGTATTTACACACTTAACTTACAATGCCTCAAGTATAGGTGGAAAGTGACGATAAATGATCAGCTGCAACAAGCAGGACAATGTTTTAATGTTTTCAAAATAGTGTGGGAAGTGGGGAAACGGAGTGTCTTAACACACTGCTCCTTACTATGCGGGAAAACGCGTAAAGGGCATACATAAAAGTTCAAACAGAATTTATATTGTTTAATAAAAAAAAATCTTTGACTTTTGACTAAACTTTAAAAAAAAATACAACATCCGGTTCACGTCAATTGTGAAATTTCGATCGCGTTGTGTTGATAAAGTTATATATTTATACCTTGACAAGAACAAAGGTTAATATCAGCCGTGGGGGTGAAAGGCGAGCAAGGACATGCGCTAGTGTGACAATATTGTACTGTAATTATTACTATTATGGGAGTAATTGCTCAGCTATGTTAGAATAAACTTTGTTTTATAGTTAATTATGATATTATTACATATATATAATTATTATACAATGATGATAATAGTGTGATTATTTCCTATATGGCTTAATTTTTTTTAAGGGCACAAAGTGTGACTGTAGAATCGACTGGTTGTGACTTCGATTACCAATCAAGGGAATGAAATATTTATTTATATTTCTATTCGCTCTACCGACCTTTCTGTGTGCGGGATACAACGTGAAGTTGATTTGATTTTATGTAGTTTTAAGAATTAAAAAATATAATCTAAATTTTTTTTTACAGCTTCACGCTGTATCCCGCACACAGCAGGGTAGGCAGAGGAAACCTCGTGTTAAGACACTCCGTTCCCCACTTTCCGCCGAATTCTGGAGGCATTGCGTGCTGAGCGGTGGAACTCAACGACGCGCTTTGCCTCGTCACCAGAGCGAAGAAATGAAAATATAAATCTAAATAAATATTTCACTTCCTTGAATGGGGATCGAACCCACAACCAGTCGATTTTACAGTCACACTTTGTGCCTCTGCGCCACGACCGGCCTCAATAAAATAAAATAATTGATAGAAGGATTTAAAGTCGTTGAATTTTCCTTTTAGCGTCCACCCTACATTTAATATGGCTTTTGGTCAACTCAGCAAGTGCTACTGTCAGTTATACAACTAGGTATAGTAAGTGTTGTTACGTAGATCTAGAGCCGAAGAACTTACAATATAAAAATAAAAAAAATATGTATATTTAGGATCTAAGTCTTTCTGACTGTAAGAGCGATGACTGTGGGTTCTATTCCCAATTTGGTGAATGAAGTATCCGCATAAGAATCAAATGATTCTTTCCACCTACACCATATCACGCAGGAGTAGGTTTAAATTAAAAAATATATACAGATAATTAAGAATAATGCAGAAACTGTAATGTTGGCTCCCCGTTTTCTTTGGCTACCCAAACAGGGATACTTGTACCCCTGCTCAATGACTGCTTATTTGTATAATAAAAATTATAGCTATTACAAGCTATACTTTTTCATAATATAAAAATTTGGTGGACAAGCACCTTAGATGTTATAAAGCAATTCAGCCCACTCCATCTGAAACGACTGTCCATTTTGGAATGACACCAATTGCAATATAATATCGCTATAGATAGGTACATCCTGTAGAGACAATTTACATTAAGTTTTTAGTTTATTTGATTTTTATACGTTGTAAAGTAAATATAATAAACGAAAAAAAATTGAATTAAAAAAAAAAAATACTTTTTTTACTTTTATAAAACATTATTATGCTTACCATGTTATATGTGGCACAGCGGGCGGCTACATGCGCGACGGGCTGTGGGTTCGATTCTCACTCGAGGAAATAAAATATTTAATAATTTCATTTCCTCGATCTGGTAACAAGGTAAAGCGACACTCAATTCCTCCAGAATTCGACAGAAAGTGGAGAATGGAGGTGTCTTAATGGGAACGTAGTGTTTAACACTAGGTGCCCAGGTTCCCTCTGCCTACTTTATTATGTGCGGGATACAGCGTGGACTTGAAGATAAACAGAGATCTATTTTGCGCTTTTTCTAATCAATCTATGTAAATCTATCTTATGGTTATTTTTACTTAAACTTCTCTGTTCCGATTTATAACATAAAATATTGATCCGAACTACGTTTATGCTTTTTATATACAATGTATATATATATATATATATATATATATATATATATACATTGTACTATTTTAAAATATTTTAAGATTTGATTTCATATTACGTATGAACATAATGATTAGATAATCATTATGGGAATTTGCGGTCCGCAGTTGAAATATGCTAAGATATATTTAAGTACTAAAACATTAACTACGGATTGCGTTACGAGTCGACTGCTTTTGCAAATCGTTTGTCCTAATGAGACTGGTTTCATCATATTTTATGTCAATACAAAATAATTATGTAAAACAGTGTTATATTCATATGAAATAAGGGTATAAAACTGTTTTTAAGGCCGTCGTGTTGCAGCGGTAAAGCGTAAACGCGATGAACGAATGGTTTTGGGTTTGATTCCCTTTCGAAGGAATGAATAATGCTTAATTCCTTATGTAATTGTTTTGGTAACAGGACAGGACAGGACAAAGCGGAGCATTTAGTTCCGTTGTTCAACACGCAATGTCTGAAAATTTGTAGAAAAGTAGTGAACGGAATGTCATAAACTAACTGAACCTATACTAATAGAGTTACAAGCTTCAACCAATAATATATTTAATTTTGAAATTAGCTATTAAAATTGACTTGAATCCGTCGTGGCGCAGTGGCACAAGCGTGTGTGTGTAAACGCGACGGTTGTGGGTTCAATCCCCACTCGGGAGAATAAATTATTATTTATTAAGATGTTAAATTCTTCGCCCTGGTAACAATGCCTCAAAAATTCGGCAGAAAGTGGAGAATGGAGTGGCTTAATACTAAGTTCCTTCTTCTTGCCCTCCAATTTACGGGATACAGCGTGAATCTAAAAAAAAAACTATCACAACTTTGAACGTAGCAAATATCAATAAATAAGGTTTATAATATGACAAGTTATAAAAAATTAAGTCATGCTGTCACGTAGTGCATGGCTTGAATTAATTAATAATGAAAGGAACTTGAGCTATATTTATTTGTTTTATGAATGAGTGTCTATTTCTCAATATGTCAGGTTTATCGATATTATGATTCATGTGTAACCATTTTATATGTCCGGTTAGTACGAAATAAATAAATTGATTTTATACGACTTTCTTTCATGAAAGTAATAAAGAAATTAAAGAAAATATTTTTTTTTGAGCGCTTCAAATTTGATAATTATATGTTAGGTCGGAGTATGCATGCATTAGATAATTGGTTTTCTATGCTTAAAATAAATTGAAAAGCTATAGATTTTCTTTAAATATAATAATAACATACAACGTATTCCAATTTTAAATATGTAGGTTTACTATGCAAGTTCTATTAATAGAATTTCTATTGTTAGTTATAACAAATATAAGTTTAATAATAATTGATATTATCGATTAAGGTCGACTTACAAAATTATATCGTGACTTATTTGTATCGTGACATGTACGGCACTAGCCCTAATATTTATTATATGGACCATCGAACTGGTACATTATAACACAGTATTTATATTTTTAAAATAGAGATTAATATTCGAACGTAAATTTAGAGCCCAATAAAACAGTACACTACCTTTGTAAAAATATTTTTTTTTTATCTTCACACTATATTCACCATATACCACGGTAGATAGAGAGAACGTAACGATGGGACACTACGTTTCGAGACATTGCACGTTAATCAGCAGAACTTAACGCTGCGCTTTATCTTGTGACGTCCTGAAATAAATCAATACAAGGAGCTATTGATAAGTTAAATTATCATAAATTATACAGATTGCCTTTCAACGGCTATCTTTCAATTTTTATTTACATAACGTCCTCAGACATTAAAATAGTAAAAGTTTTATTACAGCCTTAACATAAGTATGATAAATAAGCGTTCAATTTGTAATGCCTGTTTATAAAGAGCATTGGGTTATAAAAATAGAAATAGTCGTTGCATGTCCAAGTAGTAAGAATTGGTTGAAAGAGATAATGTAAATAGCAGATTAAAAAAATATATATTAATTTTATTTTTTATATGGAACACTGTGTTATTAATTTTCTGCCCATTCACATACAGAATGCTTAATGTACAAGTTTAACGCTGCAAGTTGTCTTTTGACATGGCCGGAAATTTGTAATTTGTATTTCGATTTCCTCTTGGGGAAATTAAATATTAAACATTGTCGTTTTCTCTCTCTGATAATGAGGCAAAGCGTGGTACTGTGCCTCAAGAGAATAAAGAAATTCTTTAATACTACTAACAATGAAATTATAAGTAGCCTCTGCAAGCTACGATTAATTTTTCCTTTTTATTTTTTTCTTTTTAAATATAAAGTAAAAAAATTTTATCTTGTGAATTTTATCTATATCTATATTTATCTTTATTCGTATTTATGATTCTTGCGTCTAAATAATTTGACAGAAAATAAGTATAATACCTACCTTATATAATATTATAGTATAGGTATAGTTTCTACAATTTACTCATTTATGAAATTATAGTATTAAAACGCAATGCCCATAATAGCACTGGTTCCTTTAAGCGACATACTTCTCTTATATCATTAGCTCATTAAAATCAAATCAAAACCTAAGACCTATATAAATACTATTAATAGATACATTTATTAATATTTAAATACATATTTGTAACTGGGCTAAGTAAATATTTCACTTCGAACTCGAGAAGCCACTAATCCTTATATTACATGTTATTTTTTGGATTTTTATGTAAGTTATTTGTTCCTCTAGAATTTGTTTCTTTTTTGCCTTCATTAATGTTGTACTTTCGAATCGACGGCGTTGGGTTTCGCTACTCAAAACATATTATGTTAGAGTGCAAGGTATCTCTCTGCCTTCCCTGCTATATGGGTTAGTGTAGCTAAAAAAAATATTTAAAAATTAATATATATTTCTTTTGTCTAATTTCCTCTTGTTTTTATGGTGGAACCCAACATCACCCTTTTTCAGATGACTTACACACTATTTAAAATTTTACTGTACTGCATTTAATCTATTATTATTACCAAGTTCAGTGATTTCATTGCACTTCATTGGCCGCAACAGTAACGAACGATCGATTAGTCAATTTTAATATAGCAACAAAGTGATATATTTAAGTTGTATTACTCAATAATTGTAAGGTCATTAACACAATAACATGAATCGATTAGCTTCACGCTGTATCCCGCACACAGCAGGGTAGGCAGAGGGAACCTAGTGTTAAGACACTCTGTTCCCCACATTCTGCCGAATTCTGGAGGCATTGCGTGTTGAGTGACAGAACACAACGCCGCGCTTAGCCTCGACACCAGAGTGAAGAAATGGAAATATATAATTTAAGTAAATATTTGATCTCCTCGAGTAGGGATCGAACCAGTCAATTTTACAGTCACACTTCGTGCCGCTGCGCCACGACTGGCCTCAACACAACTCAAATAACATATCGATTGTACATATTGTTCTCGCATCTTAGAACATTGTTTTCGTTTACTCAATAAAGTTAAACGAAGTGTGATTTGATATGAGCAGGAGGTTTTATATGTCAACTCTAATAACGGAAGATGCCTGACGATAAATAATAAAGAACTTTCAGCATTGAATATTTCACCCTTGAATTGATATACAAGACTTATATAAATATTTTATGTATTTATTTACCTAGTATATACTAGCTTTTAGCTGTGGTTTAGCCGTCCCACATGGCCTAACTAAGGCTGTACATACATATTTCTCCATAAATGTACTATAAAATACAAAAAGATTTTTTTATTTGGACCAGATGGATTTCTGAGATTAGCACGTTCAACCAAACAAACTGTTCAGCTTTATTATATTGGTAAATAAATTACGGTAGAATATATTACAGGTGTCGGCTTAGGTCTAAAATCAGACCTTAGTTGTTCTAGATTAGTATTTAACAAGCTGTCATACGTTGCGACCTTTGATTTCGAGCGGGATAAATATTCAGTACATTCACTTTTCGTTTGACCCTTTACATTTTTCTAATATATCCTTTAGAAAACGGAACTGAAAAAAAATTTGTTATTTTTAAGTTGTGTGTTACGATATTATATCCAATAATATTATTTTGTAAATTTTACATTTCCTTATATTATTTATACATATAATAAAACAGTAAAAATTCTTGTTTTGTTCTTCATTTTGTTCTTCTTACTCTATTTCCAAACATCTTCTTCTTCTTACTCTAATAAATAATTAATATATAATAATTCATTTAAAATTTAATTCATTTCATTTAAATAGAAATCTGCCATAAATAAAAAACATGTGCCTAGTATGTGTATAATGGAAGAGTCTGCGCTCCTTTTACGGGAGTAGCATATAGGGTAAAGTATTTCAAACCCATACCTAAAGAAATTAATCAAGATACCTCAACAGTTTGCACTTACTTTTTTTTATTTCACGTAACTGTATTTCGTGTGACGCAGATACGAATAGATTTCAATAACGTAAACGCATACTACTACAAAAATACTACTGTTTAGTAGTATTTTTGTAGTACCTAAAGAAATTAATCAAGATACCTCAACAGTTTGCACTTTTTTTTATTTCATTTAATCTATTCGTATCTGCGTCACACGAAATACAGTTGTATTTCGTGTGACGCAGATACGAATAGATTTCAATAATGTAAACGCATACTATTACAAAAATACTACTGTTTAGTAGTATTTTTGTATAATAGTAGTTGCCGGTCTGCCTTTTTTCATTCTCAAAAAACATACTAGAACGAGAAAGGGATATCTCTCGTTCTATTTTACGCTATTCAATATCGCCGCTTTTACCTACCGCCTCGATTTCAGAGTGAATGTTATCGCTTTGATAGGTTTGTGGCTGTGTGCGTCATTCTTGACAAGAGACTTTTTATTTTACAACGAAAATTTTATTATTTTGTTTGAAAAAATCTCTTTTTTATTTAAAAAAAAATCTCTTTAGTTTTAATTTTATCAGGTTTTTATAGAGTAGTTAAAATTTGTGGTTTCATGACTAAAACACTCTGTATAAGCAGTACAGGTTCTAAATTTCGTTCACGATAATAAGTGAGGCCCGTCGAGGCGCAGCGGCCCAAAGTGTGACTGTAAGCGCGACTAGTTGTGGGCTCGATCCCCACACACACTTTCGTGGAAAATTAAATTTTTATTTAAATTTATATTTCCATTTCTTCGCTCTGGAATTCGACGGAAAGTGGGGAACAGAGTATTTTAACACTAGGTTCCCTCTGCCTACCCTGCCGTGTGCGAGATACAGCGTAAAGCTGTTAATAACAAGTATTTTATACCAAACTATAGTATTATGTACCAAACTATAGAAGGTGATGTAATTTAGAAATAATTAAATGTAATTGGATACCAATATTAACTTTGTTAATCTAATACGTTATGCGGAGACTATGACATCTACAAGTTGGGCCACTAACATAATGTTTATTTTTCATTAAGAATATTTTAAAAGGTCATTAAACAAAAATAATTTGTTTATTAATTTTGTAGATTTTTCTAATATATCGGGCACCGTAAACAGTAAAAAACACTACATTCTTATTTTGTAAGTAAATAGTTGAAAAGATAATGCAAGAAATAATTCACTAACAATAAATTTTATTAACTTATATTTATACGAAGAAATTTAGTATATAAATGCTATGATAAGCAAATGTGCATAAAATTATTTGTGAGAGTAGCATATTCGCTAATTTAGTGGCCAACAGCATTTTTTCGCCCTGTTGAAACTGTTGATTCGGTACAATGAATTCAGCAAAGCGCCTTCATGTATGAAATTGGTATTTGGTACTTGTACAGAATAATATATGTAACTTGAAATGGTTACTTTAGTAAATATTCTTATGTTTAGTTAAGAAAATTATTCGTAATTTTGATGTTTGACATAATTAGATTTTCTTTCCTTAAATTATTTGTTTATAGATCGTAGTTTTGCCTTTCTGTGTTTTTTTTTGCATTTTTAGATTAGGTAGAGATTAAAAATGTTGTCAGTTAAGTAGAATAATTTGAAAACAATCTGTTTGGAAGTAAAAAAATGCTCACTGTTGTTTACCGTCACTGAACCCAATAGCATGTATTTTCAAAACTTGCTTAAATATATTCATTATTTATTTTTAATTTTAATATTTTTAAACTAAAAATAATTAACAATAAATATTTATATTTACTGTTATAAAAGCAAAATGACTATACTCACTCTTACATTATTTTGCAATTTTTATCTCTGAATGGCTAAGTAACCCTTCCTAGTATTGTTTAGCGTACATAAAGCACTTTCTTTGTAAAAGTCCATTGCCTTTGGAGATACACTTAAAGATTTCATAAGAAGTCATTATTTTAAATTTGTGAGCATTTTGTAATGATTGTACTTTTTTCAATTCCAGATAAAGATATTATAATGATATGTATGTAGATCCATGCTTGTAATTATTTATTTATTATTTTATATTTAAGATATAAATCGTTTCTAAAAATAAATATTGCAATTATTACGATCATATTTTTTTCTTTACAGGTGGAAGGAATATCACGAGTCAGCAGGCGACATCCTAGCCCTATTAAAAATTCTACAACTATAGAATCTGAAAATGCTTCACCTTCACTTAGAACTAGAACTTCCAGAAGACGAGAAGAAACTACACCACGTGATATCTCAAGAACCAGAAGTAGAAGTAGATCTTCTGATGTCACGACTTCTACTACAGAAACATTACAACTTCAATCTGAACGAAATGAACGATTCGATTCGAAAAGGCAAAATAGCCGAACACGTAGCAGGCAAACAATTATCAACGAAGAAAATTTTGATACTACCCTAAATAGAGATACTCAATCAAGAAGTAGATCTCGACAAGTTACCAGACGTGTCACATCGCAATCGACAACAACTCCAGCTCCTATGCCTATTTCTTCTCCTACTACAAGTAGAAAAGAATTTACGGAACCTGCTTACAATGATATTTCTAAAACTGTTACTAAGGAAGTGATTGACCCAAATAGTCAATTTAAAAGGAGAAGTTCTACTGAACGTGTAATTGAACCCACAACAACACGAACGCGGAATCGTATAAACACTCGGACCAATATTCGAACGCTAGATTTAGAAGTTTCAGGAACAGCCAACGCATTAACAACAGTTTTTAAAGAACCTACAACAGCTAAAACGAGTGACCTTAGAAATTCAAGAAAGTTAAGATATAAAACCAGACAGTCAGAAGTAGATTCGAATTTAACAGGTGAGGGCTTATCAGTGCCTAATGAAGTAAAATCTAGTCAAATTGGAGAAAATACTACTAGTCAAATTGGATCAAAATCGGTATCACCGTCAACCACAGAGACAATCGTTAAACAAACAACTGAAAGACTATCTAAAACTAGTACCATAAAAACAACAAAAGTTGTAAAAAGACCAATCCCTCGAGGTAAAGTAAAAGCACCTATACTCACGGCCAAGCCCAAAGTCTCAGATGAAGTTCATGAAGATGATAACTATCCTGAAACTTTCAAAGCTTTAATTCAAGCTAAAAATGCATCGGTGAGTAGAATAGGTTGAATCATGTACGTTTAATCATAAATATCACTCATATTAATACCACTGTATCATGTTCAAGTGACAAATAAAGTATGCACTTTAACAGAAATACTGTTTATTTCATAATAACTAACATTGTCCATATACTAACAAGACATATTTAACTAGATCACTCGTATAATTACAACAATCATTTTTTAAAATTAGAGTGGTATATGTACCAAGATATTTGAACATAACGAATAAACATTTCAGACACAGGCGAGCTCTCCACCCAGCGAGAGTTTGTCAGTGAAAGCATCACAAAAAGTTTACAATACTTACAACACATCATCACAATCTATCCTCACGGCTCCTGACTCTGAAAAGCAATTTCGGGTAATACTAGATTAATTCATTACTTTGAGTTAAATAAATTAATGAATAGTAATTTTTATCTCATTTACGTAACACGAATCATTTGAATGGAACATTATGTAAAAAACACGTAACAACTCATTTAACTCTTATGAATTTACAAGTTCACATAAAACTTTTACAAACATTTACAATCGAATTCATTAAAAATATGATTACCTTGATCATTGATTAATTTTGTTTTATATAACTAACTTTCAGCTTCGCAGCAAAATAAATTTAGAAGAGAATAAAAATGAGAGTAGAATAAATGATACTCAACAAGAGGAAACTACGCCAGCTCCTAAACAATTTAAGCCCAAATCGTCAGAGTATCGTTTACGTGGATCTTATATACCTAGAAGTAAAAAATCCAGCACTTTCTCTTCTTCAACTGATTCTTTAACTGTTGTTAGTCCAGTAACACAACGATCCTATAAATTTAGTAGAAAACAGAAAATAGGAACAACTGAAACAATCAATGTAGATAATTCTGTAAAAAGTAAACGAGTAGAAAATAGTAATAATAATAATTTATTTAAAAAACCTGTTATACGCTCTTCTTTATATACAAGAAGAAATCTTACAAGAAACTTTAGTGTAAACTCTGAAGTTCCTAAAAGGGTCGAAATAGACAGAAGTGATAAAAGCTTTACATTAAAACCAAAACCTATATTATCTAGAACATCTTATTACTCTAGAGTAAGAAGTAATTCAATAAACAAAACTTTGCCGACTAATTCAAGCGTTCAGAGCACTACAGAAGAAATACTAACAGTTGAAAAAAAAGTGGAGGATACAGCAGAACTTCCACTTATTTATACAAATGCAAATAGTGCCACTACAGTGAAAAATGGCAACAAAGACAATGAATTTAAAAATGACAACCAAAATTTTGTTATCACCGTAAATAATAAAGAATCGACAAAAAATGGTACACTTAATGATGAAGTTGATAAAATTGAAGAAAATAAACCACCACTAAATGTGATAAGTACCACCCAAAAGTACCACGCTACTTATAAGGACAACAGTAACGATATTTTATTACAAAATCGCGAAAAAGTTACTGCTGTTCCGTCGATTAGAAATATTCAAACAAGAAAATACGGAAGAAAAACATCAAGACGAAAAGAAGATGTTTCAAGTGTAACAACTAAGTCTATTGTGAAAAGTTCAAGAAAATATGGCGATACCTTTTCAAAAACTACGGAGCCCTCATCAAATGGCGTAAGTGCATTTTTTTATTAACACATATACATTTTTTTTAATTAGTTTTATATGTACAAATGGACGTTGCTTATGTTTTTGATTTAGTTGATATATATAATATTTTCCAGATTATAGGTGAACCCGAAAAAGTAAAAAACAAGTTTAGCTCTAAATACAGATCATCAATACTTGACAAACCATTTTACAAACCTACTGTACCTACAATCACACCATCAACTGTAAGTAACACAACAAAAACACGTTTAGCTTACCTAAAATTACTTTTAATGCGAAAATGAAATTAATGGAGTAAAACATAGTAAAACAATGTTTCAAAGATTTTATTCAATGTGTAATCATTAAGCAAAGATGAAAACAAATTATTTTGAATACTTCGAAATACAGTAAAATACAAAGCCCCTTTATGAAATTGGTATTTATTATATTTATTTCCTCTCATCGAATCTAAAACTACCATTTAATTATTATTATATATTTTTTACACATCATACTCACTACTATTCTGTACATAATTTTATGCGAAGAAATATTCTATTAACCAAATCATCATATTATATATAATTAGTATCATTGCTTTAACATTTTAATAAACATTTTCATTACAAAAGGCGTGGCTGAAATTCTTCGTGACAGATCATCTTTTATCAAAGTCTGTAGAAGAGCCGAACTGGTTCGAAGATGAAGACTTTTCAGATGTCACAACTGAACAAATGTCAAGACAAAATGATACATCGCCAACATGCATGCATGAAACAGCCTTTCCACCGGTTAATGACACTATTTAGATTATAAACGATTTCACTATCATTTCATTTTCATAGTTACATTAAATGTATATAAATACAATATATTTGTAATAATGAAAGTAAAAAAATGTTAATATAATTAAATATTCAAATAATATTCTAAAATTGCATTTAAAATTAGTATATTTATAAATGATGTCAAGTATACTTATAGCATATTACGTGATATTGAATTAACAATGCAAGTGCTTCAATCAATATATATATATAAATGAATCTTATATATTAATAAATTAATTTTACACACTTATACCAATAAATAAGGAGCACTTATACATAATACATAAAAATGCATTGTATTTATTCTTAAGGCAATAATAATACATTAAATAGAGTTAATATTACAATTTGTTTTAATACTCACAGTTATGTAACCGTAGTTTTGTTTCCTTTTTAAATATTTACTATTTTCTTATGATGTCCGAAAGTAATAAAGAGGCTTTGGTCTATGCACGATTTCTGGGTATTTCTTATACTATCTCACATTTATCAATGCTCAACTTTGTTACTATTATCTGCTATAATTATGGGTGAGATCACTTCTTCTTTCAGGTAGAGGGAGAAGAAATACAATTAGGGCCAGACATGAACGCTATATCTATCACTAAATCACGAAGTCCATTAACTTCAGCTGACCTCAGACTTTCCGAGAGCCTGGCGAAAACATTACAAGTTATGAATGTTGAGGCGTCCCATCATTCACCTTCAGTTACAGTATCAATATTTGATGCTTTGGCTGAAATACTCACATCTACACCCAAACCTCGTATATCCTCAACAACTGAAGTATTACAATCTCAAAACAGTAATAATGACGTAAAACAAACACTTGCAGGCGTGAGTAACAATATTAATGTAAATAGTGTCAAAGACTTAACAAGTCAAGACAACTTAATGCCAACCGAGGTTGTAGCCACTGTTGCTAATTCTGTACAAACCACTGGTCAGTCTACATCACATGTGTTTAACCGAATGCCGGTTGGGGGATATATTACACCATCACCAATTATTGAAGCTGGAATAACTTCTACTGTGAATACACTTTCAACATTCCCTTTTCCTACTTCCCCACCCACAACTCCCGTATCTGCAAGGAGACCATTTGCTATAAAAGTACTTTATGCAGATACCGAACGAACTACTGACAGAACGACCACTGTGACTACTACCGACCAGTCAACGACTGACACTTCTACAAGGGTATATAATACTGTATCTGATCTTATACTTTCTAATAATAAAATAGTTTCAACAGAGCTAACTAGCATGTTATCAAACAATATAAAGAATATTATTGAAAATATGGATGAGGATAGCAAAGCTAGGCTTTCAGTAGATATGGTGAAGTTATTAAATAAATTAATTCCAAAATTAAGTAAACCAATCACTGTACAAGATGACATAGAATCTGTTCCTAATACGACACCTTACAGTTTGGAGGATATTAAAGATACTGCAAATGTTTATATAAATAACCAAGATACTTCTAATATTTTGACTGATAATATCCTCCAAAGTGTTATAGACGCAAACATTGTAAATAGCACAAAAAGGAATATTGAACCTGAAGTTACCACATCTATTCCAACAGAAACTGTAAATAGCACTGTTGCACTAAATAAATTAGATAATACAACTACATCTGCACTTGGAACTCTGTCTATATCAGTTACATCAAACAATGACGAATTGAATATTGCACAATCTACAGAATCAAGTAGTATTAATTTAAACACTCCACAAGATATTATTTCTACCATAAGTTTGCCCGAAATTGATATAGCATTAAGTTCTCCAGGGGCGGATGTGGTAATTGTAAACAGCGATTCAGGTTTGAATTCAAATAATGTCACTAACAGTCCTCCTCTAGTCCCTTTCCTAACTAATTTCGAATTAAATGATTTTAATGACTCAGAAAGTTTGACTTTAGGGCAGATATTACCAATAGCTCCAATGAGATCTTTACAAGTAAAAGAATTAGAGGATATTGAAAATATACAGGATCCAAGTCAACTCTCGCGTTTACAATTATGGATATTATCCAAAAAAGCTCGTGTTTTGAAAATGATTGAAGATATAATAAGAAATCATAACGAAGAAATTTCAAATGCTTCTTTGACAGAATTAGTCAATAATACTAATCAAAATAACGTATTTCTATCTAGTCGCTTAAGTGATATTGTTAACACAATGAATATGACGACTGAAAACATTACGTCTAACCAAAATACTCTAAATATGCCAACGTCTACTCCTGTGACTATTACTGAAAGTACGACTTCTCCTACAAATCCTTCTACTTCCTTTCAAGCAAATATAGATTTAAGTATAAGTAAAAAAACTTTTTCAACTACCCAAACTGATGTTCCAATGACAACTACATCAATACCATTAGAAACTGCTTCTGATATTTTAACAAGCACTGAATTATCAGCTCCAGCAGCATCCCAAATCCCTAATGATGGAGCTGACGCTTTCAGTGCTACTACTGTGGGAAGTACTACAACAAATGGTGATGAAAGCGTAGTAAGATTACAAGTGACTACAGATGCAGATGTAGTTCAGTCTACAACAAGCAGTAATGCGAAAACTACCACTTCTTTTGAGAGTGGACTAATGACAGAATCTGGTACAAGCGAAAATTTTATAGCAAGTACAACCATTGCAAGTATCGATACTACAGTGCCAACTATAAGTGACGCATTCAGTAACATAAATACAAATATACGCAATCAAACTAAAATCAGCACCACATCAACCAATCCCAAAAAAGATTACGTTATATTTGGAATACTGCCTAACAACACCGTGGTACGTAAAGATCCTAACGATAACGTACTCGAAACATTAACAGAAGCGAGTCCATACATCATTTATGGCGTACTACCAAATAACACAATAATACGAAAATTTCCAAATGGAACTAGAGTACCACGAATTATGCAAAAAATTGACATACTACCAATCAGTCCATGGAGCTTAAGAAATCCATACAGCCCCATCCATAACATTCCGGCCATTGTCAGACCGCAGTCTAACCCTATCCGAGTATCCACTAATACTGTGTCATCCAACGATACCTCAAATAACGGAACGGAAAACCAATTAACCACCGACACTGTAAATAACCTACAAACTACGGTATTAATTTTATGTTGTTTAGCTTAAATGCTGTGCTTGGGGCTTTTTCATCGCATATTAAGTAGTAAGTATCTTATAGAGGAAAGGGAATGGATTATGGTAAGCTTTGCATGCCTTTGCACATTAATCACTTCACAAAATAACATTGCAGAGCTTAACTCTCTATTTCGTAATTGCAGATTTCCTCATCGGCACTTAATATAAAAGATAGCAGTTCATTCGGTATAACTACCTCCACAAATAAGCCTCCTGCTGAAAAAAGCACTGCCTCGCATGTTTTGAGTTTACGCACAACTACAATGCTACCTTCCATTGATGAAATTCTGCTTAATAGCATATCTTCGGCCACTAAAGAGGAGATGGTCATATCCTCAATGACAAGTTCTACTAGCGAACCAAGAATATTAACACTGGATATCGATCCGGAGGTATAATCATTATATCCTGGCATTACGTCATACTCACACATACTATCTACATACATTTAAATCAGCTACATAACTTCTAACTAATTTAATAGTAATAATTTTACAAGTAACTATTTTTAACGAATCAAAAATAACGCACGTATTTAATAATTTAAAACAATTAATTGTATTTGTCCATACAGGTAAGTGGTGAGGGATAATGGAGATAATAGTTTCTTTTCATCAAAATATTACTTTTTCTTCCTTTTTTGTACATATAAAGGAAGAAATTTAAAAATGTGATCTTCATTTCAGACAAAACAAATTCGCACAGAAAAACCTGTCGATGGTAACGGCAACGCAGTATTTAAATTTATACCCATTGACGAAGTAACAGTATCACCACAAGAATCTAATGTATTGAGACTTGCTTCTACGAAAACGCCTAAAACTGCGACAATAAAAGAAACACAGACAACAATATCTGAACCAAATACACAGTTACCTATAGAAATTACTTCTGAAGCTACTAGCTCACCATCGGATATGCCTATTTTAGTGAATACAGAAATTACTACAACAGTACCACAAAGTCCTTTGGCATTTACTACGACTGTAGCGCCAATAATAACTGAAACTGTTACAACATCAATTCCCATGATGGTAACACAAATGACAACTACTATACCAACTTCAAAACCTACTACTAGCACTCCGATCCCTATTGCAACAACCCAAATGGCATCTTCTTTAGTATCTACTGAGCCATCAACAGTTATGACAACAAGTACATTATCATCTTCATCTACTGAAACGATATTACCAATCCAAGCTTCTACTTCTAGTAATATTTTCGAAACTGCTGCATCTAACCAAAAAGATGCCGAATTACTACAGTCATTGATACAAGAAATCGGTCGTACTCCTAAAAATCTCAATACAAAATCTCAAAATATTGAGCAAAATGATAACGCTAAACTATTACAAGCAATTTTAGCTGGTGGTGGACTCAATTTGGGAAATCTTATAAATAGACCACACAACACTACTACTACTACTACTACTACTACTACTACTACTACTACTGTACGTTCCATCGAGGATGATATAAAACAATTTGAAGAAGATACAAAATTACTAAAAGCATTATTACTTGCCACAGGACGCAATCCAGAGGAACTTAATCTGCCAAGCTTAGATATTATAAGGAGGGTAACATCTAATAGTGCTACTACAGTAACACCTTCTACAGCTACCGCTATCATCAGCACTACACCCCTGACTACTTTGCCTACAACAACTACTATCACTACAACTCCTACAACTACAACTACAGTTCCAACTACTACAACTACAGTTCCAACTACTACAACTCCAACAACTACTACTACAACTCCTCCTGCGACAACTCCTACAACTATAACTACTACGACCACTTCATCTACAATCACCACAAGTCAGGCTGAAAAAACTACATCATCGTTAAATGATGATTTGAGAAAATTACAAGAAGACACAAAGTTGTTGCAAGCATTATTGCAGGCTACTGGAAACCAGAATACTGGTAGCTTACCTATTATATCTGGATTAACCTCTAATATAAGAGTAGCATCTAATCCTTTAACTACATCAATTGAATCAAATCCTACTACGGCATTTAATCTTCGCCCTATATATACTACTCGTCCATCGCCTGTTTTTAATTCATTTACTCCTGGAACTGTTAGTGTATCTACATTACAGCCTCAGCAATCAAGTACAGAAGATATTAGAATATCAACCACATATAGACCGTTCACTGAACGATCAACAACCATACAAAATTTAGATTCTTCAACTGCTACTACTCGTCGCTCCAAGGCCGTACGGTTCCAAGCGACAACTGAAATACCAAGTACCTCAACCTTCTCAGACGAAGAAGATTTATTATTTTTGCAAAATCTGGTACGTTATTATTCTATTATTTATAATATTTTAAAATACAAACTTACTCCAAATCATGCTCAATCAAATTAAATTTTATTATTTTTCACAAATTTGGAAGACATTCTAATTGCAATCACTTTGCCTCATATTTTTAAAAACATTGATATCAGTTTGTACAATATTGTATTTCTTGATGTAATTACAGAAATCTGTTTTAAGTTCAAAAACCAACGGTCAAGATTCTGAAACAGCACTTGCTAATCGCGTTATTGCACTTGCTGTAGAGAGAAGCTTAAACGAAATACAAGGCAATAAGCTTGAAGTTTCTAGTACAATGATACCTACTACTACAACAAGGCCGACAACTACAACAAGACCGACAACTACAACAAGGCCGACAACTACAACAAGGCCGACAACTACAACAAGGCTGACAACTACGAGACCTACTACTACGACTTTGCGCTTGATAACAAGAGCTTCAACACCAAACACTCCTTCTATAGAAGATGATATTAAGCAATTTGAGGAAGATACTAAACTATTACAGGCATTGCTAAAAGCTACAGGACAAGATCCCTCTAAATTCAATATTCCCACATTAAACACTATTGTAAGCGAAGTATATTATCTAAATTGATAGTCTGTAATCAAATATTCGTATTCTTTTCTAAAGATTTTTTTTCAAACGTTCAGAGACCAGCAGCTGATCAGTTACATCCAAATGTGGTCGCTACTACTGCTAAGCCTTATAGTGCAAAAATAGAAGTAACAGATGACTTAAACAATGAGCAAGATGATGCAAAATTATTGCAAACTTTAATTAAATTACAAGATGCACAAGAAACTACTACACAGCGAGGGAAAATTACATTTACAGGTTAGCGTCACAACATTAATAATTATTGTGGATATTAAAATTATTCTAAAATTGCGTAAATATTTTGTTATTGTTTATAACTATGTTTAATTTTATTTCAAGGCCAATCATCTGACGAAGCACTTAAAAAGCTTTTACAACAAGCCCAGCCTACTGGTATGGTATCTGAAGCAACTAAATCTTCTATTTCACTGAGCACTGAATACGGAAATAGCAATGATGCATTGCTAGCTGCGTTACTGAAGGAACAAGGATTTGGGCCGACAACGGCAAGTTCTATAGACGAACAACTTCGATTGGCTGTTAGTCTTTCTTCTTTCTAACTATTCATTTTTCATCTACAAAAATTTACTTATTAATTATCAATTTCCTTATTGTTATAATATATCATATATTCACATTCACTTACTATTTTCTAACTTTTTTAATTTATGAAAGTCTGTTATAAGTAAATAGATAATTACTTACTACATTCACAAATTTAACACAGCAAATTAACATCGTAGGCTTTACTCAACCAAGTCGTAGTGACGCCTAAAGCTAGGCGAACGACTACACCGCCGCCACCACCTGCGCCGCGGAGACCATTATTAGATGGTCTTGCATGGTTATGGCAGCAATGGAGAGAGACAGCTCCTGAACCTGGTCAGCCAAGACCAAATAGGCGGCCAGAACAACCAAGACCTTCGAACTCTCCTGCAGCAGCAACAAGTTCCAGAGTCAACTGGTTCGGCTCAGGGCCTTTCGTTGGTAATGCTGACGAAAGGCCGACGTCAAACAGAGTGGGTTTCTCGTCTCTATTACTTAGGTTGTGTGACTGGGGATGAGGTGATGGAAACTCCTTAGGCTAAATTTGTACTTTATTTATAAATTCCTTAGCCCTGTCCTATTTTAATGTACAGTTGTAACGGTATTATTTTTTGTAAATATGTAGAATATTACTCGCATTAATTAAATATGTGACTCCAATGAAAGCCTAGTGATACTAACAATTGGTTTGTACATATTTATACAAGCTAAGAAACTTTGGAGATAACGCACATTGCGTATGTTTAGTTTAAGAAATTTCATTATTTATTTATAAAAAAAAAGAAAACGCTTTTTCGCTTTAACATTTTGCATATTCCTAAAGTGCATACGGTTTTTTTTATCTAAGCGGAATTTAATAAGCTAATATTCCGGAATAATGTTTTGTAAATACTGTTAAATATGATAATAATAAAATTTTGACAATTTTGCTTATTGTGTCATTGTTACTAACACACCTTTACGTTCCACAAACATAAACGTTCCTTGCACGATAAGATGCACGTTTTAACAATTTATTGCAGATATTTATGTTTTTTTGTTTTGTACATAATCGATGTGAATGTTGAAATTTTTATTACCTTTAGTTTTTTGTATTTCCTAAATCCAAGTAACCCCATCTCCTAAATCCAAGTAAACCTAATTCGATCATATTTGTAAATATTGGTTTTTACAATTTTAACACGATGACGACGTATTAAATTTATTGTAAGGGAATCTAGTGTATAATGTCTCTCTGGGGGACTAGATTATATCGCAATTGGAACCTGGTGAATAACATCCCGTTTTTGTAGATAGTTTACAAATTTTGTGTGTATCTAACACATGTCGTTATATAACGTATACCGTTGTGTCAATGTGTCTGATTGGTAAGTAAATTGATTGATATTTCTAACGAATGTTAATGAATCTTGTCCTTTTAAAAAATGTTAAATGCTTGTCTTCAGTTATTTTATACTTTAATTAAAATTAACTTCTGTATCTACTAAAAATATTCAAAATAATTTTGTGAAGTAAAATTATTAACAATTATTTACTATATTTATATTTTTTCCGAATCAAACATGTTTTCTTTTTCGTTTACACATAAAAAATATATATTTCTATTAATGATTTTGTATATGTACCATTTCAAGGTAGGACATAACTTTTCTAACCTTTTCACATTTATATTTAATTTTCTCCTTATCCTACCCTCTAAACTGCATGAAATTTACATATTGTATATAATTACTATATTATTCTTATAATAATGTTTAAAATTATTTATATATTTTGTATATAATGTATAACTGAAACTTGACCAGCTATTTTTAGATATTGCATGAAATTAGTTTGAAACATTATCTTTTGTATTTTTTGTTTTCTCTAACTATAGTTATATAAATAGATACCATTGGAGCCACCGAGTGCTGTAACATCGGAACAAGGTCCAGGTAGAGGTCAGTTGGTATCGGCGGCCATAAATGTGACAAGAGCCTTCTCTCAATTTTTAGGAGCTGCTATTCAGGTATTATAATTTTCTTTTTTATCTTCGTATTTTTACTTACAACATGCTAAAATGATTGGCGAACACTAATTTTCCAAATTGATAATTTTCAGGAATAAATTGTAGAATCGGAGTATTGTAAGTTCTATCACAGTAACTACTAACTTCATCGCTTTTTAATACAATCAGAATTAAAAATTATATACTAAATAAATTATTTAATTTTTATATATAAGAATTAAAACTATTCTTATTTAGGAAATTTCGATTGCACATTTTTTATTTAGAGTGAGGCCGTAGCGTAGCAGTGTTTCACAGAAAACACGACGTTTGCGTGGGTTTGATTCCCACTCGGGAGAATTAGTTGTTTTCTTTTTCTTGCTCTGGTGAGAAGACAATTGCGGCATTAAGTTTCGCCACTCAACACGTAATGTCACTCAGCACGAAATCGAGGTAGAAACTAGAAAACGGAGTGTCTTAACATTAGATTCCCTCTGTCTAATTGTGGAGTACCGTGTGAATTAAAAAAAGTATATTATAATTCATAAAAATTGTTATCTTAAATATTCAATTAAGGAAAAACTGGAGATTGGTAAAAAAATATGACATTTAGTCCCTTTAATTTCCTATGAAAATGTAAAATTTTCTCAATAAATTGACATTATTATTTCAGGGAGCAGCTCAAACGGTGCAAAGTGTGATACGGGCGGGGCAGAGGGCGGCTACCGACGCGTATACAGGCGGATCGGGATAGACTTAATGGACTAGAAAACTTTTTCGAAAGTGTCATAGTACGCACTGTGTTGCGAGCGCTCATGTGTAAATAATAATATAGGAGCCTCATGTGATAGGATATGATTATGATCGAATAAATTGGCAGTTCTCTATAGGAAAAATACAGGGTAGTAAGTTCGATACCTGTTTCAGACATTATGTAAGTTACGTCGATCTGTCTCGGTCTGTGTTGTTAAGATGTTACGTACCAAATATTGATAAGAAAATTTTAATTAGTATATTTTTTTTATTGTAATCAAGTATTTTCAATTTTTAGAAACTTTGTAATGAAATCTAGTAAAACAATAATTACAGGTTGATGTACTGGATTAAATTATTTTACTAAACATTAACCAATATGCCTTAAAAACAAAAATTTTATAGTTTAAAATTAAAATATCTATCATTAATATTGTACATAGTTAAGTATGTTACTTTTTTTGTTGCACAAAGTGAACTATCTCTTGCTGTAGAAGTCACTAAAGGTTACTACAAAACTTGCTTTATTTTCTTACTATAATCGTGAGCAGTGGGTTCCACTCTACATTGAACGACTCTTGATTTTAATAAAAAAGGACAGTCTTTATTTATAAGAATAGAGTGGTTAAACTCTCTTTTCTAATTCTAAGAAAATATTTATATAAAGATTGTTAATTTTAAGTGTTTATTATTAAGTCTAATACATGTGCCATTTACGCACGTGCTTCGGTAAATAGCCTTTCTCCTCCTGCCTTATTTATTTTGATAGGTTTATTTAAATTTAATATACTCGGGTTAAAGTAATATTGCACCAAATCGTTTTGTATAGTTAGCTTTGTTTATTTTATACATAAACATATTTTGCTCTATTGTTCGTGTTAAATCGAAAGTCTATTATTTTTTTCATACAATTTTTATTGTTATTTAAAAGCATGTAGCGTTTCAAAAAATGGTTTTAAATACGTCTCAGTTATTCTAACAATATTAATCAAATGAAGCTTAGTAAAAATTTATATCACATGTAAAAAATGATATTTGATGTGGTTAAAAATTAAAAAAAACTATGTTGACAAGGTTAAGATAAAAAAAAACGTTATGGGCGAAATTTCAAAATGCCATTTTAATATCTTGCTTCATTTTAATACATATTTGTGTTTGAACCGTCTGTATATATATACTCAAAGTTTATATCCAAGTTAAAGACATCAAGTGGAGGAACTCAACGCCGCGCTTTGCCTCGACACCAAAGCGAAGAAATGAAAATATAAATGTGAATAAATATGTCACTTCCTCGAGTGGGGATCGAACCCACAACCAGTCGATTTTACAGTCACACTTTGTGCCTCTGCGCCACGACCGGCTTCGAAAAATATAAAAACTAAAAATATATGAAAACGTAAAAATACTATGAAAATTAATATAAAGCTTAACCGTTTTTCTCTGCCTTTAATTTAATTTAATTAATATTATATTAAAAAGCGAATATGTATAAGATAAATCAGGGTTTCTGGTGTTTCTTTTTGATTACTTCGGTATGTGAGTGTTGCTCTAATGGAATAAACATTTAATGTATATAAACTTAGCCTTACTGTGAAAATGGAAATAAATTAATTAATGATTGGTGAAATAAAAGTGTTTTATTTGGTATTATTTATTTATTTATTTATTTTTCTTAGGGAAACAACAGAACATAAAATTCACAAACATTATACATTTTTAAAATAATACGCAGTCCAATCAAATTTCCACATAACAATTACATATAACAAAATTAAAATTTATCAGATTAAAAATAAAGATAAGTTAAGTAACTTAACAAAAGAACAAATCTTACCACGTTTTTCATTGCCATGAAATACTAATGATAAAGACATAAATTACTAATGATAAAGACATAAATAAAATATTCAAATTATATTTTTTATAAAATTAAATTAAATGTTTTAGTTAAAAATAAATGTTTCCTTGGAGCTAATTTATCTTTTTCTTACAATTTAAGTTACATATTGTTAAAACTAGTTCCTGCCCATTTTCTCGTAGCAATTGCGAATACTAAGTAGTGATCTTAATATATTATGTCATTTACAATATAATATATTAAATCATTGAACCAAGTGTTATGACACTCCGTTCTTCGGTTTCCGCCGCAGTTTGGAATACTGACAATTCTACATAAGTTGAGTGGCAGAACTCAACGCCACGCCTTAACTTAACATAGATTTTATTAATATATTGTATCATTTTAATGGGCGTCATCATAAACATATGCAATGGTTATAGTTCTGGTCCTCACTTAGAGAAACGCTGAATTGTGCATTATAACAAGAAATTGGCGCCTGTGAATAAAATATATTTATTTCGCTCTTATAAAAATTAACTAACTCATTTACTGAAATTATAAAGAGCACAGACTAAGTAAATATAAAAGGTTCTTATTAAATAATAGTTTTTATGAAATGAGACTTGTAAAAATATTAGTTAGTCTTATTAGGGAAAGTTTGATCGTTTCCACTGTTACTTGACGCTGCTAATATTTTACTTAGAAAGATTATTTTATATTATTTTTTCATGCATTTTTTAAAAGAAAATTGTGCTCTATTATTAGTAGAAACTGTGAAAGCGAAGTTAATTTGATTTTGAAACAAAGGACTTTCAGTAAGATGATTTGAATACGTTACAGTAAGCAATTGTCATGATAAGATATCAATCAGCAAATTACATACGATATTTTAGTAAGAATTTAAGATTATTTATTCCATTTTTTTTATGGAAAAGACAAGGCCAACGAGCGTGCGGGTGACCTGATGGTAAGTGATCACCGCCGCCCACGACCCCGTGCAACACCAGAACCGTGCCTGCCTGTAAGGTGGGTTGGGCGCTGGAGCCCAGAATTACCTGATGCGAAACGCAGTGGCATAAAGCCACTACTTCACGCCGGTTTTAAATGCCGGGGGTGGTAAAGATCCGGTCGAGTCTGCCCATACGTGTTGCGATTGCTGGCGACGTGAGTCTACCACACGTACTTTAGTCGCCTCTTACGACACCACACGTACTAGGATGATCCTATTCTAGGCCGGGATCACACGGCACAAGACATACATTGATGTATGGGTTTATTTGATAAATAGTCGTCGCTCGCTACGTTGTTTCCCTGGACTTTAAGGGCGAATTGACACTGTATTGCCAGTCCCGTTTTTTTTCTCGGTCCGAAACTGTTAAAAAAAATTTTTATATAGGAAACAAGGACAACATTCATACTATTGTTACGGCAAGGTTTCGGTCCAATCACACACATATAAGAATATTTATCATAGAAGAGTATGAGATCCGTGATCGTGACTATAATGTGAGTCCTTACTAAGATTTAAAATGGAAAACCTCGTCCTTTTCACGTTCCCTTGGGAATTTCGACATATTCTCTATATATCTAATTTAAATTCTCTAAGGTCAATTATTTTATCTGTGCATTGTCCATCAGTTACCCAGTAATTGCTCTTTTTTATATCTATGTAGATAAAAAGCTATAAAAAATTCTAGAATAGTCTTCACACTTTTATACTTAATCAAATCTACAAAACTTTTATCAAATGCACCAAACTATAGAAAAATAGAAATATAAACTATAGAAATATTCATGCAACAACTTGTTTTTTGATTAATTCTTAAATTTTTTGCCACACGACCTTGTGTGACTTTGTTAAGACAAACAATTTTTTGCCAGCATACTCGTTCCGAGCCTTATTTCTAATACTAGCTTCGATTTTTTATAAATCCAGTTCGGCATTCAAATTATATTTGGATCATTTGAAGCGATTGACAGATTCTACTTACGTAATAAAATACTTTAAAAAATATTTAAAAGTCTTATTGCTGTTTATTTTAACTGGCAAGTTAGAGTGGTAGGTAATAGTTTCAAGATGTAATGGCAACAAAGGAATAATTTTGAATTTCAGAATAAAATGCCCTACTAAATAAAAAAAATCTGCTGCTTAAATTTTATGGAGAACGGAGTGTTTCAACACCAGATTTGCTTTTGTCATATACGGTGTTTTGTTACTATGTCACTTATTGTATTAGTTGGAATGTTATAAACTTATAAAGTTCAGCACAATTTCGACATTTGTCTGCATAACTCCTAAAGCTTATTTGTAATGGTTACATTCCTTTCACAAATGAATATCATATTAAATCATACAAGATATTCTTACTTTTTGTCAATTGTTGAAATCTTATTTATAAAATGAATTAGGCTAAAATATTGATACTCATTCATAGTTTTTCAAAATTAAAATGTGTTTAAGGTCTTATTATATTCGCTCGCTTCGCTCGAAGCTCGCTTCACTCAAAGCTTGCTTCTGTAAGACATATGTAGATCGATTTAGCGGCTGCGTTACCTCAAAGTAAACTGCTATGGCTATAGGACGTAATACTATGAAAATAGCTTTAAGTAAACAAGGAGACAGATGAGTCGTTTTCACGTCATCTAATTTTCTATTTTTTTAACCATAAAAGTTGGTGAGCAAGTTTATTCGCCAATCCATCAATATAAGATTCCCAATGTAATTTGGAATCAATGGTGATACAGAGAAATACCGTCAATATTCAAGAGTACATCAGCTTTAACAATCTTCCTAAGGTTAGGTGTTTTGAAAAGTATATATTTATTTTTTGCACTATTCAATAGTTATTAAAATCAAATCAACGATGTATTTTTGAGAGAGCAAAATCAATAAACAATACTATCTCCTGGTTCTTGGTTTCAACTGGATAAAGTAAATATTTTTTATAAAATTAAATCAAATTAAAGTAGCCTCACGATGCATCTCGCAGGCGGCAGGTTAGGCAGAGGGAACCTAATGTTAAGACACGTTCCCCGCTTTCCGCCGAATTCTGGAGGCATTGCGTGTTGAGCGGCGGAACTCTATGCCTCGACATCAAAGCGTAGAAATGGTATAAATAAAATATAAAAATAAAGTATAAATAAAAAAAAGTCCCCTCGAGTGGGGATCGAACTCATATCAAGTCGCGTTTACAGTCACACTTTTCCAGCGCCACGAAGGGCCTATATATCTGACAATATATCTGATGTATTCTTGATATCTAGTTACTTAAATATCTTAACACTGATACCCATAGATCAGATAATGAGCGAATACATATAGATAATGAGCGAATTTAATAAAATGTTTGTGTAAAATATTTATTAAACTCACTCGCTTGTGTTTTTGGCATCACGCTGAATTCCGCACTTAATAGGGTAGAACCTAGTGTTAGACTGGAAATCTAGTGTTAGGACACTCTGTTCACATTAAGACACGTTCGTTTCGCATTTTCTACTGTATTCTTGAGGCATTTCGTATTGGGTGGCAAGAAGTATCTTAACACTAGGTTCTCTCTGTGAACCTGAAAAAAAATCTCTTGAGTTGACTGATTTAAATTTACTAACAAGACACAAATATATGAATGTAATTAACATTGTATATTAAGTTTTAAAAATATATCTTTTAGAATTAAGCATTTAAAAGCCATTATGATATAATTAAAGATATATAGGTACGTAAAAGTTGTCAAACTCGTATACAGAAACTAAGTTGAAGCAGCAGCTGTCGCCTCTTTTTTAAGTTTTATAGTTATATAATTTAAATGTGTGCTCATAATATTTTCGACCTTTCAACATAGGAAAATTTTGTATATTTTGTTTTCATTATGCGTGGTGATTTATTTTGCTTCCCACTGTATCCCGCACATGGCGGACGGAAGACAGAAGGAACCTGGGAACCTAGTGTTAAGATAATTCAGTTCCCAACTTTCCGCCTCATCCTTAACGATAACGATCTTTAACATAAAATTTTGTATGCAACGAAGTCTCTGTCTCAACTATTAACATTTTGATAACTAAGATTTGAATTTGGGACCACCGTGTGCTGATAAACATAATTTCTTAAAATTTTTTATTGTACACCAGAAACAAATATAAAACATCACAACATTGAAATAAACATACAAATGAATACAAAATGCGGCTTTATCGCTAAAAAAAGGAGAGAAATAATGGGTGGGTACATGGGAAGGGATGTATAATATACATATTAAATTAAAATCTGAATATTGAAGTAGTAATTAAGAATAATAAATAATATATAATAGTTTTTTCAAAAAAATAAACAAAATTACGCTTTTTTACACTAAATGATACAAGTGCTATAAAATATATGTAATTGAGGCCAGTCGTAACGAACGATCACAAACTGTGAATGTAAACGCTACTGGTTGTGGGTTTGATCCCCGCTCGAGAAAATGATAATATTTATTTAAATGTATATTTCCATTTTTTCGCTCTGTTGTCGAGGCAAAGCGCGACGTAGAGTTTCTCAACACACAATGCCTCCAAAATTCGGCGGTAAGTGGGAAACGGTGTGGTTTTACACTAGGTACCTCTGCCTACCCTGCTGTGTCTGGGATACAGCGAGAAGCTGATTTATTTGATTTATATATTACATAGCTACTTAGTCACAGCTCGATCTAATAAAAGCGTTAAAAATATAATGCATATCTACATTTTTCTCATTATACAGTGAAATGATAGATTCTTAGAATATTGTGATACACAATACACACAACATGTTACATTGAAGGTCTTAGACCCTTCTATTTCTGTCGTACTGAGAAGACTAGAAGGAAATGTTATTATCATACTAAGCGCCGCTTATATTAAGCACAAAAATATGTTGGCGCAAGGGCACAAGCGTGTGGTGATAAATTTGATGGTTGTGAGTTCGATTTCCACTAAGGGGAATGAAATATTTAATCTTTTCATTTTCTCGTTTTGATAAGGGGGCAGGTGGCGAGATTTCGGGCGAAAGTTGGGGAACGGAAGGATTTTAATAAGAACGGACTATTTTAATACTGTTTTCAGGTTCCCTCTACCCTCTCACCATGCTACGTACTTGATACAGCGTGTAAAGTAAAATATTTCATTCTAATAAAAATATTAGATTAGAAATAGGGAATTCTTAAAATGTGACAAAAATCTCTTAACGCTTCTCTTTGTTCCTCGCTCTGGTAACAAGGCAAAGCGCGGCGTTGAGTTCTGCCACAAAATACGTGTTCCTTCCAGAATTCAGTTGAAAATAGGGACCAGAAGTATCTTAATGGGAACGGAGTGTTAACACTAGGTTCCCAGGTTCACTTTGCTTACCCTGCCATGTAAGAGTAACAGCGGAAAGCTTAAAAAACACATTTTTGTATCTTCCTTCTTATACATGTAAATCCAGGTATGTATGTATATCATTTAATAAAAAACAGTCGTGCAAAGTTATGAAAAAACAATGTAAATATTTCGTTCTGTTGAATGTCAATGTCAAAGTCAAAAACACATAGCTAACAGTACATTCTATTTACAATGTTTTTTTTTTTAATTTTTCTAACACAACAATCGGCAAATCTCTTTATATTTCATTTATTTATATTTTTTTCCATTAAATTATAATGATATATTAATATAGTAAATATTTTCGAGTTATATATAGTAATATCCTTGCGTTGAAACACTCAGTTATCACTTTCCGCCTGAATTCGAAACATTATATTGTGTGGCGGAACTCAACGCCACATTTCATTTTACCAGAGCGAAAAAATATGATTATTCATATTCTCAAATATACAATAAATATTTTAAATATAAATATTCAACTATAAATCTTGACATTTACGTTCAAAAGCTTATACAGTAATGAAAAAAATTAGAATTAAGAAAACACAAAACAATTTAGAATTAAGAAAACACAACAAAGTTTTAGTTTATTCTATTAACAGTGCGAAATCTGTAATTGTTATAGTCTCAATGTACGTGACACGAATCACATAAATCATTAGAACCTTATTGATATTCTGCTTATGGCCTCGTTAGATTCTATACTTAGCTTTTAGCTTTAACAAGTAATATACATATATAATAAGTATTTTTAACATTTCTAAAGTGTTATTCCACTCTTCGAAAACGTAAAGCTATTTTAATATTTTTAATTGTTATTTTTCAGCTTCACGCTGTATCCCGCACACAGCAGGGTAGGCAGAGGGAACCTAGTGTTAAGACACTTCGTCAAGTCAACGCCGCGCTTTGCCTCGACACCAGAACAAGGAAATTGAACCAGTGGGTTTTACAGTCATACTTTTTACCACTGCGCCACGACTGACCTCTTACATAATTGTTATTTAAAAAAATATGTTTTTGATTGTACTGTACCGTACTACTATCATTTGCTCCAAGGCTTCTTTATTGAAACTACGCTACTGTTAACCTTGTGATTAATTATAAGAACTGGAGGTCCCGTTGATGCGTGAAATACGCGTCGCGTCAGAGTAATGTCAAATATATGGAAATTTTATTTTATTATAAATATTTACTCACATTTATTTTTTCATTTCTTCGCTCTGGTGTGCCTCGAGAAATCGTAGGAAAGCAGGGTATGGAGTGTCTTAGTGGAACACGGAGTATCCTAACACTAGGAACCCATGCGTGAAGCTAAAATAAATATTAGATTTCGTTTTTTTAAGATACTATGTTTCACATTGTCCGTGCAATTTCCGAGACGTTGCGTGTAGAGGTGCGGAACTCAACGCTGCGCTTTGTCTACCACAACTGAAATGAAAATAATTAATTTTACCGATTGAAATACATATCACACTTAAAAGTTAATAGTATTAAAAGTCTATCGTATCGTATATTATGGTTTACATTATTTAAATAACTTTATATTTTTTAAAATTTACATACACAAATAGTTTTAACAAAAAATATGTAAACTGTCATACTAGTGTTATATTTTCGTTTCTTTGTTATAATTTCCAGTCACTTGGGCTTTTCCTCAAGCGAGTACGTAGTTCAACTAACAAGGATCGGTTTGCGGATCTATAACATATTTGGGTTTCTTTAGTACTCCTACTTTGGAATCTCGATCTGATCGATCGATGTTTTGATTGCATGATATTCTAAAAAAAAGAACGTATTTATATATAAAAAAGTATTCTTCGTTACTGAGGAGTAATGTGACTATTAGAATTGAAATGGAATTCCATGGAAAGTTGAAATTTGGCACGGAGAGTTAGGGAGAGGACTAAGTGGAATTTTCGTATTTCTTATGTAGAGAACGAGTTTTTATCTTTTTGTGTTTTAAAGTCCAATCAAAGAATACTTATATTGATATTGTATGTAAGACCACTGCTCTGTTAATACAGAAAATTTACCACTATACAAAAATATATATTATTTTTTAGCTCCACGCTGTATCCCGCACAGCGGGACATAAACATATTTCATATAGTAGCAAATGTTGTCAAAAATTTCATCTTTTATAGAATAAATAATTTTTCATTCTATTAAAATGGTTATAGCATGTAATTTAAGTATGTATATACAAGCAATAATTATATTTATAGTAATTAAATATATCTCTTTAGAGAATTGAATATATCAGTTTTACTATGTTAGATTCTATCCCTTAATGCATAGTAATAAGGAGCTAGGAATGATTAAAAACTTTGTACTCTCAAAGGGCTTTTTTAAAATTTTCTAACAGTTAGTAAAGTACTAAAGTTTTTTTTTGACTATAAGATTGTGTTCATAAAAACTAAAATGTAGGATATTCTAAAAAAAATATTAATAAAATATCTTAGTAGTAGTAGTACGGGATTTATCTCGCGTTTGATCGATCAGCCTGATTTAATACAAACTATAAACGCATGCGTTTAATTCATGTGGACACTTCTAAGAATAAAGATAAATAAACATCGACCGTTGCGTAAGCACAACCTACGGGTTTTAAGGGCTTTTTATATATAGATATTCTATTTGGAAATATGTTTAAATTTAAAATATTTTTTGGTTTTTCCAGTATGTATAATAATATCTCAAGATTTTCTTATTTGGAATATTCCAGTTATCGAGAAAGGAGAGGTAACGATGTAGGACATCCGACGTTAAGCACTGTACCTGCGGTCAGAGTTTTCTATGTAAGGTACTTAAAATGTGGTATACATACATATACAGATGAAGGCCAGTAGTTATATAGAGTGTGATATGGGTGATGTAAGTCATCAGAAAGATGATTGAACAAATCGATACACTGTGAATGATCGCTATGCCCTGGATAGATGCAAGAAAATATAAAATGTTAAAGTTATTAAAATATCTACAGTACTGTAATAGTTGAAAAGGTCCCCTAAGGTTTCAGTAGGACTGACAAAGACATTCTCACAATTTTAATATTGCACAATTCAAATGCTTGTTAAAGATAGTATGAACAATATTCCCAACATTTTAAATTATTATAAATGTTTACTTATTTAAGTTTATAATTTCAATTGTAAAAATATGAATACATCATAAAAAGAAACGAAATCAACATCCATGCAATGAATAAAAAAATTAGAATCTCTTAAGATTAGTAGCATTTTATAGCTATGAAACCTACAAATATCGCTATAAATCGGTTAACTTTTTCAACTCCTTGCTTAAACATGACTTTCGGACAAAAACTTCTAATATTATTAGCCTTTTTATAGAACTTATATAATGACAATGTCGTTTTAATGCTCTATTGGCTTTATACGGTTTTTAATTTTAAATTAAACGTTCTTGTAAATATTTTCTACTACTTAGAAATCTGACTTGTAAATTTTTTTAAGTACTGTAAAAATTGTTTAGTTATAGTTTGCTAGTTTTCCTTTATTAGCATTTATTATTGGCGATTGTACATATGGGGACGTAGAGGGGAGGGTTATTGCGCATATCCAAGGTTCCTTTTATTTAAAATAGGGTTACGAGTCCCAGGCACTGCTGGGAGATTGTCAACCATACAAACCTTAGAAGTTTCTTCCCTTCTCAGCGCTGAAATAAAGTCTCCAATCTGAATAGTGTACATATTGCCAATTTTTATTTCTATATCGTTCACATTTTATTCCTAGTGGAGTATTCAATCTTATGTTAAAAAACCGGTCAAGTGCTCGTCAGACTTACCCACGAGGGTTCCGGATAAAAATTAACAAACTTAACTTTGTGGGCATATGCATACATTTCGGATTATTTCCTTTATTTGTGCATGCGTTTACTCAATTCTTGTCAAATTTCATAACTGTAGATCTAGGGGAAGAATCCTATAGGTTTTGATTACGCGGCGTATTTCATACGAAATGCAGCATAAACGATGCATATATGCTCGTATTTTTTCTTTGCATTGACTTAGAAGCTTTATAGACTCTTTCTGCACAAGGTAAATATTTGATATTAATTTCAACTTTATGGCTTTACGCGATCTTAAGAAAAATGGTTTTGACCCTATAAGTAAATATTGGTTGAGTTATATAAATATTATTTTTATAATTATAAAGCTAATATATAAACAAAAAACCGATATAGTGAGAACAAAAAATTACAAAATAGCACCAAATTTAAATTAAGAATCACGAGACACAAGAATGACGACGTGACGACAAGAATCACGACTTATTAAAGAAAAAATATTTTTTTATTAATCGATCGATATAAACAGATTTCAAAATAGATCGAGGTTTTACATGCTTATTACATAGGTTTACCCCAGCCTCCGCCGCCGGGCACAGTCTTGCTCAACAATGCTATATTACCTTGGTTGAAACGAATGTGATTCATGAAATTGGGATATTAAATATAATTACAAAAGCCAATACTTGTCTTGATGGCCTAAGATCCCATCGCTTAAAACTGTAGGGATCAGATTTTCTAATGAAACTTATATTTAAGAATGATACATGATAGTAGAATAGATTACACTAGGGTTGCCCAAAAAAATCCTGCCGCAATCACCTTTAATTAATGTTTTTCGTAACTCGTTTTTGGAGAAAATTGCACTCATATGTTTTTTATGTGAATCGCACATCATTTGAAAGAAAATCGCATAAGGAATTGGAAAAACAATGGTTGCCAGCTCTCAGTCTGCCGCAAGCCCAGGGTTGCCTGGTTTAAAGAGGTCAGTTAATGTTAATATTTGCACTTATGTGTTTTTTTAATGAATTATATATCAAATTAAAGCTTATTTTTTTCTCATCACTAAAACACATGGTTGCCTGCAAAATAACTGCCGCAAACAAAGGTTGCCATCATTTGAAATATTTTATTCCGATTCCGTTTGACTTAGAATAGACGATGAAATACGCGGTTTGCCTTATGTTTTAAAGTAAAATATTATAAAATAGAAGATCAATCTTAAAATTAATATTTATTCTAGCTGTTCACCTGTTAAATGATGATTTTAATCATATTAAGTACATACAAAAAACTATTTAAACATGAAATCATCCTTATTTTTCCATTGAAATAATGAATAAATAAAATATCTGCAATAATTGTCAACCTACATTATATTATGAAAACATTATGTAATTAATACCTTATAATAGAACGATATTTGTAAACGTTTATTTAATACTAGTGGGCGCGCGCAGCTTCGCCCGCTTATTTGAACCCTTACGGGGTGAATTCTAAAAAACCATGAAACATGTGTTCAATGAAATATTTTTAGGAGTCTGAATTTCAAATATTATAAAAATCGGTGCCGATTAAAAAAAACCATACAAACTTTCAGCCCCTATTTTATCCCTTTAGGGTTCAATTTTCTTAAAAGCTCTTATTAGTGGATGTCCAGATTATGAAAAAGAACATCTGTCCAAATTTCACTTTTCCACCATCAGCGGCTGTGCGTGCGTCTTACCTCAGTCAGTCAGGTACTTGTTTTATATATATATAGATGATAATTTAGTCGTTTTAAAATAACGATTTAAACGAGTATTAATATCTAGAAAACAGATTTAACAAAGACTTAATATCATGGGTTCATTATTTCACTTGAAAAATAAGGATGATTTCATATTTAAATAGTTTTTTGTATGTTCTTAATATGATTATAATCATCATTTAACAGGTAAATAGCTAGAATAAACATTAATTTTAAGATTGACCTTCTATTATATAATATTTTACTTTAAAACATAAGGCAAATCGCGTATTTCATCGTCTATTCTCTGTCAAACGGAATCAGAATAAAACATTTCAAATGATGTCAACCTATGCTTGCGGCAGCCATTTTCCTGGCAACCATGTGTTTTAGTGATGACAAAAAAATAAGCTTTAATTTGATATATAATTCAATAAAAAAACACATGAGTGCAAATATTCACATGCAAGTAACCTCTTTAAACCAGGCAACCCTGGACTTGCGGCAGACTGAGAGCTGTCAACCATTGTTTTTCCAATTCCTTATGCGATTTTCTTTCAAATACGACTCACATAAAAAACATATGAGTGCAATTTTCTCCAAAAACGAGTTACGAAAAACATTAATTACAGGTGATTGCGGCAGGATTCTTTTAGGCAACCCTAGTGTAATCTATTCTGCTATCATATATCATTCTTAAATATAAGTTTCATTAGAAAATCTGATCCCTACAGTTTTAAGCGATGGGATCTCCACCTATGAGGCCAGTGGTGGCGCAGTGGCACAAAGTGTGACTGTGTAAACCGACTGGTTGTGGGTTCGATCCCCACTCCTGGTGATGAAATATTTACTTAAATTTATATTTCCATTTCTTTGCTCTGGTGTTGAGGCAAAACGCCGCGTTGAGTTCTGCATACAATCCCTCCAGATTTCGGCAGAAAGTGGGGAACGGTGTGTCTTAACACTAGGTTCCCTCTGCCTACCCTGCTGTGTGCGGGATACAGCGTGCAGCGGATTTATTTATTTATTTTAATATTTGTCTTATAGGCTTATTCGGTTAAACAGAGGTAGCAGGTTTGACCTCTTGGATTATCTATGAATTTATAGAGTAAATTTAAATTGTTCATTGTTATAGTTGAAGTAAAATAAATTGCATGTAAAATTTTATGTAAGTAATAGTAGTTATAAATTATAAAGTAGACGACAAGCTTTATCGTTATTATACTTTAAATTAATTCTGTGAAAAAAACGACCTTTTGTAAAGTTCTTTTCCTTATTACTTTAAAGTGAACTTAAATAAAAACAATTAAAAATGGTCAATTTTGCGCTGTCGTGGTGCAGCTTAAGCGTATCTAAAGCAATGGTTGTGGATTTAAATACTTATTAATTAAATAATTTATTTATTTTACGAGCTTATCTCGCATACCAAGATGCTAAGAAATCATAGTGTTAAGTCACTCCATACTGCGCTTTCCGTTCGTATTCGGGGCGTTTCGTGTTGAGTGGCGGATTTCAAAGTTTAATTTACGTGAGCCGGAAAAATAATATATTTTATTAACTTTTACGGGCATCGAACCCACAACTATTGCGTCTCATAGTCAGGCACTATGCATCTGAGCCATGACGGCCGCGATGTATAACTTGGATAATTCATTTAAAATATTATATTTTTCCAAGGTGCTAAAGATGTTATGAACAGCTATTTTTAAACAAATTGATAATACTTAATCTTAAGGAAATTAAAAATAACAAAAGTTGTTATGTTTATCCTATATTAAAAGCCTTTAAGTATTCTTAATATTTTGTATAACTTGTTTTATAGATTTTTTTAAATTAGCTATGTCGTATTTCATTTTAAGTTTTGATCAAATGATATAGCTATTTAACCAGATATTTAATATAATTTTGCAAAGGATGAGATTTGGAGTTTTTTTCGTACTATTATGTTGCCTAATAATTTATAATATTGTAAAATAATATTATAGTCGCCCTTAGAATTGTATCAATGACTTTGTTGCACAATAAATTAGTGGAAAGCAGCTGAATCACTATACTAATTTCTCAATTTGGGCTCAAAGTGTTAAGGCTAAACCAGAACATTTTTTTTTTTTTACTTTTACGCTGAATCTGAATCGCAGGCAGGCAAGCAGGAAGGAAGGCAGAAGAACCCTAGTGTTAAGATACTCCGTTCTCCATTATTCTTTCGTGGTTAAACTCAATGCTGCTTAATTAACAGGAGCAATTAAGGTTAGAAAATGAAAATAATTCATTTTTCCGATAGAGAATTGAACCTACAATTGTCGTGTTAACAGTTGACATTGTGCTACACGATGGAACGAATTCGTTTCTTCAAATAAGAAAATTTAAAAACCACTTACCATCTTAAAAGTATTATAAATATGTTTTATGTAACAACGAACATTAACAAGAATGTTAATTAAATTAAATCTAGAGCAAGTCTACGCCATATTCTCAAATACAGCATACGTATATAATACTACTACACAAATATTACATACACGTGACCTGCAACTTTGTTTACGTAGAAGAACATTACGTTACATTAAAAATACCATTTTTCTTTCGAGAAATTTCATACACTTCCTATGCTACATCCATGCCAAATTTCAACTCTGTAAGATTCATTTTAAATGTAACTACCTCTAAGGTTCGTTTGCATTGTCTGTTTATGACAGTTATGAAAAAAAATATATAAATAATTAAAGTATATATCAATACAAAAACTTAGAAAAAATTATAAATCCTTTTATCAAATATATAAAAATTGAAATAAATAAAAAAAAAAAAAAAATTAAAAATGTATAAGCTTTCTTCCATTTTATTATCGAAAAAAAAATTACAAAGCAGCATTAAAAGTTTTATAGTAAGCTTTAAAGCTCTGAGAGCTTTATGTTTATTGATTTTTATTAAATATCATATGTAACTTGCGTAACGTAAAATACGAATAAGAGTGGCTTGGAAGGTTGCAAAGGTGACACATTTCATTATAACCGTGCCATGACTTAGAAAGGCTTAAATTTATTTATTTTTTTATTGTTATCGAGTTATTGTAAATTGTAGATACTTGTGAAAATTATTTAACATGAGTCATAAATATTAATTAAATTTTATTTGAGTCAAGTATGTTGCCCTTATATTTGCCTTAACAATTTTTTATTTGTCTCAAATCCTTTTCTATTTAAAATACCTTTTTGGGGAATAACTAATAGATTAAGTAATAGATATAAGATTATTTATTCGATTAAAAATGAATTTTATCTAATAGCTAAATGTTATATACATACTAATTGAACAAATTATTATTACATTAATATATTTTTTTTAATCCTATATACATAAAAGTGAAAATATAAAAATAATATAACATACAATATAGTATAAAAAAGACTAGTTTTTGCTCTGCGGTAGCATTTCATCGGAAAATGAAGAAAAAATCCAACGCAAGTCTTGAAGCGTTTCGAAGTAACTAAGTAGGTCGGTTCGGTCGGGTGGGCTCGGCTTGCGTCGGGTGCTCTCGTGACAGCTCGGCGACTTGCGCACGCGCATACAACGCCGATCCCGCCACGGCAGCAGTCGCGTTCATTGGAAAATTATCCTTTAAATAATAAATGGGATGCGATTTCCTTACTAAATAGCGCGGAAATGGACTGATTGTTTATATTTAATAACGATTTATATAAATTATTTTGTTTTGTGAAAAAACTGTACCAGACAATGTTGTGGGAGAATAATCTTAACGAGGAGACAGAAGCGGTAAGTGTTATAGAAAAAATATAACTATCTTACTTAATTGATTTTCTTCTTAATTATATGATTTTATTTATACAAGCGTTGATCGATGTGTGAGTGAACGCGCTTGTGTGAGTTAACTTTCTAGTTTTCGCTCGCTCTTGCGTATTAGCATAAAACGTGAACGGTTTTTCATAATAAAAACATATGGGCAGTTTAAAGAGCTTTTTGTTTGTAAATATTCACCAGGCATCTTCCAACGCTGTGACATTGTTAGTAATCACTTTATTAGATGCAAATAAATGTGAATTTTGACATAGACGTGCGGTCTGTCACGAATGCGTTCAACAAACTGTAGAGTTGTGAGAGCTTTATGTATAGTACGTACTGATTTAAAATATTTCTTTTATAAAATAAATTAAATGCTTTACGCTGTATATACCGCGCACAACAGGGTAGGCAGAGAAAACTGAGTGTTAAGACACTCCGTTTCTCATGTTCTACCGATTTTTTTTAAGGCATTGCGTGTTGAATGGCGGAACTCAACGCCGGGTTTTTTTGACTTGGTACCAGAGCGTAGAAATGAAAATATTAATAAATAACCCACAACCGTTGTGTTACAGTCACACAGTCTTGTGCTCCTGCGCCACGACTGGCCTCTTATTTCTTTTATATTATTAATACACTCTTTATGCTTATACATATATGACATCTAATTTACGTTATTTTGTATATATGTAAACTCATACAATAGATTGCAAAGAAATTCAACTTAAAATTTTATGTAACTAACTATAATGGACCGAAAAAAAGATGATGTAAGCCAACTATTATCATAGAAGCAACTCGTTGAAACAAACAAAAAGATAACTTATCGAGAAAACAATTTATGAAAAGGATAGCTGAATTACAATTAATGATGCGAAAAAGAGATGGAGCGTATGTATTGAAAGGTGTTCGGTAGAAATAATTATAATAGTTGACAACATTTGAAAATTAATTACTATTTATTTAGCGGTCATTATAATTGAGATGTATGTGTTTTAGTTTATTTAATGTATGCAAATTTTTGTATTATTATTTTTATAGCTAGATAATAAGCTAATGCCCTATGATAGATATCTCTTACTTAAAATCTTATTTTAAAGAAAAAATTTTTTTATCCCCCTTCCATAATTACTATTAATATCAATAATAATATAACGTGATTGTAATATTATTAAGCATAAAATAGTTTATATTTTTGAATACTTTTGGCATTGAGTTACAACGTCGGAAATAGAAGTATCATTATGGGAAAGTAGTGTCTGACCACTAGGTCCCCAGGTTCCCTCTGCCTCTCTTGCTCTTTTTTTGTAATACAGCGTTAATCTTAAAAAAAAAACAATTTTATTACTCTTTGCCTTAACGCATCGTATAGTCAGCTACAGCTTCACGCTGTATCCCGCACAGCAGGTTAAGCAGGGGGAACGTAGTGTTAAGACATTCCGTTCCCCACTGTCCACCGAATTCTGCAGGCATTGCGTGCTAAGTGGCTGAACTCAGCGCTGCGCCTTAACTCGATACCAGAGTGAAGAAATGTAACTATAAATTTAAATAAATATTTAATATCATCGAGTGGGAATCGAACCCACAACCAGTCATATTTAGTCTGTGCCATGACAGGCCTCATCTTACATTGATTTAATTTTTTAGCTTAGAGGTAATCTGAGACAATCTATTGTCTCCGTCTGAATGCAAATTAGTATGTGTTTAATACGTGATTTTCGACAGCGTTCGAGGCACTGTGTTTTGAGTGGCAGAACTCAACGCCGCACTTTGATTTGTTATCAAAGCGTAGAAATTAAAATATTAGTAAATAATAGATTTATGATAAAAATATTGAATGGTAAGAGAGGTAGGGGAGATCTCGATTGACCTTCAAAAACACAAGTATCAAATATACTGGAGGAAGGTCACGTAAAAACCATGAGGACCCCCCGGGGGGCATATATGAATAGGTTGATTACAGTGGACGAGGCGAAAGAGGTATGTAGAGACCGTAGCGTTTAGCACTCTATTTTCTCTGACTACGCCACTAGGAATGGAACCCACAACTGTCAATTTTACAGCCACACTCTTGCGTGCCACTGCGCCATGATGGACCCAATATGTTCTTTTAAAACTAATTTTCCATTATAACATTTAATAACACCTAATTAGTCTTACAACGAATGGCTTCTAGATGCGTGCTTGTACGGTGGCATGCGTTAACGCTTTCTCGAGTAATCGTTGTAAGCTACATACATACGTATTTATATATTATGTGCCACATTTAAATTGGAAGATGCAGAGTGATGCTGAGGCCGTCGTGGCGTAGTGGCATAAACGTGACTAATCACATGCGTGTGGCTGTGGGCTCTGTCCCCACTGGGTGGTATAAATTATTATTTATTAATATTTCTTTCCTTCGCTCTAGTAACAAGGTAAAGCTCGCCGTTGAGCTCCGCCATGCACCACCCAATGCTTCGAAAATTCGGCGAAAAGTGAGGATCGGAGTATCATAACTCTATGTTCCTTCTGTTTAACCTGCTCTATGCGGGATACGGCGGGAAGTTAAAAAGTAAACATTAAGAGTCGCGGTCAATAATTACTATTTGTTTATATAAAGTTCATATAAACAAACAATTATAATACCTACTATATTTTTTTATAAATGTAAATACATAACTTCCGCTCATTGTAACAATAAGTAATCGTAATTGAATAGTTTTGACAGGGTCGAAGTCTTAATTGCCAATACAATCAAATATATGGACAGACATATAAAAGAATATTAGCGCATTTATTCAAAATAAAAAAAAAATTGCATAGAAAAAAACAGCTTCAGATTTTTTCTCGCACAACAGGATAAGCAGAAGAAACTTAGAGTTATGGAACTCCGTTCCTCACTATTCAACCAAATTTTAAATCTTACATGTGAGTAAAGGCAGATTTATCACCATAGATGATCTCTTCCAATCGACTCTTGATGTTTTTAGTTATGATAAGGGATGTTTGGAAGAGATCACCTGTGATGATAAGGCCGCCTTTGCAACAATAAAATTAATTGCAAACCTTTTCTTGCCTTTTTTGTATATTGTTGCTGTAATGGAGAAATAAATGATTTAATTTAATATAGTCATTTCCCCTAGCAGAGATCGTAGGGGTCAGATGGTGTAGGAAAAAACCTCAAAATTTTATTTTCATAGACGGTAGAGTTTTTAAACTCTACCTATAGTTTATAGACATAAAAAATAGAGCCAAATTTAACATTATCACTAAAAATAAACAAGTCAATGACCAACATGACTATTGACTAATAAAAGGGATATTTTTAGTTCAACAAAAAGTATACATAAAGAGCTGGTGCACACTGTCGACAAAATAAGATCAAATTATAAAAAACAACCAAGTTAATAAAAAATATAAAAAAATGGTTAATTGTATGTAAATATTTTTTATATTATAGAGTCGCAAGTGTGTGCACCCTCTAATTATGAACTTAAGAACTCGGAAGCATTGCCCGAAGGCCGTCTGAAGTAGTTGTAGTATATTTTTGCTAAGCAAAAGTCATTTTTAACTTAAACGCATAAGGTTGCTTATCAAATAACAATGTAATATGTTTTCTTGCACCTATTATTTCAGATATACTGATAAGTTGTAGATTAATTATTATCGTTCTTAATAAATAGCGGTCATCAAGAATTATTTGTCAAATATCAACTTCATTTCAATATTGACATTTGAGGCGGTAACACGTTTTTTTATATTCTTACGCGACGTTTAAGATAGAATCTAGTGATAGACCACTCCTTAAAATAATTTAATATAAATAATCTATAATGTAATATAACAGAGCAGCTTCACCCATTTTCCCGGTAGGCACGTATGTAGTCTAGTGTTAAGACACTCCGTTCCCTACTCCCCGCCTAAATATGTGAAACATTGCGTGTTGAGTGGTGGAACCTAACGTCGCGCTTTAAAAGATCGAACAGAATTCAAATATAACCATATCGTCCTCCAAGAGGGAACCTACAATCACACATCAAGGCCGTCGTGGTACAGAGGCTGAAGTTTGCAACTGTAAATGCGACGGTTGTGGGTTCGATTCCCACTTGGGGAAATAAAATATTTCCTATTTTTATTTTCTCATTTTAGTTACGAGACAAAGCGCGGTGTTGAGTTCCGCCACTCAACACACAATGCCTCTAAAATTCGGAAAGTGGGTAACGAAGTGTCTTAACGCTGAGTTCTCAGGTTCCCTCTGCCTACCCTGCTACGTGCAGTATACAGCATGTTGCTAAAAAAATATTATATTCACATTAATTAACGCAACATTTAACATTTTAGCGAAATTAAGACGACTTTCGATTCGAATCCAACTCAGTCTGAGTTCATATATTTGACATATTTTAGTCCCCAACGTTACCGTTACATAATAAGTAATGTGATTATGTATAGACAATTTTTTGTTAATAATTTTTGATAAATTTACATTTAAAACAAAGATGCATAAATTATGCCGTATTTATTTTAATCTTCATTTTATTTATATTATACTTATAACATTTAAAGTATCAAATCTGTACAATACCAGATGGACTGTATTATTATTATCGTTTTTCTTAATGTATAAGTTGTATTTACGGAAGTAGATATAAAATAAAAGGTATATTTTTAATATAATGACCCATTGTTTATAAAGCTATATTAATTCAAGATATAAAATTCTATTTAACTACAATTACCGGATCCAATATAGCGCTTACTATTAATAAATATCGATACACTAGTTATATAAAATATCTTTAAGAAAAAGATAAAAATTGAGAAACCGAGTGACTGAAATGTGAAACTTAACATTAGGTGCCCTGTAGCAGGTTAGAGAAATATGCGGCTGTAGTGGAATTTATTGATATTTTACGTTCGATTCCCACTCGAGGATTTAATTTCCCTGATAATTTAATATTTCTGTTATCTTCCCCCTGGTGCGAAGCGCGGCGTTGAGTTCCGCCCTCTACATGCAATGGTTCTAGAATTCAGCGAAAATGGAAAACGGAGTGCCTTAATACTTTCCCTCTACCGTTCTGGATGTGTGCTGTGTTCAGGATGACACAAAAAAATTGAAATTGTAAATTACTTTAGATGTTCATTTGATGGAGACTGAAAAAACAATTTTTTTGTAAATTTATACAGATAATGTAAAAGTTATTTTTAAATAAATATTTAGTTAAATGATTGATTTGATATTGTTTGATTAAAGACTTGACCGTTTTTGTAGTTCCAAGATATACAAAGTAAAAAAGTATTTTTTTTAAATGCCCATATTAGGTAAAATCCATATATAAATTATAATTGTCCGTTCACACAACTTCTGTGACTTTATGGTATGAAGTAAACATGAGAAAATATCTGCTCTAGAACTTTTATAGAATGAATGTTAATCACTGTAAGGCATAGAAAAAGAACATTCTTGTACTTTTATACTTCACGAGAAGTTATTTATAGAATTGGTAAAAAATGATTTAGTACTTCAAGTTGACTTCATTTATCATATTTTTTCAAAAAAGTAATAAAAAAATAGAATCTCGAAACGCCACAAATATCGAACCATACTGAACTGGACAAGAATAATTAAGAGTTTAAAAAATAGGATTAGAATGCTTTCTTTGTTCAAATGTTTTCTATTTCGTGGAAACTTAAAAAAATAACAAAAATACTTTGTAGCTTGATTTAGTAAAAATTGTCAATATTTGCTAAACATTTTTGTATAGTTCAATAAATTGAAAAATAAACTAAAACTTCAGTAACGATTCCAGAAAAAAACACTACATTTTGCAAAAAATAAAAAAAACCGACATAAAATAAAAAAATGAAAAAAAAAGATCACAACTTAAATAATTTAAAACTGACAAATTATAAGGTATCAAAGACAAAATTTCCTTTCGTTTCGAGACAAAAGGCGTGGCGTAACCGAGTGGTCAGAGAGAATGGGGCGATTTTCACTTGTCTAAATCGGGGTCGAGGACGATTTCGGTTACGTGATCAGCACCACCGATCGACTAATATGCGTATATGAGTCATTTGATGACGTCAAAGGATGTTATATTGAATTTTTTTAAAGTTATTTTTAATATATTATATTAGATTTAAGTATGTTAGAGTGGATAAGAGTCCGAATCAAAGAAGCTTTTATTTGTTTTAAGCTTTGGATTCTACTGTATTTTTTTTTGCTTCTCACTGTATCCCGCACATAGCAAGGTGGGCAGAGGAAACCAGGGAGCCTAGTGTTAATACATTCTGCTCCCGGTCTCCCGGTCTTCCGGTCCGTGTCCGCAATGCCTTAATCGCTTGTTGAGTGGCAGAACTCAACGCTGTGGTTTGCCTTGGTAGCAAAGGCTACTTGGTAGCAACCCTCCTTTGCAGAGGAAATAAAAATCATAAATATTTTATTCTCCCGAGTGCGAATCGAACCCACAATCGAATCGTTTCCAATCGCATTCGTCCTTCTACGCCACGACGGCCTCATATTATATGTTTAGAAAATAAATAAATAAATCAGCTTCACGTTGTATCCCGCAAGCAGCAGGGTAGGCAGGGGGGACCTAGTGTTAAGACACTCCGTTCCCCACTTTCTCTCAAATTCTGGAGGCGTGTTAAGTGGCAGAACTCAACGCCGCGCTTTGCCTCGAGACCAGAGCGAAGAAATGGAAATATAAATTTGAGTAAATATTTCATCTCCTCGAGTGGAGATCGAACCCACAACCAGTCAGTCTTACAGTCACACTTTGTGCGCTACTGGATTGCCTACTATTTAGTTTATTTAGAAAAATAAACTAAATAGTAGGCAAAGGGAACCTAATGATAATACACTTGTTGTTCCACTTTCCGCAGCACACCACACTACTACAACTACATAATAATTTGACATTACAAGTAAAAACGTAAAGTAACCTACTTACGTTATCTTATGAATGATAAAGTATCTATTCTAATACTATATCTGTGATAATTTTTAATACTTTTCCTTGTCATCTTATCTTTATTATTATTATTTATTACATAATATTTTTTAATATTTTGCAACAAATATCTTGATCTTGATATTTATGAATACATTAATTTTACAGCACATTATCGCAATTAAGTATAATTGAGATTAATTTTAAGATGCGCACGGCACGTGTGGCTGTATGATAACACGATGGTTGTGGTTTCTATTTCCACTCAAGATACTGAAATAATGAAATATTTAATATTTTCATTTCTTAGCTCTGACAGCGAGACAAAGCGCGGCGTGGAGTTCTACCACGCAACACGAAATGTCTACAGAATACGGAGGAAAGTGAGGAACAGAAATGTTTCAATAGGGATTATAAAAATGACTCCTTTTACCTAAGACTTATAAATATTCAATTTTCTCTTCTTATTTTGAGCACATTGAATTCTATATAAACATATAAGAATGTATGTCAAATGACTATTTTATACCTTTTGTATGGTAGATTCAATAAGTATTCAATAGATACGTTGAAAACAGTTACGCCTTTAAAGAATTTCCTAACGGTTCTTAAATGCCTTATCCATTTACAATTTAACATCTTCGTGATTCAGAATTACGAAATCTTATTGTTTAAGGAAAATATACTTTAAATTAATAATACTAGCTAGCGTCCTTTAACTGTGGTCCTGTTGCAAAAAAATTAAATAAATATAACTAAAACTTTTTGTAGCTTCACGCTGTATCCCGCACATAGCAGGGAATCTGGGAACCTAATATTAAGGTACTTCGTTCCGTATTTTCCGTAGAATTCTTAAAACATGGCGTGTTGAGTGGTGGAACTCAACGCTTTATCTCGTTACCAGAGCGAGTTAATTTAAATATTAAATGTTTAATTTCCCCAAGTGGGAATCGAACTCACAATCCCTGCGCTTACATTCACACGTTTGCGTCAATGTGCCACGACGGCTTGAGATTTAAGAGTTGTTTTTGACAAATGTTAGTGTTTAAGTGTCTGAAATAACTCTGTACAGTGGGTAGCATCGAAATGATAAGCGTAATGTTGTCTTAATACTAGATTTCCTTCTCCTCTCTCTCCTCCTCAGTCTTTTATTTCAAAAAGTAAAGCATATTTTTCAACTATGGTATTTCGTACACTCTTAAGCATTTAAAGAATCAGCTTTGTATAGTCACTTAATTATTATTAAAACAGTTTTCTATGGACAGAGCAATTGAATATTAGAAATAATTCTAAAAACAAAACAGAAGCTACCTAGATGGTTCTACTGACGGAAATACTAAGAATTGGGCTTTAACAAACAAAATTCATTTACATACAATTTACACGTTACGTGTGCCATATATATGTTAATATCACATAGCACAAAGTGGAAACTTACTTATTTTGATGACATTTACAAAAAACAAGTTGTTTTCATTTTACATATTTGATTGAATTTGATATACATAATTATATCTCTTATAACATTTTAAGAATATTTTAAATGTTGGTACCACAAATTTCTAATGCCCGACGAAAATGTGTCTGTAAGTGTGAATGTATGTATAGGACTATCTTAACTCCTAAACTGATGAATCGATTTTGATTTAGTTTTTTTCGTTTGAAAGGTCATCTAATTTTGATTTAATCGAGTGAATAGTGTATCAAAATCCTTTAAATATCAATATAACTTAGCAAAGTGGCAGAATATAACGTCGCGTCTTATCAACTAACGAAATAAAAGGAGTTAAAATATTATACCCATAACCATCGTCTACCATTGAACGCTACACCACTGCACCACGGTGGGCTCTAGCTTTTCTATAAAATAAGATATATTCAGGATTATTATTATTATAGTATTTGCATTAGTTTTCAATGATACAAACCAATCGCTTATTTATTATACAAACACTCTCGATTATACATTGCGTTCATATTTTATACGTGGTGAAAGGAACTTGCGTCACAGGCTTGTAACGACCTTGCAGAACTTATGTGCTTTATTATTACTTTGTCTTATAGTATAATAACTATTTTAAATTAAGCTTTTTAAATGGATTAATCGTGTATATTTAGTATTATAGATTTTAAAAATAAGGTTACGATCCTTCCAGTGACCACTGATTACTGCAAAATGATCGAAACGTCGGTATTCCATTTTATTTAACATCTATTATAGTCGCGAGAATCAAAAACTCATTTTATAAATATATAATAATTATATATTTATAAAATGAGCTTATTCCTTATGGCGTAGTAAATTTGTTTTATTTATACATTAGCAGCTTCACAGCAGGCAAAGCTGTAGGAACTAAGTGTCATTGTCAAGTTTTCAACCTAGTGTCAATTTTTTGGCGGAACTTAACGCTGTACTTTGTCTTTTTACAAGAGCAAGAAAAGTAAAATTTTATCCTCCCCAGTACGAATTGAACCCAAAACTGTTGTTAGTAATACTCTTACAATTCTTAGAACTTGGTGGATTCATATTTCGGTTGTTATTTTTATGTATGTAGAGTAAAAAAGGAAGTAGAGCTCAATTATAACCATATATTTTTTATATAATACTTAATATTTAATTTTTATTTAAATACACAATTACCATTTATAATTTTAAATAAAATTTACCATATAATGCACGAAAATAGAAACAAACAAAACCACCTCGAAATATCCAGTCTGACTTTCGTTAAAAGGTCGCAGTCGTCAATATAAAATTTCTTTTTATTTTTCCGACATTGAAACTCGAAACTTGATTTGCGAAACTAATATTTCTGCTTCATTAGAGAATTTTAAAATAATTACAATTAAATCGACGCCGCGACTCTTTTTCTACCTAATCTGATACTAAACTAATAAAATAAAATAAAATATACCAAATTTATGCATTCAACAATTAGTCGAGCTTGTTGCTACGTATACAACCTTCAAAAATCCTTTACAAACAAAAAACACTTTTATGTCTGATAATATAAAGAATATAATAAAATGCTTGTATTTTGAGATGGTAATTTTTATGTTAATACATAACATGGTGTTAAGATCAAGCAAAATACGACCCAAGCCCTTGAAGAATAAAGCTTAAAATAAATTGATCTGTACTTTTACGTATATAAGCGGCCATCTTACATCGGGAAAACCAGGGGCCTTGAGGACCGGTTCCAGTGGACTAAAGCTTTACAAATGTCTGAAGCTGCGTTGCAGCCACTTTAAGTTATAAATAGATCAATTACATATTGTTATTTTATTGTATTATAAGATTATTGAGAACGTTAGTAGCGCAGTGACACAGCGTGTGGCCGTAAATATAATGGTTGGGGGTTCAGTTTCCATTAGTTGAAATGAGTTATTTTTCAGTTAGTCGGTCTGGCGTCACAGACAAATCGCGGTGTTGAATTCCTCCACTCAACATACAATATCTCAGAAGTTGGGCAAAGAAATGTCTTTATATTAGATTAGCTAAGCCTATAAAATATATTGGAAGACATAGGCAGATTTTTTACAAGATAGGGAAGTGTGTGGAGTGTGTCTTAAAATACGGTTCCCAGGTTTCCTCTGCCTGTCCTGCAATGTGCTGGATGAATTCTATATCAGTAGTTGCATCCCCATACGTGGGAATGATTATTTATAATTAAATTATTTTTATTTCTTTGCTGTGGTAGACAAAGCGCGGCCTTTTCTGACATTTGGAGCTTAAAGTATCTTACGAGTTGTCGTAAGCTATACGAAAATAATTAATAATAAAATATTAAAATAACAACAATAAAAAAAACCTCCATTCATCAGTTATTTTAAAGGCAATAAGAGTTCTCTTTAAATTTTGGCAAGTTATCAAAATCTTATAATATATTTTTATCAAAAGTTCACGTTCACGAGATTATTTGCATATACTTTACATAAAATTTCAATTAATTGAAGTAAATATTTTTTGTCTTTTTATGTCACGATTATAGATTTACTTTAGTTCAAGTTTCTATACGAAACAAATGAATTGTTTTTATTGGTTCAAATCTTACACAAAAAGCTTACTAGTGTATATTATATATAGTCTATTATTTAGAACTTAGTGGCAAGATACTTTGTATTTCAGTTATTACCCTTTTTTGATAGAAAAGCAATGGATGGCGAAAATACAAAACAATAGGGACAAAACAGAAAAACAGAGAGTACATCCAGTATGCAGTGGCCTTATCAGAGTTGGGAAATGAAAATAAGTCATTGACCCAAGAGGGAACCTAGTGTTAAGACACTCCATTCCTCACTTTCTGCCGAATTCTGCAGGCATTGCGTGTTGAGTGGCAGACCTCAACGCCGCGGTTAACCTCGACACCAGAGCGAAGAAATGGAAATATAAATTTAAGTAAATATTTCATCTCCTCGAGTGGGGTCGAACCCACAACCAGTCGATTTTACAGTCACACCTCGTGCCGCTGCGCCACGACTGACCTCAAATTTTCTATAAATATGTTTAATAGTTCTTATATGAAAGATAAAAAAAAATATTCACAAAACAAGCTCAGATAAAACATATTTATCATCAGTTTAGACACTAAAAGGTACAATAAAGGTCTAAAAGTAAAACTAACAAAAAATATAAAATAGAGCTAGATTTTGGATATCATGGCAGTACAATAAAATTTAAATCCAAAACGATTATATGACGTCAAAATACATTTTCTCTTGACGGTGTGAGGTTATCTTATCAGCGTTCACACTTTGTACCCAAGATAACTTGTCGATAAACTTAAATATATTGCAATAACTAATAAAAAAATATAAGTAACTCTACTATTGCAGTTGCATGTCGTCTCTACAATATTTATAAATATATAAATTTTGTGCGCCGAAACTAGGATTGTATTGTATAATGGAAGTTTACGGACGATACGCCAAATATATATTTCCGGTATGTTGTTTATATTAATTTTATAACAAAAAAAACATATATATATGTGTATTTAGATATATTTAAATTTTATTAATTTACTAGTTTTGCTTTACTTAAAAAAAATAATTTCGTTCTTTCCCGTCCTCGTATAAATTTCAAGAAATTCTCTCTTAAAGCTCACTCCCAAGGACCCTAAATGCCCTAAATTTCTACGCCGCGTTATTTCGGCTACCAGTCACTCTGTAACTCAAGAGTTTTATAATATGTAGAATATATTAGTTTTTTTTAAAAAAACTATTTTATTAAAAGAAGATTGAATGGAAATTCTGAAAGCTCATACATATATTTAGTATATGATGGGAGAACAGATTGTTTTGACCCTTTTTCTCTCTACCTACCCTTCTCTAAACGGAAAATGTTCTTTAAGCTACATAGTAACTAGTAGTTGTATAATTTATAGTATATTTTTTGTTAATATTATTATCAGCGCTATTGATAAATAATTTATTTATAGATGACTTTATATTTTTAATTATACAAAAGATCATTAATATTTTAAATAATAAAAAACTAGTTTTTTTTATATCAATTTTAAAGAAATTTTATCTTGCACATGCTACAATTAAATTTATTAGATATGTATTTATATAATAAAAATATAGTTCATCGTTGTCTATACATGGAACATATATAAGAAAATCTACTATTGGGGACATACGAGTATATCAGTGTAATAGAACTCAAAACAATGTTTTTTTTCTGTTTGTCTATTTGTTTGTTTGTGCGTTTTCGCATGCTAATCTCAGAAACGGATTAACCGATTTAAATTTAGTTTTCACTGTTATATTTTGGCCAACTTTCCTTAAAATTTTGTGTTAGTTTTTTTACGATCGGTTCATAAATAAAAATGTTATAGAAAGTAAAATTTTCCATGGGACAATATTGCTACAAAATAATTGTTTTTTAGAATTGGTTGAAACTTTTGTTTTCAATGTATGGATTTTGTCTCTAAAATTATAATGTTAATAGATAACGAAAGAAACTCAGATGAGAAAATAAATAATTGTGTAGTACAAGCAGGCAAAGCCGCGAGCGGATCGCTACTAATATAGTAAACTCAAAATTATCGTAAGCCGATTGACCTAACACTATACAAGGTTGACGTATTATAATACATTATGTACAAAGCGCGTAGGATGGATAAATGAGATGTTTTTGGGTTCGATTCCCACTATGTGTTAATCCCGGTATGAGTATATTTAAAATATTTTTATTTTCTCACTTTTATTAAGAAAAGTTGACGTTAAGTTCTGCTATATCGCGTAAGTTCAGTTTAAGTGGTAAGTGAAAAATCGAGCCTCTTAAAACTAGGTTCCTTTTGCCTACCCTATTATGGGGCAAAAAGCTTGTTTCTTAACAGCTCTAACATTATATTCTTACTATTTAATAATCAATAAATATTACATGAAATAATAGCAAATATTAGTAGTAGGTGTCAACTCAAGTATTAGATGACATAAACGTGTTAGTCACAGCCAATATTACATAATACATACAAAGCTAAATTAATAATCAAAATGCGTACAATACGCACAGCGGCAGTAAACGTTGCATGTGAAAACATTTCTTCTTCAACGAACTAAGGTTCATTGAATTATAATTTGATACGGTAATAAAGTATGAAACGTTCATCTCTGTACATGAGTTGATTTGTGATTGTTTATGTTATATTGCTTTGTTCTTATATTCTAACTTATTTTAATATATTTTGATTTTTAATATAATATATAATTTTTATTCGATTGTGTTATGAAAAAGAGGGTAATGTGTTGATCAGTCTATATATGTATGTATGTTTATTCCTATGTGGTGTTGTAGAGGCCAAACGAAATAACTGGTTTTTAGGTTACGTTATGTTTTAATGGATCTTAACATGGCCATTACTTTTGATAAATAAATTTAAGTGAAAAAAATATTTCGTATTTCCCATATAGTCAACCCCGATTGCGAAGAGTGATCGTATATTATTTACGTTCTGTTATTGTAGATATTAAATGTAGAGTGAAGGAATTCAGTTTCTAAGATATATTGAGTTCCATCATATAAATGTTTCAAATATAAAAATGGACTTTAACGTTTAATCATCGCTAGTATAGACAGCCATTTTTCAACATCGTTACAATGGCGATATTAAAAAAAAACTATTAAAAATTTTCCTTGAGATCGAATGAAAACGTTCGTAGATTTACAAAAAAATATAGATAGTAGTAGATTTACACATAGTAAATAACTAAAACTATAACAAGTTATGTAAAAATAAAAAAAGTTAAAAGTTATATTATAAAAACAAATTTAATTAATTAATTTAATCTATCAGTGATAAGTGACCTAATTCATTAACACCAAGATGCTCATTAAATTGATCCATCTTATCTTATTCTTGCGAATTCTTGTAAATATATATCTTTCAACTCGTCATTGACAATATTATCTCATATTTTAATTAGATAACTAATAATATTAAAAATATCTTTACGCTGTTCCCCACATATAGCAGGGTTGTTAGAGCGAACCTTTTGTTAAGATACTCCGTTTTCTAATTCCCACTTAATTTTTGAGACATTAAGTGTTGATGAACTCAATGCCGCGCTTTGTCTTGTTGCTATAAAGAGAGAATGAAAATAATTCACTCCTATCAAGTGGGAATCGAACCCACGGCTATCACGTTTACCAGCAGTAGCGCTCTGCTGCTTCGTCACGACAGTGTCTTATAATATTTATTTTTTTATTGTTATTTGTTGGATTATATAAAACAAATTTTCTCTCTACAGAATATTTTGGAGGAATATATATATATATATATATATATATATATATATATATATATATATATATATATATATATATATATATATATATATATATATATATATATATATATATACATTAAGTTAATTATCAACAGTCTTAGTAGTTAATAGTTTAATCGTTAGATAATTTATTAATAGCCTCCAAAATTAACCATTTATATATATCCTATAGTTTAGTCATGGACAAATAATATATTTTATTGATACTAAAAATAAAGTAACTCTGTTAATCATATGTTTTACAAAGCAGTATAAAATACAATGGCTAAAGTATTGAGCACTCGTCGATGTCTTTTTTATGAACAAACTTTCATATCAAAAAGATTCCCTTTTCTCACGTGAGGTGATTTGAAACCCATCTTCATATTACGTACATATAAAATTCTTAGAAAATAAGTATCTAATAATAATATGCAAATATATATTCAAAATTCAAGTTAACCACCTTTTACCTTATTGCGTAAATAATAAAGGCTATCTTGGTTTGTATATTTAATATTATCGTCAACATCTAGCGTGTTGCTGTGTACGTAAACAATTATATCATGAAATAAGTTTTTCCCACGTGCTTCACGTCATTATATTGTTAGTGTGTGTGGGTGTTTGTCTGTGTGTGTTACTAGTTTTATAATTAAACTATGAATGAAGTGAACTTATGACGTCATTGTTTTCAACCAATCAAAGACAAGAATTGTCTTTGTGTTTCTTTTTTTATTATTATTATTAGCAACTAAGGTGATCTGGCTCGTGCCGTTCTATGACAATAGAAAAATCAATTATCTGTCACGTGTTTTTTTTCAATTATTTATGGTGTTTTCATGATTTGATTAATGCCTAGCAAGGAACAAAAAGTGGTGTTGGGAGAGTCCAGTTGGAAAAATCCAGTTTCACCGAAACTAAAATAAAAATAGTTTCTAGTTTTTCTAATTTATCTAAAAAGATTATTATTGCGCAATAATATAAACTCGTAAATCACAGAATAATTATAACAATTGCATTAAACAGTCTTGTTCTTTCTATTCTATATCAGAAAAGTTAGACTTATTATTATATGACTTATTTTTTTATTTGGACATTTTAATGTATCTACTATAAACTTTGATAAAGATGTACAATAACCACTATTTAGTCAATTTTTTTTAGATTTTAAAATTAAAAGTACAGTCATTTAAACTATTCAGAGAAAGAGTACTTTAACAATCTAAATCTTATTTCTAAGATACTTTATGGGATTTTCATGTTGTCTCATACTTTGAATAATATTAAATTTTATAGGCGTCTATCAAGGAAATACCGGTTATTTATTACGAATGACAATTAGAACGTGACAATCAATTGAATTTATTAGAATTATGATATGTAAGGTGCTTAGTAGCTTTAATTGTATTTGAACATACACTCAGAATGAAGACATGATATATTTTAATTTCGTCGTTCTGGTATCGCGGCAAAGCCCCTGGATTCTGAAGTCGGCAGAAAATGGGGAACGATAAATACTAGTCTTTTTCGTTTTTCTGTATTTCAAATTGACTGTCAAAATAGTAAAAATACTGTTTAAGAAAAATAATTTGAAGTTGGCGTTGGGTTGGTACATATCATAGGCCTGGTTTTATACTTTTGCTTTGCTTTTTAAGCCAGATCTGTCCGACATATATATTATAACACAATTTTCGATGCTATATATAATAATACAAAACATAAACCTAACAAAAAATATTAAAATAATTTAAATACCCCTAAATCCCAGCGCGGAACAAAAACCAATTAGAAACTGAGGTCACTGGAAAACTTACTACAAATTACTTTTTAATTTCCTATCTATCGACATTCATCTATTATTTCTAACTTATAAGACGTCATCGATTTCGGTTCAACTGACGTAGGATCGCGTATTGTTCGGATGTAATCACTATCAAACTTCGGTATTAAGTTAGAGGCGTATTTTCCGGTGTGACGCAGACCTCCATTGAATCAAAGGCGGCGTGCGCGTGCGCAGAGCTCAGTGGTTCTGTGATCTACTCGCTGTACACACGCGGCTATGGGCGTAAAAACAACATAATTTGACCGAAACGCCGGTAACCTCAAAGTCAAAATGGACACATATCAACATTGACCTGACATTACGAGTGAGTGCGGAATTTTTGTTTATATATGTATATATATATGAGTGATATACACTAAAAGACAATATATGAACTGTTCTACAAGGAGTACTAACGTGAGTTGGTCAATAAGTTATGTTTGCGGCTGTTCATTCGGAAAATGTTAGTTATTTCTAGTGGATTTCGATGCTAGTCGTTAGATTTAGAACAAAGTTATATATCAAATCGTGTCTAAGCTTAAAATTGGTGCTTAATACAATCTTTTCACTTCTGAACGCGGGCGCTATAGTAAAAACTTTATTAATGATTTCGTTTCACACTTCACGCTCCATGACACTCGCGTATTTCAACTTTGTTGGGATTCCCAGCTTTTTTTTTTATTTTATCTATATACATCTATACGATATAGATGTCGAAACATGTTCTTAATATTAACAAAAGTACATATAAGTGCCATAAACAGAGTAAAGAGTAAAGGTTGGTTCAATAACGTAATTTGTCACACAAACGAATTATAAGCCTTATGTTTGGGTAATAAAGTGTAATATTGCTTGAATATTTTTTGCAAAGGTTATAAATCAGTGTGGTGTGCCAAAACTAATGGGCAATTTAAGTTAATCTGTCTGGGACATCTCGTAAGAAGTAACGAGACTCGGTTAGTTATTGCTGTATTATGCAAAAACTCACTTCGTATACACGTGACATTTGGTGTACTGAACAAGTTTAAAAAAACGATTTGAAATAGACGATTGGATTAAAAGCTTTAGAATTGAAATAAAGTCGAATCGAAAATCGAATAAGAATACCCTGAAAGTACTATAATCGGCGTGAGTTCTTACTTTTTATAATTTTTTTCCCAAGTGAACAATACGAAAAAAGTCCAGAAAGCCCAAATTGAGTTCAGTATTCAAAAATCTTATTTGTCATACAGTTAGAGTTAATTTAACCATAAGAACGCGTAAAAATTAGGAAAATGTAAATTGATGACAAACACGAGAGAAGATTACAGAATCTGTAACAATCATAGCAACTTTGTAAGTTAAAAAGGCTTTTGCAATATTTCAGATACTCGCTCGTGAAAACCCAAGGCCTCGTCTAAATAGTAGCAGAAGGTTACATTTTGTCTGGTCACGCGCATGTCTGATCTATACTAAAATAGATCACTATTATAGATCTTACGTCAAATAACAAGGCTCTACTTACGTTTAGGCAATAGGATATACTAAAATTGCGTAAAAATCTTATTTCCTTTTCATACGAAAAGATATAGTAGTATAAGTACTTGGATACTCCGTTCTCCTATTTGAAAGCTGTTTTTAATAGGATTATTTCTTTAAATATTTTTAAACATTTTAAAAGTGTTATTCCACACTTAGGAAAGAAAAATACTTATTTCGAAAACGTATAAAAATTTGAACGCAGCGGGACTCGAAGTTTCCAGGAGGCGCGGGTTCGAGTCCCGCTGCGTTCAAATTTTTATACGTTTTCTAAATAAGGATTATTTTTGTCTAATGGTATCTCAAAAAACTTTTCAGAACTTGTCAGAAACTGTAGTTTGTTAATTCAATACTTAAGTGTTAGTAAATTTTAGATTCTGCTATAAAATTATCTGTTTTTTCTTCAACTTATTTATTTATCCAATAAAGCCATATATGTACGTAAAAAATATAGGCCTCAAGCAGAATTCAAACTGGCGACTTCCTTAATACTATTGTGTCGTAGTACTTAATTATATGCAAAAATTTAATAAATCGAATGCCGGCGTGACTAAAACATTTTTTAACGTTAGTAATTCGTTGGAATGCTAAAGCTTCCGCATATTCGGCGCCATGATTGGAGCTTGTGACTTTTTATTCGGACACGACTACAATAGAACGTTTGGTGCTACATAATTACTCTGATAACTATTCTAGGGCATTGATATTATGAATACCTATTATAATAATGTTTTTTACTTTTTTTTATTTTAGATAATATATTTAATTTTTTAAATATTTTTCGACTATAAAAATAAATAAAAAACAATAAAGTTGAAAATGCGTTAATGGATTGATAGTTTTTTTACATTTGTTAAAAGAGAGATGCGAAATAATTTAGGATAACTTTTCGGAAAGCGATTAAGAGTGTCCTAACACTATGTTCCCAGGTTTCCTCTGCCTCTTCTACTATGTGACGATTACAGCTTGATAATTAAAAAATATCAATAGTCAATACTATCTTTAGCAACGTGATAAGTTATTTTTCTGTTTATGTATATCTTTGAAAAATACCTTTAGCAGTTGCCTGATAATTGTACAGGTTCTAGCTAGTTTAAGATATGATAAGCACGTGTGAAATGATTAAACGCATTATACACTGAAATTTTATTATAATTATCTTATTTGTATATTTAAGTAAATGAGTCATTAAATATATTTGCAAACAATTTAAAATACAATTTAAGTAACAACCAGAGTGGATACATCAATCCATTTGTGATGAAGAATTTATGTTTATGTGTTGATTGATTTATGTAATGTCACCTGTCCGCTCTAGATTTTGACATTTAAACTGGTTGATCTTCTGACCTTTTAAAAATTTACTAATTGTGCCTTTTGATTTATTATAATTTCAAATTGCGTGAAATGAAAATAGATTTTTAAATAAGCATTGAATTGTGGGGAGACTAAAATGGGGAACCGGGAAACGAAAATAATTGATTCCCTTGGATAGAAGTCGATACCACATCCATAACGTTTGCACTGATAGGCTTTTCCACTGCTTCACGATAGCCATGACAGTATCACAACACCAATAAAACTATTTATAAACACTTAGTTAATAGGAAAATCAAGAAATTTAAATTATATTACATGTGATTACATACATACGATAAGACATACACAACGAGATTTTCTAGTAAATTCCCACGTAAATTGAATTGTTAGATGGCATGAATTGTTAATAGCTAGTTAATAATGCATAGCAGTATGATTACCTGGACCGACCGGTTCCACTTGGCTTTGACAAAAGGAAAAATACTCAGTTGGCCACTGGATAGTAGACAATGGGGTTGGCATTGTGGAGAGTAAGTAGTGATGCCTTAAAATTTAGAAAAGACAGTTTTATTAAATTGGTGAAAGAAATACAATTTAACTCAATTTTGTTAAAATTAAGTTCATTCACGGATTTATTTTCGTCTTAACCTCCAATTAACCTTCTAATTCGTTTCTAATTTAAGATAATACGGGCGCTAAGATAAATAAACAGAGTAAGAACGGCAGAGAGAATGTTTGAGACATCTGGATCCACGTCATAGGCTAAGTTTGACGCAAAGCTCAATTTTGGCACATGTGTTTTGCCTAAATTATAAATAGAATATATATTAATAAAATACAGACCCTTTGTTTAGATTTACATATTTATGACTTAAAAATGTTAGGAATTGATATGCTCTACGAGTTATAATAACAGACGGATTTTTGTTCTTTTCGAATCTTTCAAAATTCCAAAATTAACCTAGTGAGTATATAATTTATATGTTAAACTAATTTTAGTTTTTTTGTTAACAGATGCCACAGACGGTGCCCCGCTCTGGGTGCAGCCCTCCATCAGCATCCCAGGGCGAGAGAGCAGTGCCTGCATCACCAGCAGACCTGCATCATCTCCTGCGCCTCCTTGGCGCTGAATCCCCCCCAGAATCCATGTTACATTCACCACCAACGTATGTTAAACCACCACCCCCCTATCCTGATAACAATTATCTGGAGCTCTACGATTTTGAAGGCTATCCAACCCCATCTCCTTCGTCAGACGAAGGTTCTATTCCAACCGTGGCTCTTCAACCATCTTCCCCGTACAACTCTCTTCAATACTCGCCAGTGTTCATTAAAGAGGAGCCAAACAGATTGACAATACCAGGATTTGCTTCACCATATCCACTGTCACCATCAGGATCTTCTGTCTCTTACAGCAGCCAAAATCAATACTCTTCCCCAGTCCCACAACACGAAGAATATATAGATATTGAAGAACTCTTAAAGGAAAACCAGATTTTACAAGACAACGTACAGCAAGCTTACAAAATACCCAAAATTGAAGTTGAAGAACCAAGAGATCATATACTCCTGCGATCTGCTCTTGAAGACACATCATTCCAAAAAAGACTTAACTTGAGACCTATTCCCTTGGAACTTGGCAGTGTCAAAATGGAAGAAAGCAGTGGAGGTGATGACAATGCCCTTGTTGCTCCAGACATCGATCGTGTACTATCAATGGCGTTTGAACAGTCTAAGCGAGATATTGATAGCACCTGCACAGTATTGGGTATATCACCAGGTGAGTCATTTGTTGCATGTATTATTCATACATTTACTATTCATATATTTACCGTCAAGCAATAAAAAATCTTCTACAATATGTGAGAATATAGGCACTACATGTGTAGTGTAATGAAGATGATCGAAAGAATAATTATCAATGACGTCACCTATAGCGTAAGACAGTGAAAAAACTAGTTTTTTCTACATACACACATATATATATCGTGCTACTGCTTAAGCACATATCGATTATAAATGTTTTCTGAGAACGTTATAAAAATGGTTGATTACGCCATTGCCCGAGAGTTTGTTAATACGTCTATTGGTGATCTCTGGCGCTAATCTCATCGTCACATGTTTAGTGTAAATATAATATTTAATTTGTTATTACTATAGAAACCGGCATGGTTGGAATGTTTGAATCAACATTATAGTTGTGAGTTCAAATTTGTTTAAATTTAAATCGTTGCTTGTTTAGACAAAGTGACGCTAAGTTGATTTCAGTAACTTTTTTTTAGATCTTTTAAATCAGGGTAAGCAGAGGAAACCTGGGAACCTAGTGTTTAGACACTTCCGTTCCCCACTTTCCGTCGTATTCTAGAGATATTACGTGTTGAATAGCGGAACTCAACGCCGCGCTTTGCCTCGTGACTAGAACGGCAAAATGAAAATATTTAACATTTCCTTTCCTCGAATGCGAAACGAAAAGATAACCTTTCGCGTTACACGTCTTTTGTATTCTTTACAAGAGGAAAATTATTCATAAAACGTTTTATGCAAAGACTGAAGCACGTGATGATAAATAATCCATATTCGTATAATAGATTATATATTATGAATTAATGGTGATTGTGCAAATATATTTTTCTTTTTACACATTTTATGAGTTTTTTAATAAGATAATAATAATCATATATTTTTTTGATATATATATTTTTTGCCAAATCATTATGATATCGCAAGTTAGTAAGTACGTGAAATTATCAAAGAAAGTAAAATATGGACCTGTCAAAAAAGGTTGCAAAATTTTCTTACATTGACAGATAGATACAAGTAAAAATATGGCCTTTTTTTCAATAGATCCGATGCAATGGAGCACTAGTGATGTGAAATCGTGGGTTATGTTCACATTACAACATTATAACCTACCAATGGTACCTGCTGAATACTTCGCTATGGATGGCGCAGCACTAACTGCTTTGACGGAGGATGATTTTAACCAACGTGCGCCTCAGGTATATAACTAAACATATTTTTACGATCTAGTATAAAAAATTGTAGTAGTTATTGTTCTTATAATATAAATAGGTATAGCCAGTATCTAATGAAAGCTATATTTGCCTAGATTGATTTGAAATGATTAGATAAAATAAAAAAATATGCACACAATTTAAGTAAGTAAATGAAAAATTTACAGTTTTACTGTCACATTGAGGCCGTCGCAGCGGCACAGCATCTAACTATAAACGCGACGGCTCTGGGTTCGATTCCCACTGTTTTGTCCCCGAGCAATATTGAACCGTCGCATTACAGTCAGACGCTGTGCCGCTGCGGTACGATGACCTAACGTTCTAAAATATATAATATTTACATGAAAAAAAAAACATTTTTTTTAGTTTATCGTTTATTTTATTCATTTATGATTTGTTTTTAAATGAATCATAAGTCCTTAAGATATTATTAATATACGGTAACCAAAAGGTATAAAATACCTAGATATATGACTATAAGGCTCTAAGGTAGTGCTCATTTCAAAAGTATTTTTATAAAAAATCAATAAATATTTATATGCCATAAAAGGAATTATGACTCATTTTGAATAAAAAAATCTAAACGTATTAAAAAATATCTCTTCTGAATCATTCTGACCTTTCGAGTCATGTATGGATTTATGTATAATGCATATAGACCTCTATATTACTTCTGAAATAAAAAAAAATGTTGTTTTAATATTATAAAAATGAATATTTTGACCAAAACATTAAATGTTATTTTTCCTCGGTAAAGTCAATTTGTTAGATTGAACATCTAACAAATTGACTAATAAGGAATCTATAAATAAAATGAAGAAACTCTCTTTGAATATACCTGTATACTTGTGTTCTTCTAAGGTAGAGTGAGGGAACCTAGAAGAAAATCATACCTTCTTCCTTTTTCATAAAAAAAATAACGTTAACTAAGATTTCAACTGCGTCACAAATATTATCAAAAATTTTACTATTTTTAACTGTGAAATAGTTAATCTCGACCCTGTAGCCGATTAAGGGCATTGATAAGGGAGCACTGCTTGACACTTGCAGTGATAAGAGAATGTTTATTTGTAAACACTAATATAAAATTGTACACGTTTTCGTAAACAAGTGATTTAATTTTAATTTAAATAAATTTGAGAATTGAGAAATCACATTTTTTTATATCACCATCCAAAAACTGTGATGTATATACGTGAATAGTAGAGAATGGTCACTAAGTCACTAAGTCACTAAAATTGTATCGATATATAAGGTAAATACAGCCATAGTACTAAACAGAAAAGGAATAGAAACTAACCTAGCTATGATTCACTTTCCGCCTAATTGAGCATAGCGTTGTGACCAGTACTTTCGCTCAAGATATTCAGATATAAGTACTTATAAGTTATAATTATATATTATTAAAATTTTCTTCATTTTACGGTTAGACAATACTCGGTGTTAAGTTTTGTTGCCTAATAAATGTTCTTAAAGTGTGTGCGAAAAGTAAAGAAAGAACACATATATCTCTCCAAAATATAATAAAATGTGTATAATATAAAAAAATAGAGGCCGGTCGTGGCGCAGCGGCACGAGGTGTGACTGCAAAACCGACTGGTTCTGTGTTCGATTCCCACCCGAGGAGATGAAATATTTACTTAAATTTATATTTCCATTTCTTCGCTCTGGTGTCGAGGTTAAGCGCGGCGTTGAGTTCTGCCACTCAACACGCAATGCCTCCAGAATTCGGCAGAAAGTGGGGAACGGAGTGTCTTAACACTAGGTTCCCTCTGCCTACCCTGCTGTGTCCGGGATACAGCGTGAAGCTAATTTAATTTAGTTTTTTTTTTATAAAAAAATAGAATATTGATAATAATAATCAAATCAGCTTCACGCTATATCTCGCATATAGCAGGGCAGAGGAAACTTAGTTTTATCTTAATACTGTGTATTTTTCGAGGCATTGCTTATTAGGTGGCGAAACTCAACGTCGTACATTTGTCAAAACAAACCAGTACCAGAACGAAGAAATGATAATATTAATAAATAATATTTCATTCACTCGAGTCATCGATCGAACCCACAACCAGTCGTACGGTCACACACTTATGCCACTGCGCCATGACTGGCCTCAATAAAATATCGATCTTAATATAAATTACAACACTTCTATGCCAAAACGGCTTAATTTGCGTTCGTTGCGCTCAACGGTTGGGTAACTAGGAAATCCGTTTGGAGGTTCCATTTATGCAACTTTCTTGCAACCACGTGGTTAAATAACGGGAAAACCCGAGTGCAATTTTTTAAGTGCGAGTTAAGTAATAGTATTGATGTAATATGAAATGTGTGAATTATTTCGATTCTTGGTCTAGTTAATCTTGAGTAGGTAGTATATTCAAAATTAATAAATGTTCATATAGTCAATGCTTCATATGGCACAATTAGAAACGTTAAATTGGATTTTCGATGTTGCTTATTAATTATAGGGAAACGTGCAGGGGCAAAGTGCGTCGTTAAGTTCCGCCACTCAATTAAGCGTATACCTAGCAATATAGAGTAGACTGAGAGAATCTAATGTTGAGTCACTCCGCTCCTTACTTATTCTTTTTGAAATATTTCCTATTAAGTGACGAAACACAACGTCGCGTCTTTCTACCAGAATGTGGAAAATAACATGACTTAAATATTTCACAGACTGAGAATCAAACACATAGGCTATAATTCTGTTTACCATCAGACACTATCCAACTCTCGAGGGCCTCTTCATCTTCAGTTTACCATAAAAAATACATTATAATTAAATGCGGCGTTGAGTTTCGCCACTCAGCACGCAATACCTCCAGAACTCGGTGGAAAGTGGGGAACGGAGTGTCTTAACATTAGGCCTACCCTGCTATGTGCGGGATACGGCGTGAAGCTGAATTAATTTAATTTTTAATTATAATTAAACATTTTTATCTAAATCAGTGCTTTCTAAAAACGTTTCTTATTACGCAGTTCCTTAATAATACTTATGTCATTGTTAGAAAACAATAAGAGTAGTCAGTAGTCATTATCACAAAAAAAATCATAAGATCAATCAACAGTTTAATACTGGAGTTATATAACAATAAGTGGCTCTACAAAGAAAATGGCTGCCGTGTTGCTAATTACATTTTTTGTTTATGTTTCTCAATAACTTTTTATGTTACTTAGTATTTTTGTGATATATCACTTTTTTATTATCTTTAGTGATTCAAATATCATTAATAATGAATGTGACACTATGCACACACTGTCTAGAGTGTGTGTCACTGTATACTTTTTGAAGCTCAAAAAATATATTTTATAGTTTTGAAACAAACTCGCAAATTCTCAAACAATAAAACTTATAAAAGCAAATTGCTAAGGTGTAAATTTTAGCTTATCAATTTTAACGGCGTGATCTTATTGTTTTTTTTTCTATTTATTAATTAGTTAGTTAATTTTATAAAGACTTTATCAGTATTACAACTATTGTCATTGTAATATCGAAATGTTATATTCTATAACATTTAGATATTATAATTTATTATAATTACAGGGCATTGCCTTGAAAATACATACGTATTATTATTATTATTTTATTTAACAAATAATAAGTCCATACATACACAATTATTATAGACTAAGAATTATATAAAACAACGTCGAAAGAAACAATTAAAAGTGACTTTTTGAGTTTGACTTTATTTTATTTGTAAATTTAAGAAAATTCTGGAATTTTATCAAATAAATGACATAAATGCATTTATAAATGAAATCACGTACAACTTGAGTGATAGATAACGCTATCAGTATAAAGTCCACAGTAAATATTATAATATTATTGCAAAAAGTAATAACAAACATTTTTTTTTAAGTATAACAATAGGTTTCTATTATATTTTTTTCTAAATATAAGATTTTATATATAAATATTCCTGATCTAATAATTTGTCATGGTACACGTCGTCAAGACTTTCTCCAAGGCCGATGAAAGTTCTGCAACAACGCTACAACTGTGCATACAAATAGTATAATGTTTACTTTAAGTAAACAAAGTATCAGGAAAAATTTAAATAATCGTTGGTTTTTGATAAAGGACATTTCTGTGTCGAAGATTTATATAAATATTTAATTCCAAGTCGTATTATAATCAAAATTTTAATGTGAAAATCAACTAAATAGTATAAAACAAAAATTTTGTTTAAGTAACAATATTATAATTCTTCGTAATATATTTAAAGATAAGGATACTTAAGAGTAATTCTGTATTAGATAATAAAACACAATATCGGAGTTTATTCCTACCAACCATACCTACTCAAAAACAGAATCGATCCTATAGTTGGCAATTAGACCCAGAGTTAAGACACTCCGTTCCAGTTCCTCCGTCTAATTTAGTCGCCAGTGAGTTGGCATCTGATTGTAAATGCGACAGTAATGGGTTCGATCTCTACTCGTAAAAATGTATAATTTATAAATAAATTATTCTCCTTTCCCCATCTTGGGAGCCCGAGCGAAGCGTTGAGTTCCACCAATCAATATTTCTTCTGATTGCTCTGCTAAACGATATCAGAGAAAGCTAAAACAGCGGAAAAATGCATTTTTTTTATATAATATTATTGTTATAGGCTGGTAGCACACTGTATGCTCAACTCGAGATATGGAAAGCTGCGAGGCATGAGAGCTGGAGAAGTCAATGGACAGACCACGAACAGCCATCTCCTACTCCCGCACCAGCTGGCTTACCTTCTGCTGATGATATGAGTGACGGTATGTATTTCTTTTATTTTCTAATATTTTTATAGAAAACGTAGAATAGATTTAACGTAACAGGATTTTAGCTTGTGGACACTGTCCAAACGTTTTTTTTTCTTTTTTATATGTTTCCTAGGTATAGAATAGCATTCTAAAACTAATAAAAATTAAAACAAGGAATAATATTGAAATTAAGAGATTTCTACTTATTTTGAACGGTTATTCTTGTTCTCCAATAGTATAAATCGATTAAACAACATTGAGTTATTTTTTTATGTTTATGTTTTTATACTTACTAAAGAGAAATATATAAAATTGATGACTATTCCCTTTAAATTTCTATAAAGAAGAAATCTATAGGTACTTTCAATGTTTGATCTTTTCTGTTTCCTGTTTTTTCATATATTTTAATGGACTTAATTAAATAAAACAAAAACTACATTAAACAAAATCTAACGAAATTGCTAGTTCTTAAGAACTAATAAAACGTTGGCAACACCAAAGTTTATTAACCTATACAATTATTTATTTTACTAGCAACGTTAACACAGATTATAAACGGGACTTAAAATAGAAAATTTATTTTTATTGTTACCTATTCAATTATGTGTTAGGAAATATGATATTTAAATAACACATTAAATACTTTTACAATAAGTAGCAGCAAAATAAAAAAAAATGTCTTCACTTATCAATAAAAAAAAAATTCAATTTTTTGCGTTAACTGAATTGTATTAGATATTTTATATTAAGCTGTGTATAGGTAAACCATGTTATAAAATTATATGTACGGACTAACATTTAGAAAGACAGTTCTTCAATGTTTGCTAATAAATAAAAATACCAGACGTGAACTCCTAAAAGGGTGAAATTTTAACTCACAACCATTTTTTGATACGAATATACATTATCATGAAAAAAAAAAAAATTGATATCTAATCCCTAAAAACAAAACAAAATAAAACGCCAATAACAAGAAACTTTTCAAATGCTAGTAAGAAATAGGAGATGTGGCACATTGTATTGTGTACACCGTTAGCGAGGACCTACATACACTCAGATACAGATACACGTACAGACAAACAAGTTGATGATATATGACTGTATAGACAGACTGATGGTTCGACAGAAAGGGGACAGTTTGATGGAGCATGTATGCTTCAGTTCAATAATGTCAATTTATTGCTTACATAATTTATTTTAAATGAATATAAAGAAATATAGAAGTTATAGTGTTAATAGTTTAAAATCTGTAAGTTAATGTGAGGAATGAAGTGTTTATTGAACCAACTGACGCTAGGATTTGTGAGCGTCTGAAAATATTTAATATTTCATTGTATTGAGCGGAAATCGAAATCACAAAAACGACGAAAACGACGTACACTTGTGCTCCTGCGCTACGATGGCCTCAAAACTTCAGTTTTGTACTATAATATATTATACTCTCATTTAATTTTCGATTAAAGCTTAAAAGTATTTTTTCCTAATAATTTCTAATAAAATATATAGACATATGTAGGTATGTGTAAAATAATTACAATACCTAATATCATTAAAATATAAGAGGATAATATTATTAGTATTCATTGAATCATCAATAACAATAAGCTTTAAATGGAACAATTATATGTTTCACAATAATTAATTACAAATTAACGTCACAGTTTAGTAAATAATAAATATCTATATATGTACAAAGGTACATTACGCGACGGTTCTAGATTCAAATAGTACTTGAAACAAAAAATGTTTATATTAAAAAAAATACGAGAATTTTCGGCCTTATTTTCAAACATAATAACGGAAAAAGTGGAGAAGGAGAATCTCTCTCCTTTCTGGCTACTTTACAACATTTTAAAAGCTGTTAAAATTAATAAAATAATAATATATCACCTATCACATTCATGGAACAAGCAGTTAATATATAGATGGTTTAAGAAAAAAAATGTTGATAGTGGCACAGGAAACTACAGGCAATTATCGTTAGAGTTCGCAACATTCTGACGTTGTATACACGATTCTTTATATCTTGTAAATAATATAATGTTTAAATAAAAAGAAATTTAGCTCAACTATTGTGGAAAAAAAAAATCTAGTTAGAAATATTTATAAAAATATATTAGACTAAACAAAGCAAAATAGGCTTTAGGCAGCGGGAACCAAATGTTAATGTAAATGACGTTACGTTGGGACAAGGGTCCAGGCCATCGGTTTCTATTATTATTTTTTATTGTATTGTGTTTTATTTATTATTACACAAATATACATAAATTTAATATCAATACCAATTTCACCTCTATATTTACCTTAGAATTGTAAACTAACATTGCTTTTAGATCATCGAATAGACCATTTAAAGAACCAAGCACTATTAACATAGTATAGGTTACATATTCAAGTACAGTTATACTATCAATCGGATGGTCAATGAGTCTTCGCCAATGCCTTATAAGAGAAGGCAGCTTTTTACAGTATTTCCCGAAGCTCCACTTAGCCAGACCCGCAAGGTCGCATATATAAGGCCACAGTACTCCGTTGACATTATAAAAATGTATAAATTCTTAGAATTGTATAGATTTTGATCTAGAATGTGGCAGGAAGATATATAAGTTCTTAGTGTCGAAGTAAAAAATTGTGATAGGCGTGAGTAGTCATTGTAAGTTATGGTTTTTTCAGCGATTAGTATCTTTTATATTGAAGACGTAGTGGTGCAGTAGTGATAAGATAGACTATGGTTGTTGATTCGATCCCTGTGAAAGGAAGTAAAAGTATTTATTAAACATTTTTACGTGGCCAATCGTGGCGTAGGGGCACTAAGACAAAAATGCGACTGGTTGTGGGTTGGTGGGCTTTAACGTCGAGACAAAGGCGGTGTGTTCCGCCACTCAACACGCAATGCCTCCAGACTTCGGCAGAAATTGAGGAACGGAGTGTCTTAACACTAGGTTCCGTCTGCCTACCCTGCAGCCACTGTAATGGTAAAAAAAATTAAATAGACCTGGCCGAGCTCAACGACTTAAGACAGTCTTCCTGAAATTTTTGATAAGTGGACTTCAATAAATGCAAGTAACTCATAATAAATTTAGTTAAAAACATTTTATTTGTGGTTAATACGAATCATTGAGTCGCTCTGACAATTCCCATTCTATCTTTGTTCAAAGGTCAGGTTCGTGTGAATTATAATAATAAGTATGATAACTTTGAGGTCGTCGTGGCGCAGTTGCACAGGTCGTGGGTTCGATTTCTACTCGGGAAAATAAGTTATTTTCATTTCTTAGTAACGACACTATTGAGCTTCGCCACTGTCACTATCCAAAACGCAATATCTAATAAAATTTGGTCGATATGTGAAACGAATCTTGTCTTTTGTTTTATTTTATTACATGATACAATTTTGATAAATTATATTTTCCCCTATAAAAATATATAAATAAAAAAATAACCTCATACATTTATCCTATCTGTTCTTATTTTAATTTTTAAGTTATTTTAAATATTTTTTTGAGTACTATTTCAAATACAAGCCCTTGTTAGCCCGAATGTTTAGCTTCTAACAGTAAATCGTGTGTATATTTCTATTAAACACACGCCTCTTTAAATAGATTTTAGCTATTAACCAAAGAGTGTTTACTGCACGCTTTACTGTCTATTTATTTACGTTTTCCAAATGGAAGGCCATGCTACTAAAATTAGAAAACTTTTTAATATTTCTCAAATATTATGATTACAAAAATAAATGAATCCGAGTGACGCATGGGCATAAGCGTGCGACTGAAAACGCGACGGTTGTGGGTTTGATTTTCTTTCGGGGAATTTCCTCGCGTAAGCGTTGATTTCTACCACATACCGCGCACTGCTTCCAGAATTTTTCGTAAAGTAGGGAACAGGAACTTCATGGAAACGGAGTGTTGTAACACTAGGTTCCCAGGTTTTCTCTGCCCACCCTATTACGTGTGTGAAACATTTTTTTCCTTTAAATATGTGTCGATATTACAATACAATTTATTTTTGTTAACAGAAGAAGATTCGGAATCAGCCAACACTAGCACAACCCAAACCGTTGGAAAAGTGAAGACAGGCAGCACGCACATACACCTGTGGCAGTTTCTTAAAGAGTTGCTGGCGTCACCCCATATACATGGCTCGGCTATTCGATGGTTGGATCGAAGTGAGTATTATCATCTAATATTAATATAAACACGATGGCTGTGGGTCCGATTCCCTATTGTGGGAATGAAAACTTTAATCATTTCATTATTTCTTGCTCTAGTAATGAGTTCATTGGCGCTCGTTCCTATTAAAATGTAAGATGACTTATAAATTAATTCAAATATACATCTATTCATCTAACATACAGTTATTAACTTTATAATTACAAATATTTAAGTCCAAAGGAAATCAAAATATTTATTTTCTTTTATCAATTCACTAGAATTATAGTGAGAAGTCACGAGTCAAAATGCAATTTCTTCTTAAAGATAATATATATTTATTGATTACACTACACTACTATGATGTTTTGATATTATACTAATATAAACATACATACTACCTAAGGTTAACACTCCGTTTCTGATTAAGATATCTCTGTTACGCACTTCCCGCCGATTTCTTGAGATATTGTGAGTTGAGTGGTCCGCCGTTCCTGCCTCATCCTGCTTCCTTACCAGAGCGAGGAAATGTAAATATTTGACATTTAATTCCCTGAGTTAAATCGAACCCAGAACTGTCACATTTTGTGCCCTCGACGGTGCAGGGGCACAAGCGTTCTACGATCAACGATCGACTATATATGTATATGTAATAATAGTTACGCCGTCGTGGCGCAGTGGGTTAGTGTATGACTGTAAACGTGATAGTTGTAGGATTAAATCTCATTGGAGGAACTCAATTATTTTCATTCCCCCATTCTGGCAAGCTAAGGGCGGTGTTGTGTTCCATTGATTAACACACAGTGTCTAGTATTCGGGCGGAAATGTATATTAAGACAAAGACATTTTTTAGTTAGTTTATACTTAAGTTATATACCAGGATGCACTTTTGTTGTAAATTAAACTGGAAACATTCATTATTTATGTTAATAAAGGTTGTATATCGAGTTTCTGCGAGTACTTTAAAGGACTTGTTAAATTGAATAAATTGTAGAAGATCCTAGTTGAAACTTCTATTGTTATTCAATTCAATATTATTAACTGGAACTGACCTAGTACAGGTTTTATTGACAACATTTCAAGAATTACTTTACGTCCGTATAAAATCCAGTATTTATTTTTTGTTCCAACTTCATACATTTCTCATATTTTCAAGTTACGTAGAAAATGTTTTATTATATTTACTTTGCTCGTTTACTTTGACTAATCTGATAGCAGAAAATTATAAACTTTAAAAATTTTACAAACAAAATTGGAAGGTAAATTACCACTTATTTTAATAAAGCAACTTTTTAGCTAAATAAAAAAATTGCAGTTGAACCCAGATTGAACTATTTGTAGATCTTAGTTATGATACATCTATCTGTATAATAATAGTTATTCAATTTAATTGCAAAAAAGTCAGTCACGTGATATAGAAGATAGTATTTATTTACTAAATTGTAAAGAACGCTTAATGTCAGTATAAATAGAGATTTTTTAATAAGCAAACTCTGAACTGGATTCATTATTAAGTAAAATCACTGAAGGCTTACACAAAAAATCAAGACTATAATTATCCAGATATTTTTTTAAAGATCAACGGCGTCTTACTTTTGGTTGCATAAAATATATATTGACTAATATAATATTTTAATATCGCTTTAATTCTATATATTATATATCGTCTGTCAGACCGTCGTGGCGCATCGTCTTTTGTGGGTTCGATTCCCACCTGGGGGAGTGAAATATTTTATATTTTCATTTTCTCGCTCTGGTAAGAAGGCAAAAACCACGGTGTTTAACTCTGCGTCGTACGTCTGCCACTCAATAGGCAGTGCCTAACAAATGCGGCGCAAAATGGGGAACGGCAGTCTTTATGGGAATGGATTGACACTAGGTTTAAAGATTTCCTCTGCCTACCCTGCTATGTGCGGGATACAGCGTGAAGCTAAAAAAATCTAAATATATATTTTTATAATATTTTTGTACATTAAGTTAAATACAGATAAAAATAAAATATTCAGAGATTATCGCAAGTGATTTTAATCTGAGTTAATAGAAACAATATAATCGATATTTCGTTTACAACACTTTATTACACCAAAAGCTTTTTATATATTTTCAAATTAATACCAGTAATATATTAATTAATATGATGATATTTAATTGAGCGTAGCCACGGAAACGAATTGCTTCAATCGTAAAAATTAATTTTATGTATATTGTTGATCTTTTGTAGTCGAATCAATTTTATTTTTTGTTCAATAATGAATGAGAATAGCTGTGACGGACTCGATTTTCGAGATATAAAGTCCATATGAGATGTGTATACAAGAAAAATATATACATTTTGATCGTTTTTAAATAAAATACCAAAAGATTATTTTTTGTTTGATGTTATTGATTTGATTTCATAATTTTTAATTGTTCCTTTAACAACTTTAAAAAACTAGACAAAAATATAAATATAAGGCCGCCGCCGCGCCGATGTAGCGTAGGTAAGAAGGCAAAATGCGGCGTTGAATACCTCAATTCAACATGCATTGCCTCAAGAATTCAACGAAAAGGAGTGTCTCATTAGGAAACGGATAATCTAAACACAAGGTTGCCAGGTTGCCTTTGCCTACCCTGTTGCGTGCGTACAGCGTGAAGCTAAAGAAAAGAGTGTAGAACCTACAAATAATATAAGTATGTATATATAGAGGATACAATGCAACATATACAACAAGTACTTCTAAAACAATTAGGTCGATACAGAATCAATTATTCTTAACCAGGAGTTATCCGGTAGTAACTAGGTTTCTACGTTCATATCTCTTGGTTATACGCGACATTCTCAATCCAAGGTGAGCGAGCCATTTACTTGCCATCTCTTAGTTAGTCTATAAAACACTTTAAAGTTCGTGACTCGATATACGTATATTATATCAATACATTGTCTAAGTATACAGCTATTATTGTTAAGTTATTTTAGATGTTAACGGGTGTTTTATGGTAATTTTAGATATGCCGATTATATGGAATTCTCTGACAATAGTCACGAGAACGGAAATTTGATTAACACTTACATTCTAGGTCGTTTAATTATAGCTTTGTCCTGGTTTTATAAACAAATATTACGAAACGATCTAAGGTACAAACGTCAGATATAAACGCTTATTAGTGTATGAGGCAGAATAAATTTTAAAGTAGAAGAAACGCTTTTCTGTTCAAATTCCGTATTTAAAAGAAAAGATTGTGATAGTTGGCAAATTTGTACGCATTCAAAAAAACAATGGCCCCATTTACATTTTTTTCTTCTATAAACAAATGTTTAATTCAAACATCGTTCCACAGGTAACGGAGTTTTCAAAATTGAAGATTCAGTACGTGTAGCCAGACTTTGGGGCAAGAGAAAAAATCGTCCCGCGATGAACTACGACAAGCTGTCGAGAAGTATTCGACAGTATTACAAGAAGGGTATCATGAAGAAGACCGAAAGAAGTCAAAGGCTGGTCTACCAATTTTGTCATCCTTACAGCTTATAAAAGCTTACTTAGCTTTTAAGTTAGTTGTATATATTTATTGTAAATAAGTGTGTTTGAGCCGCGGTAATGCGGACATAGATAACTGCTTGCTTTTTACGAGTTACGTAAAACGTAAGTCAGTTGAACTTAGGTCGGTGCATAACGCCGGACATGTGCTCCGACGTACACCGATAGGTACTCCTCCATATAATTCGGGAAAGGTAATTTTCTCCGCAATTCTATAGGATGGAGACAAAGTCTCTGTTAATATTAAGTTCTTTTTTTACCGACGAATAGACGGCGGTCATCGAGCATCTCGGCGTCAGTCGAAAGTTGGTAATTTTTATCCCATATATCTATGATATATTTCTAGTATGTTCTATGAACTTTTAGGTAAGCGAAATGTAAATAAACGAATCTAAAACTGAGCATACGTTTGCTCATCAATTATGAAGAGGTAATTCTCATATAGCTTAAAATAATTTATAAAATAATAGTTATTTTAACTATAGCTTTGGTTTAAGTTAAATTAGTTGTCTAATAATGTTTATTTCGTATGTGCATCAGCATATGGGACATTTGCAATGTAGATTTATATATGTAAAATAAATATCAATGGCGATGAAATTGATTTGTGTTATATAAAATTGAAATTTTGTGCCAAATAGACCGTTTATGCCGAATTTATTCGGGGCAAAATATGTCTGATCGGCATCCCGCCGATGTAAACTTGTATAAATAATACTTAAATCGGTGTTGGGTTAGATTAAGTTATCTTTAACACACGACGCAGTTAGTGTCAAATATATTAATAAAATATAATATTACTGGACCAAGCTAATGTAGATGTTATGAATCATGTAATGTATGTTGCATCAAAATAAATGGCCATTTATATACAACCTACTTTTATTTTTGACCTCTTGTTGATGGATTGGAGTAATAATTAATTAATCTTAATGTATATTTTTAGCCGACTGCAAAGGAAAGGAAGGAAAAGGAAAAAATGTGAAACTAATCCTTAGTTATACATTTTTTATCCACATATTAAAAAAGTAATCCTTTTAGACTAACCAATAGCAACAAATGAAATCATAAAATGTATTTTAAACAAAGCATTCTCCAAATAACGTTAAAACATTCAACCAAAGCATCTTCACAGTACGAATTGAAAATCTAAAATAATGTACCTACCTGTCTATTTCTTTCGATAGGTGTCAAGACACGCACAAGCGTATCCAACCAAGTAAAATGAAGACTGTAAAAATTTGTCAAATTTAGAGTTTCAATTTTATCCCAAGTGTACACAGAACTTGACATCCATATAGACTTATTGACACCCATATATATTCTTATTCTTTTGTCGGTGAAGTCGATAACAACACCTTACTTAACAATTTAACTTGCTTTTTTGATGAGATAATATTTAAGTCTTTCAGTTTTATATTTTTTCTCGATATTTTGCTAAATATTCAAGCCAAATCGTTCTATTAAAGAAATTGCTTCTTTATTATCGATATCGATTTAACTATCAATAAAATAACAATTAGTATTTATTGTCTAAAAAAACATTTAATTTCCAATAAGATCTAATCAAAATAATCTCAGGCATATGCATATCACCTTAGTTGCATCACGTTGCGCAAATGTGACGTCAGACACCGTCGAATTCTTACAGTGAAAGTTGGTGAGAGGGGAGTGCGACCTCGGAAGGTAAAATTTTATTGAATACTTAAGAATCGCTAAGATATTGTCATATATTTTTTACTGTGTTGTAAAGTTAGATTATATATCTATAAAATATTTGTTTCTGGAAAAAATGTAATTTTTATGTACAAATTAATTAATGATAAATTAATCCATTTGCTACTTATAATCTAGACTTTAAAAAAACATTGAAATAACGTTTTATTAGTGAACTTCTATATCTTCAAATCGTATGAATCGTAAGGGCGTAAAGCTGTGAGGTCAGTCATGGCGCAGGGGCACAAAGTGTGACTTGTGTATTGTATATTTACTTAAATTTATATTTCGATTTCTTCGCTCTGGTGTCCAGGACAAGCGCGGCGTTGAGTTCTGCCACTCAACACACAATACCTCCAGAATTCAGTATAAAGTGGGGGAACGGAGTGTCTTAACACTAGGTTAACTCTGCCTACCCTGCAGTGTGCGGGATACAGCGTGAAGCTGATTTTATTTAATTTATCCCTTATGTATATAATACATCGTAGATACATATAAGAGAAAATACTAGAAATAATTTATCATCATCCTAAGTTGAATTCGAAATTACAAGAATTATATATATACACAATCAATAATCAAAGCATCGTGGGAAGCAATTGACTGTAAGTCTGATGGTTCAATTACCACTCAGGGGAATGAAACCTTGTCAATATAAACTTTTACAACCGTATCATCTTACTATTGTGTGACATTGACACTTAGGCCTATTTTTATAAATCGCTCTCAACTCCGAGTTTAATCTTGAGAGCGAACTTGAGATACCGTCTTAAAAATCTGTGGCCCGTATTTAAAAGCCGCTCTCAACTCCTATAGATCGATGTTGAAATGCCATTTTTATTCAAAGATTGTAATTTATAAATGAAAACGGCATCTCAAGATCGACCTTAGATTTGAACCGATAGACCGATTTATAAATAGACCTAAGTTATTATTGCTCACTAAGCTTTGTACTGGATAAAGTTAAGCCTTCAGTATAAATTCAAACATGTAACAATAGTATTGCTTTCGGCACTATCGCATTATTTATAAAAAAAATTATGTTGATATTCCTCTGATTTTATAATTAATAAAAAAAAAATACATTTTTTTTTATTATTATACTTTTAAAGTAGGTATTTAGTATTTTTTATTATTTCTATTTAATGGACAATTTATTGGAAACAAAAATAGAAGAAAATCCTTTAATATTATTTATTTTTTAATATTATAATACGACGACGACGACGTCTGCTTCTCAATACTGTCATGCTTCTTCTTATTTATACTAAATTCTATAGAAGACGTTAAAAATTGTCACTTCTGCATAAATAACTCATCATAAAAAAAACATATTCCGTTATTATTTAAATTAAACCCCTATAAAAATGGGGATTTACTTTTTCATATCTAAAAATTAAGTGTCGGTATTACTTTAACTCAATCAGTATGTTTTTTAACTCATATCTGTTAAAATTTATCTTATATCTACAAGGAAAATGATAGTCAAATCATGTATTGCTTACGTGATTATAATTTACTAAATTATACCTCTTATTTGGCGCAGTGGCACAAGCTAGTGATTGTAAGCGTGACGATTGTGGGTTCGATTCCCACTCGGGGAAATGAGTTATTATTTATTAATATTTTCATTTCTTCGCTTTGGTGTCGAGCCAAAGCGCAGCCTTGAGGTGCCACTTGTCACGCAATGCTTCCAGAATTCGGTGGAAAGTGGGAAGCGGAGTGCCTTAATACAAGGTTCCCTCTGCCTACCCTGCCGTGTAGCTGATTTTTAATTTAATTTTGATTTAATAAATGTTTACTTTTAAAAGAAATCTTAAAGTAAAACGAAGGTGGTATTTACCAAAGAAAAAGCAACATTTTTAATATCTATGTACATTGTACATATCATCATCAGTTCAATTCAGTTCATTAGCTTTAGAAAAAGTCAATTTAGTTTTTTTAAAACTTCTTGCTAACAATAATAGGTAAGCTATAACAGTTTTATCTTACAATAGTGTCACGAGTTTTTTTTATTTAGGAAATAGGTAAAAACCTCCATGTTTCACAGGATATGTTAATTTTTTTTATAGTCTATTATAGTCAGGTCAAACTTTTTTAATAAACGTTACCGTAGCAAATTTTGGCCGTGCCTGAGTGAGTTTGATGATAGTATGTTACTATGCCATTTGTATAAAAGGTTAATTTACTGTGTAGATATTTTTCCGATTAAAATTAAGTGTCGGTGGTTTTGTAATGACATTATAATTGGGAAACACAGTGACTTGTCTCTTAATTTTGAATCTTGTTAAATAAATCAGCTTCACACTGTATCCCGCAAACAGTATGGTAGCCAGAGAGAACCTAGTGTCAGGACACTCCGCATTCAGCTTGAATTTAACATACCTTTTGTTAAGTGGAGAAACTTGATGCCGAGCTTTCCCAAACCAAATCTGGCAAAAGAAAATAATTAAAATATTTTATCCTGGGTGAAAATCGAACTCAAAAACATCCCGATTAGAGCCAATATATAAAAACATTACTGTTGTGTATAAAATGCGGGTCCCAGCCCGCTCGTCGATTGTAAGCCGAGGTTCGAGCCCCGCAGGAGGCGCCCTTACAGTCGTCGACTCCTCTCAAGCAGCCAGGTAGTGCTTGCATTTCTTCTGGGACAGAGTACCCTCTTCCCTACCCACCCGGTGTCGCTGTAAAGGCCAATAGGGCTAACAGCAATTACCTCAAGTTCGAAAAAAAAAAAAAAAGTATAAAATGCCCTAGGTTTACAGTTTATCTGTATGTTAGGACGATTTCATAAATATTTCGTACAATAGGTATGGCTGATGAGTCGTGGCTACACTGAAGCCAGCTGTAGCTGGCTGCGAACATTTGTTTTAAGGATTTTTCTTACTTTTGATTATTTTCTTCGTGAGTGAATAATGCGAAAAAGTTTATAAAACCTAACTTCAAAACGGACACCACACATAGGTTACCCTTGCGTTTCGTACATTATTTATTTTGATTACATTATTAATTTATATCATCCATTATCATTGTTTTGTCTGTTTGTCTGTGTGTTTGTACACGGTAATCTCAAAAACCGCTCAACCGATTTACATACAGTTTTCACTATTGTACTTTGGCAAATTTTATTTATATTTAGTGTTTGTTTTATTTCAAGCGGTTCAAAAATAAAAAAAAATTGTGTATATATTTACAGAATTATATACGACAATATAATATAGTCTTTAAAAAGACCATATTATTAGATCACGAAAGTAATTCGGATGAGAAAATAAATAATTGTATTGTGTAGTGCGACAGCGACACTAGTCTATACTAATATAATAAAGCTGTAAGCTAATTGTTTAAGCGTTAAGATCACTGAAGCTACTGGTCGGATTTACATTATCTTTGTTTTGTATAAAACTTACATTCCTCAGGAGTGCTACAAGCTATATAACAATTTGTAATTCTTAGTTAACCTTAAATAACAAATAACAATAATAATAAACGCCATGGAACTGGTTTAAACGCGTGCGCTGTAACAATAATTGAATATAAGTACATTGTATTACAAAAATATTAAATATTATTAGTTCTGAAAAAAAGTTCGCGACACCGTAGCTCTTATAAATCAATCTATAAATAAGTGTACCTACTAAATAAGTTAAAATATTGAAAACTCCAAGCTGATTTCCACCGTTTTTTATTTGATTTATGGAGGTAAGCTTTGGCTTTTATAGCATGAAATTTGGACGTATGCTTTTCGAGAAATTCGCCTACGCTAGAGGGGGTGTCTCAAGCACTGATGACATCCTCTTAAGCAGTCACGTAGTGCTTGCACTTTCTCAGAATTATGAAAAGTGATTGTATATATAAATTATATAATCAATCTGTTGGAAAATGCAGCATAATAAAAGTATTATAGATGCTGTGCGGGCGAAGCCGCGAGTGGGCCGCTAGTAAATAATAAAATCACGTTACCAACTAAACAAATAAAGAGAAACATTTTAATATAATTGCAACTAATCGATACATAATACATGCTTATGTTTATTCATGTACATAATAATAACTGTGTTATTATTATTTACTAGCACATTTGGCTGGGCTTAATGGTGTGTTGAGATTTCCTCGTTGTATAGTAGATATAAGTATTTTATATTATTATAAGTACATAAGTTATTTTTTTATCCACAATCTGAATCTAGCACATAACAAGTAGGCTGAGGGAACCTGGGAACCTTGTGTTAAGTCTCTTCTGCTCCCCACTTTCCCCTACCCTCTCCAAGGTAAAGCTCGATGTTAAGTTTTCACTAAACCTTCAATGCCCAGAGGATTCGTCGGAAGTGTCTTAATGGTAACGGGGTGTCTGAACACAAGGTCCTTAGGTTTGATCTGCCTACCTTTAGCGGGATATATCGCGAAGCTAAAAAAACCATATTATATATATATTTTTGCTTTCCTACTAAATATTTTGTCCTAAATAAAAAAAAATTATGTAAAACCGTTAGTGATTAAGAATATGATACTCTTTAGCCGAAACATAATATCGTATCTTCAAAATTACGTCATTATATCCAAAATCCATGGCCTTTTTGTTTCCCCATGACGAATTCCACGAAGTCACCTTTAAAAATTGAGGATAAATTGGTTTTTAATCTTCAAAGTCCATTTCTTATTGGAAACCTATGGTCAAATCCAAGATTTTATAATTAGGACAGTTAGTTGAGTAAAAGGTATAAAAATATAAAAAAATTTGAAATTCTTTGCAAACAAATACCTGCCATTAAGTCTTACAAAACACTATATTATAAAATATATAAAGTATATTTTAAACTTTACTAATCCTATTTATATACACAAGAGGTTGAGAAAACATTTCGAATTATCATTTTTTTTTAAATTGCGGTATCTAATGCCGTAGATTTATCACAAAGGATTTGAATCCACGTGCTTCTACTTTGTTACTGTTCAACTTTGCTTTAGCTAATTAGTTTTGGTGTCACACCAACAATGATACAGTTTCATGCTGTATCCCGTATGCAACAGGGTAGGCAGAGGTAAGCTAGTGTTAAAACACTCCGCTCCCCACTTTCCGCTAAATTCTGGAGGCATTGCGCGTTGAGTGGTGGAACTCATCCCCGTGACAATGATAAAAAATATATGAATAAACATTCAAATAATGTATGAAATGCATAAAAAAATATTTGGTATATTTTGGTTTTGACTTTGAATGAATCTAATATTAGCAATTATAAAATATGTCTCTTAAAAACAAATATATAAATACTATCATCATCATCACATTAGCCTTTCGACGACCTAGTCCATATATACCGGTCATAGGTCTCCGGCAAGGATCCCCACGCCGATCGGTCCTGCGCTGTCTGCATCCAGCGGCTTCCCGCGACCTTGACCAGATCGTCGGTCCACCTGGTGGGCCTAAACACCGAGCACCGACGTTGTTTATAAATATTATAATTAATTTTACTTACTCATTTTTAAGAAACGAGCAAATAAAATTAATTCTTAAGTATGTAAATTATAATATACTAGCCGCCCATTCGCGGCTTCACCCGCAAAATGTAATTATTTTACTGTGCAGCATTTGCCAACAGATAGATTATATAATTTATGCATTGAATAACGAAAATATATTTTCATAAATTTGAGAAAGTGCAAGTACTACGTGGCTGCATGCGAGGATGTCATCGGCGGAAGGGCGCCTCCGCAGAACTCGAGCTTAGGCTTACGAGCCGTAAACAGAGTGTTGAATTATTTTAATTTTACATTTTCTCGAAAAGTATACATCCAAATTACATGCTATAAAATCCAAAGATAATATTTATAAAATTTCTTTGAGGAGGCTTTTCTTCAATGATGAAATAACTTTCAATTGTAAGTTTCAATATCTTCGACTAATAAAAACGGTGAAATATCACAAAATAAACTAATGAAATTGAATGTTTTTGTAGTACAATGTACTTACATATATTCAACTATTTTTGCAGCGCACGTGCTTAAAGCAATTCTATGATGTTCACTATTATTGTTATTTCTTTATTTAAAGTTAACTAAGAATTAAAAATGGAAAATGTAGCTTTCATACAAAATAATAAAAATGTAAATCCGACCAGTAGTTCCAAAGATTTAAACAAACAAACAAACTCTTCTGCTTTATTATATTAGTATAGATAACAATAATTACTGTTTTTTTTTTATTAAATCGTGAAGACCTTTAGACTACAAATGACGAATTATAACATTTTATACCGCAACCTTACACTTGTATTATAACACGAATTGATTTAAATAATTAAATAACTAAATAACAATTTCCTTCTACGCCGCCTGTTGTTTAACTCGAATTTGGTGTGTGGCGTAATTTATAAGACGAAGAAAAAAAAATACAAAAATCTGAAGAAATTATACTTTGTTACTATACATATTCCTACATTTTCTAAACTATGTTCTCACATTTGTGGACAGTAGATAGTTGTGAATTCTATAAGAATGCGTAATTTTCGTGCACAGAAAAGAATGTAATTTACCTATAATATGCCGAGCAGTTGTTAATATAAGTTTTGAGGTTTCGTCCAATTGGACCGGCTAATAAATATAATACGAATGTACTCCGCATATAAACCTTCCTAATACAATATTATTATTACTTCCTAACTTATTTTCAAATAAGTGGTTATAAAAAGTAAATTTAATATGTTTCTCCGTATAAATAAAAACAAATATTTGTAAGTATGTGCCGTTAAGAATAAAAATAGAAATACAATGTAGTGAAATTGGATCGAATAACAAGGGAAACAGAGTTAAATTACATTATATTTAAATAAAATAGAGCCAGTCAAGTGCGAGACGAACTCGCTGACCGTGGGATGCCATATGAATTACATAAGGTCAACGAGAAGTATAACTTTTACCTGAAAGTTTGTTTCTGACAATGATATCCTTGATAAATATCTACGCTCGCGACAAATTAACGTTTAATGAAAGTTTGATTAGGTCCTGATTATGGGATCCAGTTAAAATTGACGAAGTCTTTTTTTTGTTAAAAATAATAGTTTACTTCATTTGTATTGCAAAATGCAGCAAACACAATGGACATGTTCGTATAAAGATACGAACATAGCTATTAAACATACGATTGCGTTGACCTAAAACCGTACCGCTTGACCGTAGACTTGAATATTTGATATTATTTTTTGCTTGATTCTCGAGGACGAAATACCTCCAAGCGACCTCGACCTCAATAAATAATTTTGATATATGGACGGATGAATAACAAAGTAATCCTATTAAGTTGTTTCCTTTTGAAATTCGGTGCGAAACCCAAAAAGAGTAGGTAAATTGTTAATTTCTATAACTTATATTTTCTGTACAAACTATGCTATAAAATATAAACAAACGCTCTCTGCTAATACTTTATAGGTTTAATAGGCGTTGGCTAAAGGTCGGTTACATTCCAAATTTGTGAGTCCAGTCCAATCTCCACCTGGTACGGCGCCATACCATAACTAATATCATAAGCTTTTGAATTCTAACAATTGATAACAATAAAATAATTATGATTTTATAGCATTTTATTTTTCAAATTATATCTATTACCTAAGTACCTAATATAATTATCCCCAATTAATGTTTCTTTTCGTGCATATTCTGACATTTTTAGCGCATTACCTTTAATAATGTCATTTATTCCCGTCTTCTCTTTCCACTACAAACAAGGTAATATATTGTACGGTGAAACCCATAGTTGATTTCGACAAAAAATGCAATCGAGATCTTTTGAAAATCACAATTGGTATCACACCTACAATCATCAGTTACACTCGTAAAATACTTAACTATAGATAGAAAATATAGAACACTATAGATTTTAATAAATTAAAAAAAAAGAATAGATAAATAGATTTTACGCTTATGAAAAAAATATGTGAAACTTAATCAAAGACCAAGGTTAACCAAAAATTAAAGTAATAATTGGATATATGTATATAATAGTTGTCTAATTTGTGTACATTTAATATTTTATGTTATTACATAAAATATTAAATGTGCACAAATTAGATAAATATTTAAATAATTTCTAAATGAAGTCTATTGTAATTACTTAATAATTACATATTCCACTACTACAAAAAAACGAGAAAATAAAAAAACCTGCAACAATGTCATGGACAATGACATAAACATCTTACAGAAATCCTACACATATTAATTGTTGATTATATATTATTAATTTATTATTATAATTTTTTTTAACTATATTATTATTATAGTTAAAAATGTATTCGTTATTATAATAATGTGCAAATAATTACACAATTATAATGAAATAGCGTAAAATGAACTGCAAAATTGCAATGACGTCAATGTGACGTCATTAGCATATGACATTTGACATTTTAGTAAATTAATAGTAGAGTGCCTTTGTTTTTATGCAAGCAAACTTTCGTTAAAACACAATAAGGTAAAATAAAATGTTATAAAACTATTGTACAAACATAAACAAACATGAAAAACTACTTTCCTAATCATAAAAACGGTTAATTTCGATCTTTTAATATAAAACTTGAGTTAATATTGCAAAGTTGATTTATTGTGTGGGTGTAAAAGTACTCCATAGTCATGAAACCAGGTAAAAGTGGAGAGAGTAAGGAGGAGATTGTGGAAGTTCATACTGCTGGACGTTCTCCATCTCCCAAGCAAAGGAATAAAGAACGTTCTAGGAGTCGTTCAGGTTCACGTAAGCTATCAAACGGTCATGCCCATCATGAAATCTCAGAAGTTGTAACAGAAGAAACATCTGAAAAATCAAAAGCCAGAGAAAACTGGGCGAAGTCGGAGCAAGAGTCTATTGACGCTGAAATTCCTATACACGACCAAATTAAGAAAGGTATATTAGGTTTTGTGGAGAAAGAAATTAAAAAATCCGACAAGAATCCATCATTTGTTTTTTATTCCCATGATCCAAATGGATTAGATGAGAAATTTATGAAGAATTTGTCAAGGCCGTCCAGCGGGCACAAGGAGAAACGGAGCCCTTCTTATAGAAAAAAGAAAAGACATTCATCGAGACATAGGGATAGAGATCTACATGACTTTGAAGTGCCTGGTTCTAGTCTTATTGCTTTAGAAAAAGTAAACACATACATTTTTTTAATCTATAAGATATATTATTTCAATTTTTAATTTAAATATATTTTTAATAAATACATAATTTGTAAGTACCTACTTGAGACATTGCGTGTTGAGTGAAAAAGCTAAATGTTACATTTGGTCTATCAAAGTGGCATAATGAAAATGATTGATTCTCCCATGTGGGAACCCTGAATCCACAACTATCATTAACAGTCATGTTTATAGTCACACCCAGTCAAAGTATATGAGTATTCTATTTTATTTATATTATAAAATAAAAGTTGTGTATAAAATTAATGTTCCTCTGTATGTTCTTTATAGAATCGTAAACTATGCATTTGATCATGTGATGATCTTTAGCAAAGTTGTTGTGTATGAGCCCACAAAATTTTCTAAATTGGTACAACCAATTTTTTTTGTAATGAACAAAATCAATAAAATGACTCAAAATGAATTGAGTATTTATGTAATATCTTGCCTTCAAATTTATTTTCGTTTGTGGTGCAGCAACATGAGCATAGTACAACTAGTTATTATATAAAAAGTCAAACTATTAATTATTAAAAATATGTTTTCAGGTTGATGACTATTTAAAAGAATATAATAAGGAAGAAGTAGTAACACTAAGTGGGGAATTAGAAATAGAGGCTAATGATGTTGAGAATAATGATAGTACTAAGGAATTGAGGCATAAACCAAGGAAAACTCGTCGAAAAGTCCGAGAGGAGAAACAAGATACCAATACAAATGGAAGAGATGTCAGTCCAAAAGTATTTAAAACTGCAAGTCGTCCAAAAGCAGCGAGTAAACCAGGTATGTTGTAAATAGAGGCCGCCTGAATGCAAACACAAAAGTTGATTTTTTAATACTTATTTGAGTGGTGGTGAAGGTGTGAATTTTCATTTCCTTGTTCTGGTAACAAGACAAAATGTTTTATTGAATTCTGCCATTTATTATGCAATGTCTTTAAAACTGAGTGAGCATAGGGAACAGAGTGTGGTAACACTAGATACCTTCTGCCTACCCTACTATATGCATAATACTTATTTATACAGGTGAAGAAAATATCTCCTAAAATAAAACTACAGACTACTACAAAAGTGCCTAGTAATTATCTATAGCTTTACATTACTTTGATCAACTTGAATTAACAAAAAATTTTAAGTCAATTTATTCAATAAATTAAATATTTAAAGTTTTTTTAAAAATATATATATTAATGTTTTACATTTATGAGATCTTCAATTATTTTTTTTAAAATGTTTTGTTTTTATTACTTAAAATACATTTTCCATGTAGAATAAGCAAAAATAAATTTGAATAATATTTTTTAAAATTACCTGTTATGTTACTGCAAAAGTATTGGTTTATTTGAGTTACCCCACTTGGGGGAATGAATTATTTTTATTTCTTCACTCTGGAAGAAAATGTAGGCAAGATTCAACAAACAATGTCTTTAATTAAATCACAAACCACACTTTACCTTTTATATGCAGGAGTAGCCATTAAGATGTATTTTATATATATATACATATATATTTTATATTATATACTTTACAACTAGATAAGAAACTAGACTACTTTACAACTAGATTAGAAATACATAAATTTGAAATGTTTTATCTATATACACAGAAAAAATATAAGAAATCATTAACTTAAATATATTTATTAATTTATTTTTTACATATTTCTTTATTTATTGTTTTCTCTTATTGGGTTGGTTATACATATAAAAAGAGAATAAATCAAATATGGCTTATGGCGATGTTACAATATTAAACAAGACCATTATTACCACTTTGTAATATAACATTTGATATAGTTTTTATGCAACCTACTGTACCTACCTGCATTCAGGTCACCTTCAGCATTAAGAATATGTCATATAAAACTCTTAATTATATCATTTAAGACACGCAGTTGAGGCTGCTGGTAAAAGCTAGTTCCTTATATATACTATGTATGCATTGTTATGCATACATATATCCTTAGACACACCATTATGTAATAAGAGTATTTTTTTTCTATGTGGGATACATAGAGAAAAATACTCTAATTTTATAATATATTTTTTTCTTCACGCTGTATCCCGTTTTTGAGTTCCGCCACTCAGCACGCAATGCTTCGAGAATTCGAAAAGAAATGAAATAAGTTCAATCCCTCGAGTGTAAATCGAACCCACAACCGAACCTCGTATAAAATAAAATTTATTATTATTGCATTATTATTATTACATTATTATTATTACATTATTATTATTACATTATTATTATTACATTATTATTATTACATTACTGTTATTACATTATTATTATTACAGCTCGACCTACCGACCTAACATCAATGTTAGAAAGCCTAGAATCGGTGCCCTATCACGATCAATATATAGACAATCCGTTTTCTTCGCCGTCCCCTCTAACGTCCCCCAATGATGAGAGAATGGACCCGTTTAGACGAAGACAAGAAAAAATATATTTGCAAGGCGGTGGAACTTTTAGAGCGGTATCTCGAGATAGGATATTGGAATCTCAACAGTCGAGAGACATAGCCGATAGATATTTGAGGTTAGTACGTTTTCAATACTCGTGTTCATTAAAAAAAAACATTAAATACTAAAGGAAAATATAACTGTTTTGCATTACAACAAAACAATTATTATGTGTTGGATAAAACACAGTGTTAGAGTGAAGAAGTCATCCGTGATTTTAGTCTATGGTACTACAAACTTACCAATCTGTCCATAGATTATCTACTCTTGGCACCCGCAGGCGCCACCTACCGTGACGGTTGGCGCGAAAACATCTGTCAACTCATAGTCTTCACGTTTCATTCAATCACCAGCAAGTCCTACTTGCTAACACTGTGTTTAATCCAACACATAATAATTGTTTTGTTGTAATGCAAAACAGTTATATTATGTGTCTTCTAAAACACAGTGTTAGAGTGAAGATCTGTTTGTTATCTGCTGGTGTCAAGTAAAAATGCTATATTGATAAGACAAAGCAAAATGATTATATAACATTTATTAATTATCAAATTAAAAAAAATTTTGATTCAAATAAAAATACTAATCAAACTTAAAAGTATATCTGTAGTCAAATCTAGAATAACAAATATAGAACTCTCCTTAAAAAATAATAATAATAACAGTATGTAATCCTCAAAAATTCAACAAAATATTATTGCAGAAATTGCACAAAACTAATAAAACTTTCTCTAATGAGATCCATACCAATAACTTCTTTGTACTAATCTTGCAAATTATCAAAAATAAAAAGAATAATTAATTAACTAAAAAATCAAAAACAGCTCTTGTCATAATTCGATTAAACACTTGAAAAATTATCAAAAAGTAAGTCAGCACTTGTATGTCTATCTGCTGATTCTATTTTACGACAGTAAAATTTTCTAAAGGTATGAAAACTCTTCCAGTTTCCTCTTTTTAAAATTTCTTCTACTGGGTGATTCTCAAACCAGCCCCTAGAGGCAACTGCACTACGTATAATACCAGGAGGTGCACTGATATTTATATCTTTAAAAATACTTTTAATCCAACCACCTATAATTGTTCTAGAAGCCGGTCTTACTGCACCCTTTATAGTAACAAATAAGCTTGTGATGTTGTTCTCTACTAATCGCCTACTGTTAGTCAATTGAATCAGTTGTCTAATATGTTTCACTGGACATATCATGTCATTATCATGTGTTAACAACTCCCAGTCTGACTGTCTATGAGTGCTAGTATCAGTCTTAGAACCAAATCTTGGATGCAGAACAATTCTATCATGTTGTTCAGAATAATGTTCACCTGATATATCCAACAGTGTCAAATCATGAATTCTTCGCCCTGAAGCCAGTAATAATATTAAGGCAGTTCTCCGAGAAACATCAAATAATGTATTTAAAGATGTTCTTTCTTGTAGCCAATCAAACAGAAGTTTAATATCAAAAACTGGTGGCTTTTGTACATGAGGCCTAGCTAGAGAAATAGCTTTCAAAATTTGTTGAACAAAAAAATTTTTTGAAAATGACTCATTTGATGTAGCACAATAAGTTGAAATAGCTGACTTATGGAGTAAAATTGTATTATATGCTAATTTGTCATTTAAATAAAGCTTAGCTAAAAATCTAGCTACACTATTGCCATCTGGTGCCCTAGGGTCTATACCCTGCTCTACACACCAATCTATCTTTGTATAGGTCTCTTATAAGTCATAAGTGTAGATTCTCGCCAACTCCTCTTTAATAATTTAATCTCTTCTACAGTCCAGTGCGAGACCTGGTGCCCCCACCCCCAACTTTCCATGCCATGAGGCCCAGCTGTTCCACTTGTGGAGGGCACTGACCTGTTGTAATGTCTATTAAATTCTTCCGAATCTTTTCTATTAGAAGCGGTTTCCCCAAAGCTCTGGCTTGCAAGTCCGGAAGCCAGAAACATCTTTTCCATTGAGGGGCTATTAATATGAAGGTTCCCTTGGCCTTGTTTAGATGGGACAGTACCTGAGATATTAAATTGGGGGGTGGGAATAGCCATCCCAATTGACATTCCCATTGACGACTGAAGGCGTCGTAAAAAATTGCGTACCCATCTGTCGAGTCTAGCGTTACATATTTCTCGACGACGGCTGTTGATCTGGACGCGAATAGGTCTACGTCTGGCACGCCCCAAGCTTTGAATATGGCCTCCGTGGCCGGGGGCAACAGATGCCACTCGGGCAGCTCCCGGCCCCTTGAGAGGCGGTCTGCAATCCCGTTTAACCTCCCCGGGAGGTAGCAAGCCGACAGTGTTGCTTGGAGCTGCTCGGTGAGCCTCAAGAGCTTGGTTGTTAAGTTTAGAAGGGCAGTTGATCGAGTGCCACCTTCGTTTCTTATGTATGACACCAATGTTCGGTTGTCTGACTGTACGAGTATATGTGCCGCCTTCAATACTTTCTGTTGGCTCTTTATTGCTCCATATACCGCATACATCTCTTTGAGATTTGAATGCCACCTTCTCTGATAAGGGGCCCATTGACCTGACAAGTAAAGGTTGTTCAATTGAGCGCCCCACCCTGCATCCGCTGCATCGGTGGTTAAGAAGTGTGATACCTCTTTTCGACGCAGTGTTTTGCAACTCCTTTGCACTGCTTGCACCCACCATCCCAAATCCTGACACACCTTGGGTGGTAATGGTCTTATCTCCCTAGGCCTTCTGTCTCTGTATCCCTTAAAAATATTTGCATACTTCGGCAATAAAGACGGCCCTTGGAAATGGTGAGAGTTGCAAAGTTTAAATGGCCTAATAAGCTCTGGGCCTCTTTCAGGTTGCATGTAGAACCCTTTCTTTTGAGATCTGTGATCATCTTTTCTATGGTACAAATTTTCTTTTGAGGTAGAGTCATAGTGAACTGGTTGGTATTCCAGATTATACCCAAGTACTCTATCTCTTGAGTTGGCTCTAAAACAGACTTAATTGATATGCCACCCTAAAGTCTCTAGCAAGCTCAGCATTTCCGAAACCTGAGTGTCTAGTCTGGAACGGTCTTGGTTCACCAACAAGAAATCGTCCAAGTAAACCAGTAACCTGAACCCCCTGGTCCTTAGGATTTCCGCAACCCAATTGACCACCGCTGTGAAAATCTGTGGGGCACAGGAAAGACCGAAAGGAAGTGCTGTTAGCTGCAGCACTTCCTGATTGTATATTATCCGAAGAAAACGCCTGTGAGTTTCTGAAATTGGTATATGAAAATAGGCATTCTGAAGGTCGATCTTTGTTAACCAATCGTTTTCTTGTAGGAATTCTGATACCTCTGTCTGAGATATCAGATGAAACCTCTTTGGAGAAATGTAAATATTGAGACCCCTGAGGTCGAATATGGGCCTTAATCCCCCACTGGACTTCTTTATCAAAAACATTCTTGAATGAAAACCGGGATTGAGCACTTTTGGCCTTTCTAATATTCCCTTTTCTTTTAACTCCTTGATCATCTCCGTCATCAGGGGAGTTTCTCTGGTGCAAAATCTCCTTTGGACATTCTTGTAGGGATACTGCATAGGGGGCTTGGACTTGAACGGAATTCTTCCTCTTGAAATTATTTTTAAAATAAATTGAGTCGCACCTTGACTTTGCCATACTGATATATGGTTTTTTAAGCAACCCCCCCTGAAGTCCCTTAACTGATAGTCAATCTTGTCTCGTATTGGACTGATTGGAGGTGTTGCTGCGACGAAAGTTTGTTTTTTCACATCTTGTTTCCTATGTGAGTTCTGATCGAAAGTATGTCTCTTTTGTAGACCTCTCTTTAAATAACTTGGTGTATTCAGCCATATTTGGGATCCACCTAAAGATTGTATAATGGGTTGTAATGCCTCTTTGCTAAATAAATACTCTGCACTCGGAGGCACACTTCTTAAGGTCATCTGAAGATTCACATTGTCAATCTCCTTAAGTATTCTCTCTCGTCTTATCTCAATGCATTCAGCTCTTTTACCACATATAATCTGCAACATATTATCTGAATTCTTTGCAAAAGATGATGTCGGGCCAAACATAGTAGTGAATTTTTCAAATAATGTATTATAATTAACACTAGCAGGCTCCCTTGAGGCCCAATCAACTATAGACTGTAATGATTCCCTTAGAAGATGCCTTTGTTCTAAGGCTACATTAGATAAGCTACTCAATAAAAGCTCTGTTGAAGCCAAATAATCCTTAGACTTATTAAAATGACATAACTCTTCATTAACTCTTAAACCCATAAAACCAGGTTCTGCAATATAGGACTGCATGGCCTTTTTAAATCTTATTCCTTTCCAAGATTGCGAGTTAAACTGTGTATTTTATTAAGCTCTCGCAACCGTTGCTCGTCAGCTGCAGGTATAATTTTATTACCATCATAATCGATACATACATCACCTAATGTCAATGTATTAATTGTATTACTACTACTAGGATCTACAAGAAAAGTTTCCTCTCTCATATGTGACCCTGAAGGCAAATTATTAGGTCGACTTGTCTGCAGTTGCAATTGATCAGACATATGCGCAACAAAATTGGAAATATAACTTACCTGAGTTATTAAACTATCGACTCTTGGGTCAGAATAAGGTAACGAACGCCTACGTCTTTTGTTTGGAGGTGGAGAGGCACAGTCTTCTTCCTCCGAGGATGAAGACGAGGACGATGTTAAAATGTTACACCGAGCCTGTCCCCCATCCGAGGCGACCTGGCTCGGTGCCGCACTCTCACCTCTTTCAGACTGATTCATTGTAACACTGCACTTTTTAAAAACTACGTACTTATTTAATTTAAAACACTGTGAGTTATCTTATAAAAAAAAATAACACATAAAGCGATATTTTTCTCAACTTTGTAAACTTTTTGATGCTTAGACTTCAAAAATCACAAATGCTATGAGTTGACAGATGTTTTCGCGCCAACCGTCACGGTAGGTGGCGCCTGCGGGTGCCAAGAGTAGATAATCTATGGACAGATTGGTAAGTTTGTAGTACCATAGACTAAAATCACGGATGACTTCTTCACTCTAACACTGTGTTTTAGAAGGCACATAATATTTTATTTTACAATTTTAATTTGTTAGAAAAATATAACTTTGCTCTTTGTTTTACTTGTTTTTGTAATACGTTAATAAAATGATATATCATACCAAAGTAGTTCTCTTAGGATTTTGCCTTAGAAACATTTTGATTTACAATATTGATTGTTTTTTTTTGTTTTTTAACCATACAAGTGCCCTGGTCTGTCATGACAGACTGGGCATGTCGTCTCTAATGCATTTACTGCTAATAAGTTAAATATTTAGTTAATTTATTTATTTTTTATTATTTTTAGATAACTCACAGTGTTTTAAATTAAATAAGTACGTAATTTTTAAACACTTATTGATTGAATTTCTATAATATCTCTAGGCGATAAATGATTAAAATAAATGAACAGAATTTTAAGTTACTAGGCCAGCGTTGCCAGATTTTCTCCAGGAGAAAAGCAGGATCTTTAAACATTTTGAGTAAAAGAGAGGGATTCTTTTGCCAAAAGCGGGACAAAAAATTATGTAAAAAATAAATCATCTTCACGCTGTATCCCGCACACAGCAGGGTAGGCAGAGGGAACCTAGTGTTAAGACACTCCGTTCCCTACTTTATGCCGAATTCTGGAGGCATTGCGTGTTGAGTGGCAGAACTCAACGCCGCGCTTAACCTCGACACCAGAGCGAAGAAATGGAAATATAAATTCAAGTAAATCTTTCATCTCCTCGATTGGGGATCGAACCCACAACCAGTCGGTTTTACAGTCACACTTCGTGCCGCTGCGCCACGACTGGCCTCAAATATAATTATAAGGATTTAATTTATTTTTCCATTTATTTGAGTTTTAAAGTAAAATTCTCAATGTTGTTAAATATCAATATAAAATATTTTTTAATGGAAAAACGTCACTATATTTAACAATATTGTTTTGGTTTACCATATGTAAGACTAAGGCAGTTAAGTCTTGAGGATAATTATACCTAACTTACGAAAATACTTATTTATAATTTTTATGAAATTATTAGCAACTAAATAAAATATTTTATAATAAAAAATATTTCTTCATGGACTATGCCTGTCCCGATCGGGACACTAATATAAGATATGTAAGAGCTAAAAATCGGGACGTTCCGCCAAAATCGGGACAACTGGCAACGCTGTACTAGGCTCCCTTTCTTTGTGAAATTAAATACAAATATTGGAAAATACAAAAAAAAAACTCAAAAATACAAATAAAATATACTGTTCAATGTCCATTTTCAGGCTTGGTGACTTGACCCCTCTTGACGTCGCTCTAACCGTACAAAAAGCGTGGCGTAACAGTGCTCCGGCGTGTCACGGTATACTGGGCGGGTTGTCGTTAATGCATTTACTACTAATAAGCTATTCGGATAGCTTGGATGCTGGACATTTGTCCTTTCATGCTGTAGTGACTATGCCTTACGTGGCTAGTTATTATTTCTTCTGTGTGCTCTGCTTGCTGTCCGTTTTGGATAGGTGAGTCGATTTTCTAATACATTTTTTTTGGGTTATTTAGTTTGATAATATCAATAATAATATATCTGTCTGTCTGCCGCTTCGAATAGACGTGTTGCCGATTATAATAAAAATAAAATAAATTTTAAAAAGACAAGACATTGAAGTTACCACCTAATTACAACAATATAAAGAACACAATTCGTCAGCCTCGCTTAGTAGGACTTACTGCGTTTTATCCTGATAAGGGCATGTGCAGCTCCCCTCACATTGGATGACTACATCATCATTGGATGACTACAATGTCACGCTTAGAAAAAGGAAATACGAATGTGATTGTGCCTCTTTGATTAACGATTTTCGGAAGGAGATGATGTCTTTTTTTCAAGATTTTACAAAAACGCAGCAGGAATGTTCCTTATCTTTACATAATGAAATAAAAGAAATAAAAGATGAATTAAAGTCTAATAATGCTGCTTTGGAATCTTTAATATTAGAGCAAAACCAAACAAAGGTCGACTTAAAAGAAATGAAGTCATTAACTGATACTATAGAACAAAAAATACACGTTCTTGAAAATGATATTTGTTATTTAAAAAATAACTCTAATATTGATTTTCCTAAGGAATATCCCCTGTCATGTGAGGAAACCATTTCAGAGCTACAAGAACGATCTAAGCGAGGAAAAAATATCATACTAGTAGGGATTCCCGAGATAAAAAATCCTAATAGCACAATCAGACGTGATAATGACAAGGACGAAGCTATGAAATTAATTAAAACTATTTATGAGGACTGCCCAAACCCTACTACAGTCCTTAGGCTAGGAAAATACAACCCTAATAAAGATAGATCTCTAAAAGTGTGCTTTGAGAAAAAGGAAACTGCAAAATATATACTTAAAAATAAACGCAAACATAAGTCAGACAAAATTCGAATTTACGCCGATCAAACTCAGTGTCAACAACAACACATAAAAAAACTACAAGATGAACTGCTATCCCGACAAAAAAATGGAGAAAAAGACCTTATTATAAAATATGTAAATGATGTTCCAAAAATTGTAAAGAATAACTCAAAAAACAGCACGCGACAGGAAACAAAACAGTCAAAATAAATAGTCAATACAACGATGAAGTTAATATTAGTTATCAGAAACTAAATTGTTACGAGGACATCCATAAAACTAAATCATCACTAAAATTTTTATATACAAATATAAGAAGTCTTGTAAAAATTGATAAATTAGATGAAATAAAATGCATACTACACTCAATAAAAAGCACTATACATATAATACTGATTACTGAAACATGGATAAAGTCTGATTTAGATGCAGCATTACTTGAGATTCCTAATTATACGCACATATATAGTTATAGAAAGGGTCGGATTGGGGGTGGAGTATCTATATATATTCATAGTTGTCTTAAGCATGAAAATGTTGAAGTTATTAATAGAGAAGAAAACGAATACATTTGGGTATATATAGAAAAATATGAAATTAATATTGGAGCTATTTACAAACCACCTAATACAAAAACAAAAGATTTTATAGAAAGCTGCAGTCAACAGCTAGAGAAAAAACGTAGATGCTTAATATTTGGAGATTTTAATATTAACCTGTTAAGTGATGACCATAATACAAATAACTATAAGAACATGATTAATGAAGCTGGATATACAATACTTAACAATCTCAATAAAGACTTTTGTACAAGAGAAACACACACAACGAAATCTATTATAGACCACGTTTTGACAAATTTGCAAGGTGTGAATTTCCACATGGCTCTTCTTGATACCCCATTGTCTGACCATAAGCAGATTTACCTAGATATCAAACAAATTAAAGTTGATAAGAAAAGAGAGACACATGAGTATTTGGCAACTGACTATACTGCTTTATATAAATCAATGGAAACAACTGTGATCCAAAATAAAGACTACGATTATGAAATATTAGAAAATTTAATTAAGACTAAAATTCAAGGAAATAAATGCACAAAAATAAAAATTTAAATAAACCCAGAGAAGACTGGATAAACAAAGAGATGTTGAATAGTTTACGTGATCGAAATATTGCCTGGAACGAACATAGAGCTGATGTTAAAAATACCGAAAGGGAAACAACATTCAAAACCAAAAGGTACGAAGCTTTCAAAACTACACGAAATGCTAAAATTAACTTCTATTCTAACGCCTTTGAAAAATGTAATAAGCGGCCAAGAAAAATGTGGGATTTAATTAACAGTCTCGTCAATAACAAAAATAAGATAAATATCATACCTCCAAATCTTGTTCGAGATTCCAATATAATAGTAAATAATCCTTATGAGATTTGTCAACTTTTTAATGATTTCTTTTCCACTGTTGGTTCGGATTTAGCGAGTAAAATACCCCAATCATATCATCGAAATTTTCTTCATTTGCACCCACCACAAAAAAAGAGGTTGGTGAAATAATTGACAAATTGTATAAAATACTTTATTCTAGATAATCTTACTGACTGTTTTAACAAATGTCTTACACAAGGCAAATTCCCCGAAAGTTTAAAGATTGCTAAAGTTACGCCAGTTTATAAATCCGAAGTAAAACAGATCCGGGGAATTATCGGCCGATATCTGTTTTACCAGTTTTGTCAAAAATTTTAGAAAAATTAATATATGTCCGTCTTTATAATTACCTCAATAAACAAAACTTCTTTTTTAGTCATCAATATGGCTTTCGTCCGAAATCTAATACACTTTCAGCAACTGTGGATATTGTCACCAAAATTAAAAACGCGTTGGATAGTAAGCAAATCGTTCTAGGTATCTTTATCGACTTAAAAAAGGCTTTTGACACGGTCAGCCATAATTTATTATTACAAAAACTACATAAGGAAGGTATAACAGGTTCGGCAATCAAAATTTTAGAATCATATTTACATCGTCGCAAGCAAATTGTTAAAATCGGAAAATTTCAAAGTAAGCCCGCAACGTTAACATATGGAGTACCACAAGGCTCTATCTTGGGACCGCTATTATTTTTAATTTATATAAATAGCATTAGTAACATTGATTTATCTGGAGATATAACTCTGTATGCGGATGACACAAGCTTATTTTACTTTGGTGATAACATTAAAAATATAATTGACGTAGTTCAACGTGATTTAAATGTTATTAGCGAATGGTTTGTTTCTAATTTATTAACAATTAATACCAAAAAGACATCATATATGATCTTCGCGCCTAAAAATAAAAATATACCAAATCATGACCAACTAACAATTTTTAACGAGCCAATAAATAAAACTGATCATGAAAAATATTTAGGTCTTATAATGGATAGCAAGTTAACCTGGCAATACCATATTGATCATCTTAAAAATAAAATATCCCCTTTGATACGAGCACTACGTAAGATTTCTTTATGTATACCTAATAAAATTCGTCCTATTATTTATAATTCTTTAGTGAAACCTCATATCGAATATCTTATTGAAATATGGGGAACTGCTGCGAAGTCTAACATAAAGTCATTACAAACCTTACAAAATAAAATTATTAAAGTTCTTTATAAATATGATTATATGACGCCATCCGTTGAATTATACAAAAAAACAAAATTTCTTATTATAAATCAATTATACACTTTAAAAACCTGCATGTTGATTAGAAAAATAATAACAAATAAAACACATTCACAATTACACTTTCATAAAAAAACACATACATACCACACTAGAAAACGTAATAAACTAGAACTTCCAAAAACCAGAACCAACTATGGAAATAAAAACATTTTATTTGAAGGAGTTCAAATTTATAATAAACTATCAGACTTAATCATTAATAGCAAGAGTTTTCCTATATTCAAAAAACGTGTAATTGAATATGTGCAAAATAATTTATAAGTTAATGTAACCCCTACCTAAACATGTTTGTGTAATATTACTACCCGCAACATTTTATTTTACTGTATATTATTTATAAGGCAGACTTTTAAATGTACCCTCAAGAAAAATGATTGTAATTTCTTATTATAAGTGAACTTTTGTGTTCTTTTTGAGAAATAAATGTCTTTAAACCGAAACCGAAACCGAAAAAGTAATGTATTATTTTTTTTCATAAAAACTAATGTGTAATTTCGTATTATATCGTTTTTAATATGTCTTTGTTATGCGGTCAAACAAATTGCCGAAATGCGTCCGTTTGTAGTTAAGCATCTATTTAGTAATACCAATAAACATTGTGCCGACTAAAACTTGATATCACAAAAATTACGAAAAGTAAAATAAATGAAAAATTACCCACCCACATGTAGAAAGCATAAAGATATTAATTATCTAGATATATTACTGAAAATGCTATCATAACCTTTCGTAGGTAAAAATAAATGTATGTTGGTAGTATATTAATTTTAAAAGTAACTGGCATTAAAAATAAATAAAAGTGCAGTGATTGGAATTTATTAAAATATTTTTATATTTTTATAAATGTTTTTTTCTGATATGGCTAAATAAAGAATATTTACTAGGCAGTATTTCTGCTGTTGCTTCAGAATCATGTATCACGAATTTTATTATATATCTAATATCTTTTGTTATATTAAAGAAAATACATAAATTAAATATTAAGGATCCATTTAAAATTGACGGGTAAGAAAATTGACTAGAGAATAGAGGGAAGTCACAAGCGTGCGACTGTAAATGCTACAGGTTGTGGGTTCCATTTCCAGTAAAGGAAATTATATATTTAATATTTTCATTTCTTTGAATTTTGTCACATAACACACGTCTTCATAATTCAGCGGAAAGTGGGAAACGGAGTATCTTGTCTTGTGGTTCCAGATCTGCTTTGTGCGGGAGACAGCGTGAAGCAAAATAAATAGACAATATTAAAATTGGGCGATGGTAAAATTTGCGCTTTGTCTTACTGTGCTATTCAAAAGAACATAATTTAAATATACACTAACACATTTAAAAATAAGAATTATATTCATTTTCCAGATTAGACGTAACCAGTATAGATTTAACCAGAGGTTTACAGCCGTGGTTTCAACCGATCGTCCTAGTTATATTATATACAGCGTGTTTGTTAGTTTGTACTGCGGCCAGAATGTATGATGAGCTAATGGTATACCAATATGCGCCGTTGGTAGCTAATATTACTGGGAACGTTACTACTGTAAGTATAAATATTTTACTATTATTAAGCTCATGAGTGGGCAGAAAGAACTTAGTGTTGAATCACTCCGTTCTTCACTTGCCTTCCATTTCGATATTGCAATTGTGTACAATATAATAATGAAGTTAGCTGGGCAGATTTTAAGTCTTAATTTCAGGGTTGCGACGTTTTGTCGGCTGTGGACATTGTTCCCTCTGCCTACCTGCTGTGTGCGAGATACAGCGTAAAGTTGATTTATTTATTTTTAAATCTTTGCTTTTAGCTTTCTAAAAAAATTTTATACTTTGACATTAAACTTATATTTTTATAAACTTTATATTTTCAGCCAACGATACCTACGTTTTATCATACTTGGACCCACTTTTCTATATGGCGGGCAGTTCTTTCTTTATTGGGGCTGACCTACTTCGTTATATCGAATCCACCGGATTTAGTTCATATGAATTTAAGTAAGTTGTTGCAGTTTAAACATTCCTTGCAAAGTATTGGATGATTATTTTTTTTAATACAGCTTTTTTAATTTTGCGGTTTTGTGCTATAGAAACGCCTCGAAAAGTTTTAAAGTACCTATGTTATTTAATATTTTATTTGAAAATTTCTTTTATTTATTTAATGTCTACCAAACAGGTAGAAGAAATGTTATGTTGTTATTAACTATACATATATATCTATATAATAATATCATAAAATGGTGAAATAATTCACACGGATAAACAAATATATAAATAAATTAATTGTAATAAAAAATGATTACTTAGATAAATTTTCAAAATACTTTTTTTTTCATTTTAATTACAATATGGCATAATTAGTTTAAGCCACTTGATGCTGTATCTAAAAAGCGCGGATTCAAATTCAGCTACTTCCACATTTTCATGAGAAATTGACTTATGTTTTCTTGCATCCATTAATTATTAAGAAAGATCTCGTTTTGACTAGTCAAAATATCCCAAAGATTGCTAAGGCTGATAATAAAATATCGCTATTTATTATTAAATATTTATAGGCATATCATTTTGTTGTTAGATTAAATATTTTAGTTTAAAAAAAGATTTTTTTTTTATATAACTTATCTATCTATTATCTATATGTAATTTCGGTAGATAATAAAATCTATAGTAATTACTATATGGTGTACAAATGTATAAATCTGTCCGTGCGTTTCAAGTTTATATGGAAGTATAATTAAAAGTATAGCAGTTCCACATCATCATTTCACAAAAATAGAAACTTCTGTTTAAAGAGTTTTTTTTTATTTCAATTGATAATTTTTAGTCTTTTTACGAAAATAGAAATATATGTGTGGGATCGCCATTTTTTTAATTACAGAGAGAAATTACATTATACTTTATTTGTTTTGTATTACACATATGTATATTAATAATATAAAACATAATATTACATATTAAATTCTTAATAAAATTAGTATATAATTAATATAAATTCTGTATTATATTAAATATCAATACTTATACGTTGGCTATTTAAGTGTTGCCAAATGAAAGAGATAATTATATTTATTTACGTCATTGTAATCCCAAATTGTAGAGCATAAATTTAAATTATATACATTTTTAATATTTGCGGTTGTTAAGCAAAAGGGCATATCTTTACAATAAATAGAAAAAATATAAGCGTCATTTCAGCTTTTTTATACGATGCTATAATATATGAAATAATGCAATCATTTAATTTTTAATAGAAACTAGGCAATCATTTTCTTTAAAATACTAAATATACATAATGTTATAGAAATTCAGCTTGAAGCTGTATCCACCACACAGCAGGGTAGAAGGAGGAGGGATCTTAGTGTAAAGACACTAAAGTGTGAAATATAAATTCAATAAATAAATGATTTCCTATGTTATGCAACTTTTACTTAACAGCCGTGTCTATGTCCATACATGCTATATTTGTCTAAGCGTTTACTTTTCTCGTATTTTTGTATAAAATTGAAATAATTACATCTATTTACATTATATTTATTATATTATATACACGTAATAAAAAAAAATAAAGAAATAATTTATCGCATAAGCTTCGCACAAACATTCAATAGGCCAAATTACCTCTTAGAAAAAAATATAATATAAATACAATTTATTATATATCTATATTATCTTTTTTATCTATTAAGAAAAAACTTGTAAATAAACGATTTGAATTCTCTTTCATAAGATTGTCGTGTATAGAAAAGCTGATGATCATAATTTACACAGCCGTTCAAATTGTTTTTAAAATGAATTATATATTAAAAACATGCATACAAGAAGGGGATTTGTTATAGTTTTGTATTTATTTAAATATTTTTTTTCTTATTATAATTTCTATTAAAATTTTCATGAAAAATGTGCTGACGTAGCCTTCCTGAATAGTGTATAGTTCCTTCCTATTATATATTTATCTCAGTTTTATCGCGCCATATATATTTAATATTGATTATTAACAAGTCAACCTAAAAATAAAAATAAATATATGTAGAATATTATCGTATATTATTAAGACGTTACGATCGACGTGTGTATAATTATAGCAGTTATTTTGACATCTGTTACAATTTTGACAGCTGTCTTTTGCAACGGTTTTTAAACTTTTTAAAAATAGCTTAAATAGCCATAATTATTAATTGCACATGAAATAATTTGATTATTGGTAATAATGATTATTGATTTTATTAAAAAAATAAGTACTTATGTATTAACGCCAACGCAGCTACATTAGCTACAGATTTGGCGGTTTTAAAGTACAGATTAATTCAGGTTAAGTAATTTTTTTAAAGTAAAAAATTTCGCCAAATCTGTAAATGGGGTGGCGTTAATATATCAGTACCAAAAATAATATATATAATTTGCTTCTTGCTTTACGGGACCATATCCACAGATATATTTATTTACGTTTTAATAGTTTTAAGTGAGATATACGTATATTCTTGCGACCTAGTGTTAAAACGTTCCGTTCCTATTAAGACACTTGTCCCTCACTTTCCGTCGAATTCTGGAGGCATTGTGTACTGAGTGGCGGAACACAACGCCGCGCTTTGCTAACGCAAGGAAGGTTTTTACTTTTAATTGTATAATATTGTTTTTTTGATCGAAATTGTATGTAAAAGTACAAAAAAATGTTACTAGTTTCATTAATGCTGTTTTTATGTTATCAATGCGGCGTTTAATATTTTTACAAGAATAATAATGTCATATTTAGTTTAATTTGTATCTATTATAAATGTTTATATTATTCGCTTTTTTTAAATAATTAAGAAATAGAAGGTATAATGTGTATTACGAATGAAATATCGGTGAAAATAAATTATTAATTTGCAATATGTCTTTTAATTACTTTTTTTCTATTTACATAAGAAACAAAAAAATGAATATCTATAATATAATATGTTGTTATTGTATCAATAAATAATTCATTTGAAGTATATTTTTTATTTTTCCTTTTTTTATTTTTCCTTCCATTTGATACAGTGAGTCAATACTAATTCTATTTGTCCATTTAGAGACATTCAATACTAATCCACTTAAGTACCACATAGCTATTTTTAACTCTAGTGAGTCAATACTAAACTCTATTTGTCCATTTAGAGCACTGGTTCCCAACCAGCGGTCCGCGGACCATCAGTGGTCCGCAGAAGCCTAAATATGGTCCGCGAACGATTTTAATTTTATGAGTGGCGATGGTGAGACGAAGTTTCTGTTTGATTATCACAGTTAATTTTTACTATACTTATATGCATAGTGGTCCCTGCTTCCAAGAATGATATAAAAGGGGTCCTTGATCAAGAAAAGGTTGGGAACCCCTGCTTTAGAGACATTCAATACTAATCTACTTACATACCACATAGCTATTTTTAACTCTTATTTTCCACAAAAACAAAAATAAAAAACTGAAAACATGCTATAGATGCATTCTAAAATAAATGGAAACTCAACATTTTGTTTTTATTCAAATTCAAAATATTCTTTATATTTTGTAGCAGTAATATATTGTAAGAAGTTTTATTTTATTTATCTCTATATATAATAAGACAGTAAATATATTTTGTCTGAAATGGATAGAGGGACACTTGAAAAGAATAATAGAAAGCCAAAATATTTTTTTTTATTTCTTGTCTGTCTGTCTGTCGATATGTATGGTCACATTTTTCACTGAAAGTACTGAACCGATTTACTTAAAAAAACCACCAATAGCTTTGTTTTTCTCAATTTAACAATTAACATTTGTTTCATCAAAATCGGTTCATTAAAAAAAGTTATCGTCATTTGAATGAACTCAAGGCATTAGTTTGCCTGCGAATGTTATATAGCAATCGCGCTGGTAAGATTCCTGGCTAAAGAATGACATGCGAAACAAGACGTTTTGTTATATGATTATTGAAAATATATATTTTTGAAGCTCTATTATACAATATTTTATAAAATAAAGTAAACAAAATTGAATTATTAGTGGAGATTACCTTCATAAATCATAACAGTTAAGTTTAAGTCGTAATTAATTCAACACAGAGATAAAGAACGATTTGATCTCCATTCCAGTTGTTTTACAAAGAATATTATGAATCCTTACGCAAATCAATAATTTAACATTTAAGGCTGTTTCTGAAGCAGTACAATAAATTATTAACTAACATCAGCACATTTAACAGAGTTTTAAAAAACATAACATAGGTGAAAAGAACGTAATGTTACAAAAATGAATACATATAATAAAGAATTAGCTTTATGTATATTTTATGAATATCAACATTGGTCGTATTTTTTAGTTTGAAACAATCAAAAAATCTTATAGAAATTACGATAATGTCGTAAAAAATCATATTAGAATATTACAGATTAAAGTAATAAAAAAATCATATTAGAATTCATTATAGTTGTCAATCAATTCTGCTTATTAAATCAATAATCATGTATTTTAAGCGGGCGAAGCCGTGGGCGGGCCGCTAGTGAACATATAAAAAAGCTACCAGCGCTGCTTCGGAAGGCAGTTCTGTTGAGAAGAGCCGGCAAGAAACTCAATAGTTGCTCTTTTTAAAGTCAATTAAAAATTAGCTTCACGCTGTATCCCGCACACAGCAGGGTAGGCAGAGGGAACCTAGTGTTAAGACACTCCGTTCCCCACTTTCTGCCGAATTCTGGAGGCATTGCGTGTTGAGGGGCAGAACTCAACGCCGCGCTTAACCTCGACACCAGAGCGAAGAAATGGAAATATAAATTTAAGTAAATATTCCATCTCCTCGAGTGGGAATCGAACCCAGAACCAGTCGGTTTTGCAGTCACACCTCGTGCCGCTGCGCCACGACCGGCCTCAGTCAATGGTATTTAATTATTACATTAACTGGCAGCTATCCTGCATCACATTCAATACACATTAATTCTAAACGTTTTCATCCTGCAAATATTCTTGAACAGTGTAATAAGCTTTACTTGTTAGTTATTCTTTTACATATACTTTAAATTGATGTAGTGGCAAATCCATAAAAGATTTATTAACTTTTTGGAGGCGAAAACTTGGTGTAACATGCTTATCTTTATTTCTCGTTTCAAATTATCCTTTACTGTACTCCTTATAAAATATGTATATTGTTTTAAGATAATAGGATAGTTTACGCATGAATGAGTGAAAAACAAATTGACTTTCACGTTTATTTTGTATTATTTTTTATGTAATATATATAAAAAATGTCGTCGCGGCGCAAGGTGACTGAACGCGACAGTTGTGAGTTCTTCCTTATTATTTATTAATATTTTTATTTCTTCGCTCTGGCACCAAGGCAAAAGCTCGGCGTTGAGTTCCGCCACTCAACACGCAATGCCTCAAAAAAATCGGCGGAACGTGGGGAACGGCGTGTCTTAATACTAGCTTCACTCTATCTATCCTGCTATGAGCGGGATACAGAGTAAAGCTGATATAATGTATATACCGCTTAATTGATGCAACACCGACGATTTCCGCTTTTTTTTAAATTGCATGAAACGCAATTGTACCTAGTAACAGTCTTCCGCACATATTTACATATCTCAATCAGTTTGTACAGCAGCGATATAAGAATTAGGGTCAAAGGACAGAGATTCTATGGCGTCAATATTTTTTTTACTAAATAATAACATATTTTAATAATATGAAATATTTAAAGGTACGTAAAAATAAAATTTCATAATAACTTGTCTCATTATATTTAATTTATATTAGGATTGCTGTAGATACAAATTAAAAAAATATCTTATATTAATAAAAAAAAATGCAATTATTTAGTTATCCATGTAGTCTTTGAAGACAGATGTTAGTATAAAACTAATACGTATAAATGCTTAGTTGCGAAATACATGCGATGTTTATGGGTTCGATTCTCACAACGGTAATGTTTATATTACAATATTTTCGTGTTATTAATTTGGTTAAAAAATTGTTGTATCTTCCGTTAAACAACACTCAATTTACTGTTACTCCGCTTGGTGTAGTTGAAGTAGGAAAACAAAGAAAAAATAATACTTTATGATAATGTTAAAAATATTTTATAAGGATGTTTATATAATATACTTGTTATTTCAAAACATTAGGTACACAGTACATCTGACTGTAAACGTGATGGTTGTGGGTTTGATTCCCATTTGAGAGTAACAAGAGAAAGCTCGGCGTTAAGTTCCGCCATTTAACACGTAATGTCTCAAAAGTTGGTTGGACGGTAGAAAATAGAGTATTTTAACATCACATTGCCTTTGCCCTGTGTGAAGCTAAAAATTACAATACTTTTACTATTCATATACAAATCAAGATTTTTCGTCAAATCATATACGTCAGAAAATGGATAAATATTTAAAGATGAACTTTTTGTTCTTTTTATCAAAGCGTAGTACACACTTAATTATTTTTGTTTTCGATTTAAGTAATTTTAATATTATAACATTTTAATTTCTCTTTATGGCTAAAAGACAGATCTTTAAAAAATATGGCTCGCCTTTATTCCCATACTTTTACTTTACATACTATACTTGCGATCAATAAATTATTTGTAGCTTCTTAGTATTTATATTTTTGTATTGTAAATATATTATCTATGTTTGTAAGACTTCGTTTTTCAATATTACTATATTTCACAGTATTGACACAACAATATACATAACAGTAAATATTTTATAAATATATAGTCCAAGATTAAGATCTAAGAAGAAATATAATTTCTTATATCAACAACCTGTGCTCTATAAAAAACAGATCGAAACAATATTAAATTAACCTATTTTTTTTTGCCGGCGTAGAAAAAGATGTTCTTTTTTCTATTGTATTTTGTTTATTTGTCTATTAGATCTACAAACGTTATTCTCTAGAAATTTATTTACAATTAACTATACCGAGATATTATGGCAGTAATCGCAGAATAACAGCCTGATACTAAAACAACTAAATAGACAAATATTAAAATTACATTTTTCCATAAAATATAAGAACATTTTCCTAGTCCTCTATCCCATTTATGTACTGTTTGAACTATGGCGGGAATAAATAATCCTAGTGTTGAAAAGAAAATGGCGCCGACAAGTCCTATCAGAAGTTCCAAGTCTGGTACTGCCACGGCTAATATTACTGGAAAAGAAATAAGTAAATTATATTATAGATATTTGGGGCCATTCGTGGCGCAGGCAAAGTTTACCTGTAAACGCGACTAGTTGTGGGTTCGATCCCCTTTCGAGGGGCAATGAAATATTTATTTATATTTATATTTTCATTTCTTCGTCCGGTGACGAGGCAAAACGCGGCGTTGAGTTAACTAACTGTGATGGGGATGTAGTAGCAGGGTGTCATGGCGCAGCAGCACACTGTTTGACACGACGGTTGTGTTTTCAATTCTCACTCAGGGGAATGAATTATTTTCTAAAAAAGACTTGATTCGGGCGGAACGCGGAGAATGGTGTATCTGGACACTAGATTCTTTCTGCCTGCTGTGCGGAAAAAAGTATGAAGTTGAAAAAAATTGCAAGTATAATTACTAACCTGTTAACAGAACACTCAAAGATCTCATCAAAATCTGTCCTCCGTTCTGGAATCTCTGGCTAACTGTACCTTTCAGTCGTATCCACATAATATCCATGGGTGCGTACATTTGTAGAAAGTATGTGAAGAAAACTGCCACTGCTACTAATATTTTTGCAGCTAACGCTGGTCTGCAAGGGATTGTTATTTATGTTATTTTGAGGCCATCATAGCGTAGCGCCACAGCCATTGGCTGTAAGCGCACGGTTGTGGTTTGATCCCTTTGATCCCCAGTCGAGGAAACTAATTTTTATTATTTTTTTATCCTCATGCTGTATTCCACATGTAGCCAGTTAGGCAGAGGGAGTCTAGTGTTAAAACACTCCTCCCCCAATTTCCGCAAAATTCTGGAGACATTGCGTGCCTACCCTGCTAGATGTGTAAAACTGAGTATTATGCAAGATACAACTAAACTAAATTTTATAATCGCTTTTTCTCAGAAATGATTAATGATATGAAAATATTTCTGATCTCTCATTTAGCTAATAAGGTTCAGAGGATTGATGTGAAAGGCAAGAAATCTCCTGGGTCATAAATCAGCATGAAGATCCCACAGGGGTCTCTTATTTACTATTTAAAATCCGTTATTTTTGAAGTCGGTGCCAGCGAACAAACCAAAAAATAACACTAAGAGACGAGTTGTAAATATACAGAACACATGCGAAATTTGTAAAAAAAAAATACCGAAGGTAATTTCATTAATTATTTTTAAATGTTATTTACTTTTTTTTTACTTTGAAGTAATTAAGATATTATTTTCTACAATTTATTTTCTGTATAAGTTTTTGCATATACTTTTTTTAAATAAAATTATTTATATTTGACTTTATAGTTGTTTCATTCATTCAGAATTTTTGTCATTGATTTTATTATCATTAAAAGTCTCAGGACTTTTATATATTTTACAGAAAATTCATATAGGTAAAAAAACGGGTTACGTTTTTGCAAATTATGACCTTCAATAAATTTTATTGCAGACAAGGGATCGACGGGGGCCGTTCATCATAAATTTATTACAGGGGTGCCCCTAACGTCCATGCAATTCTCAGTTTTTGGGGAATATAATATGCAAGGTTACTCCTATTTTTACAGTCAATTGACTGTTCTATAGAATCATTTAGATATTATCAAAGTTACTGTTTTACTCGTCATTAATTTTATAGAGAAGATTTGATCGTTTTGTGTCAGCTCAATTAGAGTTTCTTAAAGTTAGTTGACTTGAAAAAAATATTGTATGTAAGGAGAACAAAGTGACTTATTGCTAGAATATGAGGCCGTCGTGGCGCAGGGGCACAACGGTGTGACTGTAACGCGACGGTTGTGGGTTCGATCCCCACTCGAGGGAATGAATTAATATTTCTTAATATTTTCATTTTTTTGCTTTGGGACCAAGGCAAAAGGCTAGCGTTGAGCCACTCAACATGCAATGCCTCGAAAAAATCGGTATAAAACCGATTTATTTATTTTATTTAACTTTTTTAGCTTCATTCTGTATCCCGTATGTGGCATGGTAGGCAGGCTGAGTGGGAATCAAACCCGCCCCTCTTGATTTTACTCTGAGACGCTGTGCCTAAATGGCCTTTAGTACTAAGCATCACAATAATGCCAGAGATTATACTGGAAGTAAAAAATAAAACAAAATACAAATTTAAGTAAACGAAAGTCATTGCGTTTTTTCCATTAGTATATAAGGACACAAGTAAGGAAGCTACCATTAATATTAGAACTCATAAATAGGGAAAATGCTTTTAGTACTTCGTAAATACGAATACAGATTTCGAGTCTGATTAAATGTTCCGCTCTGATGAATATCATATTAATAATTCAAAGAGACGTTTTGGGATAAATGATATTTTAATTAAAAAGTGGCCATTTAGTTCGAAATCTGCCAGTCGTAGAAAATTTAGTTACAGACACTTTATTCGCGAAATTATATATGTATAATCATATTATAACTTTTTTAATTTTTATAGCTTCACGGTACATATCCCACATGTGGCAGGGGAAGGCAGAGAGAAATTAGTAGTTTAGTTTTAAGACACTCCGTTACCCACTTTCCGCTCAATTTTTTGAGACTGCTTTGTGAGTAACCGAACTTAACTCCGCGCTTTGTCTTGTTACCAATGCGAGGAATTTAAAATAATTTAACCCGGGTGTATATAGGCATATATATATATATATATATATATATATATATATATATATATATATATATATATATATATATATATATATATATATATCCATACCTATATTATAAATTCGAAAGTAACTCTGTCTGTCTGTCTGTCTGTCTGTTACGCAATCAGGGCCAAACCGCTAATTCAATTGTAATAAAATACTTATACAGAGATACTTGAGGGTCTTCGGATGAACATAGGTTACTTTTTTTCTCATTTTTGTAATATTGTCGATATATACTAATATATTAAAATATTTTTTAATTTGACAGGCAATTTATTCCGCCATGTTAATAACAACCGACCGTTGCTAAGCAACGGTTTGCAAAGTTTATTTGTTGTTATAAGCAAACGTCACCCAAAATGAGCTTGCTTAACGCATACATGGCGTGCGCTGACTCAACCTTATGAGATACATAAAAATAATGTTTTACAAAAATATTGTCCTTTAAATAATGTTTAAAAAAGTCCGCGATACATGTTGATACGATGTTTATCTCTGAAGCTTGAGCAAAGTAACAGAGTAACAACAAGTAACCATTTTAATTAATTTACTTTATATTTATCGGGTTTTTGTTGTATATATTTTCTATAATTTGATATTGATCCTTATGAAAATGAATATAATAATCACTTTTAGCATTTCATCTAGATAGAAATTATAGCTAAATGTATAATATTCTAATAAATAATTAAGGAGATGTCACTGATTCGAAATGACCTAGCCTACGAGCGGCATAGTATGACCGACGCGAACGTGCAGATGACTTTGACGGTTTTGTTTTCATACATTTTCGAACTACTGTTAATTTTTATGTAATTATTTACTGTTTATAATTAATTCATACTTTTCTTTGGTTCCTCGCTTATTCGAGTAGTAGATTAGTTAGATTTTCATTAATTAATGGTAAGTTGCGGCCCTGCGCGACATCGGCATAATATTATTTAAGTATTAAGGGAAGAAATGTTGGTTATTTCATCTCGGTTGGATGGTTATCTATACCGTTGTTATACACTTAATAAATTGTGGTTTTAGTTTTTTGAGATTTTATTTGATGTAGAAAGAACTTTAGTTATTTCATATAGTATCTATGTACGCGCGCAAGGAAAACGAGTAAAAAGATTTTTACCGGGTAAATTAGTAAAATCGATCACTGAAAGTCCAATAAAAATTAGTTCAGTTATTCTGGATATTAGCTCGGGGAAATAGAAAGACAGACAGAGACAAAATTATTAATAATGTAGCTGCTTTTGTTTAGTTTTTTTATTAATATTTTACTATGGTTACGTTTATTTATATTTTTTTCATTTAAATTAGTTAGATATTTTCAAAAACAATTTCCTAAATAAATATATATAAGCATTCGTAAAGTTTAAGCGGGCGAAGCCGCGTCCGGGTCCGCTAGTATATATATATATATATATATATATCATCGTTCTGTGCGGGTGAATATGCGTGTCCACCGCACAGTTTGGCACCGCTACGCTCATGCGAAGGAGATAGACGTAGCATTTAGTGAGACTCATTTAATTTATAATAATAATTAAATAAAAATAATCGAACCGAATATAGTCGGCACCATAACCGAATAATTCAGCCGAATACGATATTGGCCGAATACGGCACGACGATATTGAAAAAGATGATATATATATACCGAATACCAAACGAATATTCGGCGCATCTCTAGCTAATAATGATTTTAAAAAAATATTGCTGTCGTATTAATTCTAGTTGTAATGCAAAGTAAACATAGAAAATACGTACTCACACTTCATTTTCAGGCAGATTTAATGTAATACTTCCTTTAATGTCCTCTCCATACTTCAAGTATCCAAAAACACCTACAATAGCGTACAATATTGATACCAATCCCATAGTAATATTAAGAACGCCTGGACAGCCTAAGAAATGTTTGGGATTTTCCATTTCATTTTCCACTGGCATGACCACATTGATTCCTTCCATGGCAAATATGGCTGTACTGTAAATAGAAATGTCAATTTTTAATTGAGAGCCAACATTTCATTTCATGGCGTAATTCAACGCCGCGCTTTGGATCGACACTATAGCGAAGAAATAAAAATATAAATGTAAATAAATATTTCATTTTCTCGAGTGGGGATCGAACCAACAACCAGTCGATTTTACAGTCACACTTTGTGCCCCTGCGCCACGACTGGCCTCTGTATAGAAAAAAAATCGATTACAAAATTATATTTGCAGTCCATAAATGTATATGCCCGCAAACTCAAGATCGTAGCTTTATTTGCCGCATCATCATGACCTAGGTATTTCCCAATCACAATCCTAAAACTGGTACAGAACCCTTGGTAGCCGAGTCCGACCCGCGCTTGGTTGGTATTTTCTTAAATACACTTAGATAAAAATTTCTATAGCCGGGGGCAGGCTGCTAGCATTTAATATTTCCATTTCGTTGAGAGGCAAAAAAATATTTCATGAAAATATTAATTAATTAATATTTCCCCGAGTGGATACTGAATCTACAACGGTCGCGTTTAAAGTCACACGCTTGTGGTACTACGCCACGACGGTCTCATTATGTTATTTAAAAAAAATCTTGTATTTTAAGAAAAATATTTAACTATACGGTATTTAGATAGACGGTAAGTACGCGTGCACGGTAAGCACAAATAGCAAATTTGTCGAATTAAGTGCTTTTAATTGATGTAAGATTTTTATATATGAACCGATTGTAAGAAATATAATAAATTATGAAAAATAAGTATGAATTCTCCAATATTTTTAATTTACTTAAACAAATATGTTAAATTTTCTAAAGAACACGAATAGAACATATTTCAAATAGCAGCAGGAGCAAGCGGTTAGCGATATCCGATCCGATCCGAGGCAATAACTTCGAAGACAAATTGCTTTGTAACAGTAATAAATTTTCATGTTTCAATTGATCAGCTTAAATAAGATAGTTTAAAGCTAATCGTAGCACAGTGGAAAATGGAAGAACCTAGTGTTAAGATACTCCGTTCCCTATTTTCTATTCATTGCATCTGGAGGCATTGCTTGTTGAGTGGCGGAACTCAACGCCGTGCTTTGCCTCGACACCAGAACGCAGCTGCACAGCGTCTGCATGTAATAACGACGGTTGTAAATTCGATTTCCACTTGGGAAAATGAGTTATTTTAGTTTCTTCCCATGGGTAACAAGACAAAGTGATTCATTAAGTTTCACCCCTGAAAATACAATATCTCGAAATTTGGCCAGGAACCAGAGTGTCATAGATAAAACAAGCTTCACGCTGTATACCACTCATAGCAGAGTATCCATAGGGGTCCTGGGAACCTAAACCTAAAGTCGCTGAATACGTAAACATGTACCGATGTTATGATGACGACCCTAAGAGCAACATATTATATTCATGCATTTTAGTAATAATCATGAGTGCTCATCATTTAAAGTAGAAGAAATATACGACTCCCGACTTCTAATGCAAGATGAATAAACTAAGTATATAATATGAAGGTCAATGTAAAAAAAATAAATAAACTAAAACAGAATGGCTAAATTAAACGGCGGAACTAAACGCCGCGGCACCAGAGCGAAGAAATGGAAATATAAATGTAAGTAAATATTTCATCTCCTCGAGTGGGGATCGAACCCACAACCAGTCGATTTTACTTTGTGCCCCTGTGCCACGACTATATATATTATATTATTTTTTATTATATTTATTTCATAAAGAATATATATAAAATTGCAACGATCTCTAATTAAAAAAAACCGACAAGCACGAGTCTGGCGAATGGCAAACACGCGTTTTTGCGATATAAACGGCCAAATCTTTATTTAAGTAAATGTAGAAATACGATTTGTTCAGGAAAACATGGGGCCGTAGAGTACATGGTTTGAATTTCAAGTCGATATCTCCAGGCGTTCCTGAGACAGACGGACAACAAAGTGATCTTATAAGAGTTCTTTTTTCCTTAAAAGGTACGGAACCTTACAAATTAAGAATGTTTCAAATTCAGAAATGTACAAATTCAAACCAAAATAAAATCAAATTTATCAAGGATCCTCGATCCTCGGATTCTGTACAAGAGGAGCGGATTCAATTTCTGATCCGTTCGTATTTACTTGTATATAATATTTATATATATATAGTATGCGGTTTCGTAGGAACTTCCTTACACGCGCTACGCAACTGTGGAATGACTTTAAAAAAGCGCGTCGATCTCCACCGCCGCCTGTAGTTCCTCACACACTTGTAGTTCCTCAGATATTACACAGGATCGTGGATAATAGTATTCACTTACTATCAGGTGACCCGTACGCTCGTTTGCCTTGTCTTTTTCCATAAAAAAGTGTTTTTTATTTAGTTTTCAAACTTCCATAAGTTACGTTTATTTACCTATCTATATAACTTTTTATCGTTTAAACAAATCTTTTAAGCCTAATGTTCCTGAATAAACTTAAATCTGTTTTATGTAAAGAATACTTTCAAAGAGAATAAGCTTTAAAAGTTCGTTTTAAATCTCTCTCGGATTTCAACATAAGTAAAATTTCATACGATACGTTTGTGATGCATTGCACATGTTTATTTCATACGTTATGTGAAGAACGTTATTCCTTAGCTTGCCAGAAATTATATTAAATAAAACATTATGTATTATTTTTAAATATAGTAATCGCGACTGTTGGGGGTTTGATTTCCACTCGGTGGAATGAATTATTTTCATTTCCTCGCTGTGGCAACAAGGCAAAGTTGATTTCAGCCACTCAACACGCAATGTCTCGAATATTGGACAGAAAGTGGGAAACGAAGTGTCTTAATTTTTTTGCCTACCTTTATAAAGACTGTGGTTTTAGGTACTCTCAAGAGTCATTAGAAATTTCATATATTCAATCTTAAAGCATTAAGTCTAAAAATGATAAATTATACTTGTAGTAATAGAACATGGAAATGGAAAATGTTAGTTGGCAGGCTTACCGAGTTATGATAGATAGCCTTTGAACTGGAATAATAAAATAAATAATGCATTTGTTGCAGCTTTAAATTTAACTGCTTACAAATCTTGATACTTAATATTTATTAAGTATAGGTATGTCCCACACACAGCAGGTTAAGTAGAGGGAACTTAGTATTCATTAAGTTTCCCATTTTCCGCCGAATTCTGAAGGCATCACGTGTTGAGTGGCGGAACTCTCACAATAGGCTTCGCCTGCTTGTACTTAAAGAATAATTCTTTAATATTATTTAAGATTATTTAGAGACAATTATGCAATATTGTTTGACTTGAAAATATTTTTTTTTTTGTAAAAAAAAAGTTGTATCATACCTAATTAGGTAAGCGGTTAGAACGCGAGCACAACAAACGCGGTAATCCCGATCCTGTAGAAATTACGGGCTGAAAGTAGCCTATATATTGCTCTACAACTCCCTCTAACAAAAGAAAAACAAACAGACAGACAGACAAAAAAAAATTAAATTGTTTTTTGTTTGTGTTTTTATATCATGTAAATAACAACATGCAGTTAAATAAAACACGGTTATTTTGAAATCACAGATAGACAATTCAATTTGGTTTACATATTTTTTAACAATGTGTTAAAATTTTATTAGTGAGCTAATACTTAAATATATTATTGAATATTAAAATTTACCTTTACATTAATCTCACATTACTGCTTCTACAGCTATACTAATATTATAAAGAGGAAAGATTTCTATGTGTATATGTTTGTAACGAATAAACTTAAAAACTTTTGAATCAATTAAAAATATTCTTTCACCATTGTAACTGAGTGTTATAGGCTATATCTATACCTAGAAAAATATATAGGGATCCGTATTAAAATTTCGATAATATAACCCAAGGAGTATAAAATATGACATTAAACGTCTATCATGCAGTGCAAAATTTGTTCAACATATAACATAAAAAATCTATAAAATTAAAGAACTATGTTCTTATATCTCCAAAAAACTTCCCAATCTCTGACTATTGTAGTTTTAACAATACATTTATTTTTTTTCAGTTTTATATTAGATAGAAATGCCTTTATACTAATCCTTATAAGTAAATAATTCGTATTCGTATCGTATTCAAGATGTTGTAATAATTAAATTTTATAATTATTTCAATCGGACATTCCATGCAAAAGATTTTACGAACGTAAAAATGTCGATCTGGACCAAAAACATATATCTTTTTCGAGTAGGATCTCCTAAAATTCAATGTTTTGTAGTTTTCTAATACATCTGTTAATATAGTATACAGTAAAGCTTTAAGATTAGTTTGGAAGATAAAAGAGTAAAAACATGAAGTACGTATATTAATATAAATGCAAAAATAACTCCTAATTGAAACCGAATATGAAAAAAATTATATAGAGATACTTAAGAGTCTTGAGTTTAAAAAAATGTAGCAAATAATTTCGTCTAACGTTCTAAATTAACTTGCAATTGCCAACATATTTTTGGGGTTCTGTATCTTTTAAGCAGAAAAGGAACCCTTACAAGATCATTGTTGTCCGTCTGTGTGTCAAGAGGCTTTATCTCAAGAACACTTGGGGATATCGAGTTGAATTTCAAACCAAATACTCGTACTCAGATCTACGGATCCATGGTTTACTGAAAAAATCGTATTTCTACATTCACTTAAACAAAAAAAGATGTGGCCGCTTATATCGCAAAAAACGTCTATTTCGACACTATATAGGGAATTAAAATTAATAGGGATATTGAAATTTGGCATCTACACAGGTACTAGCTTAGGAAAAAACTTTACATTTCTAGTGAAATCCTAAAAAATAATAGCCTTAAAAGGAGGGCAAAACTTGATATTAAAGCCGCTAGTTTAGTGAGGTTTCAGATGAAAGGCTGTGGCTAAGCTAAGCTTCAATTTCAGAAAAAGCTCGAGATCTCCAATTTTTATATGGAGCATTCGATGGGCGAGCCCGACTCGTACTAGTCCGGTTTCTTTTAATAAAAAGTACTATCTCTGCTCCTTCTATATATAGCACGCTTAATGAGCATAATTCGATGGCAATTATGGAATAAATTACCTTTTAAATAAGTAATTGAATATTAAGCTATTAATTTCTCCTCACGAGCGTATGTAATTAAGTAAACCGATAAGTGAAGGAGTGTTACGTAACACTTTGATATTAAAGGTATGCTTATACTTTTATTAAAATATATATTCCTTGAAATAGAAGATATTTTAAGGAAACTTTATTTTTTTTAATATAATTTATAGAAATTATGTACTGAATGGCAAATTAAATGTGTTTCATCTAAATATTTCAGAGACATTAAATTATCAATGATATTTCATTGAATTTGTGTTCCGCCATTTAAATGCAAGGCATATTTCGGGAAAAATGGGGAACGGAAGTGTATTTGTGCGAGATTCAAAATAAAATTAATTAAAATTATATTAGATGGGATTTTAACTATCATTAGAAGATCAGATACTATGTAATTATAATTTTTCTTAAGTTTTTATTTTTGAGTAGTTAATAATTCAAACTTTTAACTGTGTACAATTACTTCATAATGATGATGAGGTAAGTGGGACAAAGTCTAAACGTAAACACGATGTCGTGGGTTCAGTGCCCACTGCCCAAATTTTAACAATTCTATTTGAGTTCGCCTAAGATAAAGACGAGTAATTAACAAGCAGCGGCTCGGAAGCGGAGTATTTTAACATTATATTTTTCTATTTGTTAAGCTAAAAAAATAAAGAAATAAATACCTTACCTCATAAACAAAGGCCACTGTCCCACATTTGTCACCAGTTTCACATTAGATTTGTCAGGTATGTCAGTAAAGGTATAATAGCATGTCACAACGAAAGTCACTAGCAAGCACACGTTGGCGAACAGTGAGAACGGTACTAAGTATTTTAGATGTCTAACTTGTATAAATAAGAGTAGTGGTAGTAATAATATAGCGCAGTATACTTCTACAGCGTACATATGTTCTGGAAAGAAGTGGTCGAAGATCTGAAAGAAATATTACTAAAATTATAAATTTTGCTTATAGGTTCGACAATATTTTTGGTAGCAAAAGAATAGAGAAAGAAACAGAGAACTGCTCCATATAATACACCATTTATAAATTTAGTAAAAGAAATACATATGTTTATTTCGTCCTCGGGGACGTTTATTTTTCATGAGTCGTAGCTTATAAGTTTGCTTGGACTGTACAAAATAAATTCCAGTTTGTTTTTGTTCCTATGGGAATTTAGGGAAATTCTTCACCATTTAATACTGCTTTCTTTATTCCTAAAAATATATATATATATTTTATTTTCTTAGCTTCACGACGTATCTATAGTAGGGTAGGCAGAGGGATCCTGGGACTGGGAACCTAAGGTTAAGACAACCCGTTCCCATTAGGAGACTTTCGTTCCCCACTTGTCGTTGAATACATGAGGCATTGGGTGTTATGTGGCGAAACTCAATGCCGCGCGTTCCCTTGTAGCCAGAGCGACTGTATAAAAATTTTAATGTATAATTTAAATTAAATTTTTAATCCCCCAAATTGGAATCGAGCCGAACGACGAAACCGTCGTGTTTACAGACACATGTTTGTGCGCTGCACCACCACGATCGCTTACAAAATTTTCATAGAAAATTTTAGTATTTTATGTTTAGTAGTTTTAGCAATGCGTTGCCTCCCAGTCCCTAAGTAACGAAGGAGTTTTGTAGGAGTATATCTTTGTATTTTATAATAACTGGTTGAAAACGACAACGAAACGGGTACGGTATATGCGTTTGGGGTGAGAGAATGTTTATTTGTTTGTGTGTGTGTTTGTGCAAATCAATGTTATCATTTATCTCCAAAACCACTGGTTTGGATTTGATTGGTGTATGTTCTTAGGTGTTACCAGAAAGCGGTGCAGTATTTTTGTGCAAACTAGTGTTACTACTTATCTTTTGCTTTTTAAAAAGTATAAAATAAAAAAAAAAAAAAAATCTCACGACATGACGATAAAATGACTTTAAAACCACTGACTTATACTTTCAACGTATTAGTTTTTATTAAGTTTAAAACTGCAAAAAAATCCGTCAAGAGCTGCCTTTATACAGTTTCATTAGTATTTAAAATTTTATCATAAATATAAATAAGTATAGCAAGAAAATATTTTTAAATTATTCTCGTTCCTATAAAAAAATTACAAAATTAGTTTATAGCGGTTTTTGTGATTTGCGCTATTTTATTAATATTTTATATTTTTAATTACGGAGTGAAATTAAATTTCCAAAATTTTGTGGAATAATTGTACAAATTTATTAACACTTAAGAAGATATACAAAGAAAATAATTTTACACACTCACAGAAGGAAATAAAGAAATTTAAAGAAATACTAAAAGAAACAGATAAGCAAAACAGATACGTATTAGCAAGAAGATAAGGCTTAAAATTGAATACAAGCAATGAGTACAATATTTAAACAAGTGAACGTCGCAAGCGATAGTAGCCGACTCTTTACTCGTAGCTAGCAAGCAGGCTACGTCACGCACAGCAAAAAAACTCGAAACAAGTTTGTCATGCGAATGCGCTGCGTGCGGATGAATATTAAATATAAATATTAACAATTTAGTTTTAAGTAAATTTGAAAATAGAATGTAGTGTAAGTATATAATATTAATATCGAATGAAATAGAAGTTTACATGTATTATTATTATTATTATTATTAATTAATTTTGTTAAAAGATAATATTCACTACAGTACTCCCCCCCAGAGACCTGGTTAAGGGCGATAGTAGTCTGGAAATCTAACTGTTCTTCCGCTGCGTGTCCGCTTCTCAGGTTTCTGCTCCACATCAGACTGAGACTGAGAGATTGCCTTTGGTGCAGTAACTGGTCTGTTTGATACAGGAACGGCCTCTCGCGTAACATATGCGGGCTTGAGCCTGTCCACACTCACGTTGTTAGGCTTACCACATATGTTTATCTTAAAATATTTAGGCGTCCTTTTAAGAACCTTGTACGGGCCTGCATATGGTGGTTCCAGTGGTTTGCGGACGTGGTCCTGCCGTAAAAATACATGTAATGGCAGCCTCCGACGGATTTTCTTGCGTTTCTTATTAAGTTTATAGATCGGAGATATGTTTGGTATTTTTTAATTATTTATTATATCTTTTTCCAATTACTTTTAAATTTTCATGGATTTTTCTAAATTTTTAATCTATTTCATTAGACGCGAGAATAACATAAATATAAAAACAAAAAAATGGATAATTAATTCTTCCAAGTAGGAAAACGTTGTATACAAATAGTTTCACGTGTATATGGAATTCGATATTTCCAAGGGTTTGACGTTACCCTTGTCAACGCACCGTACCGTTATGAGAAATATTTTATGAAGCCTTTGGACTTTTAGAAATGTTATTTACTAGGAAGATATACTTTGGTCCATTCTAGGGGCCAAAAGTGTAATAAACAAACAGAAGATTCGAAAAAGTTTATGATGATTTTTATTCTTCTCGTTTTATTTCACTTCCCAGCCTAGGCAGAGATAACTCAGAGTCAACTGAACGACACTCTAATCTCCTATATCCGCCTTAATTAAAGATTTTTTGGATCACATACACAATCTTTTTTTGTTTTGTAGCAATGTAACATGAGTGGGGACCCTAATTTTGAGATACTCTCTTCTTTCCGCTGAATTTTGGAGGCATCGTGTGTTGAGTGGCGGAAGTCTAAATTATTAACGATGTTGTCCTCTTAGCTTAGAATGTAGTGTTGCTTTCAATTAGGGCATCATTTAGTGTATAATTGTGCAAATTTGTATTATTTTAATGTAAGAATGTATGTATCTGTATTATTTGTGTTCCAATGTTTAAATTGATAATTTCAAAATTTATCACATTTTTTTTTGCAGTTTCACGCGTTTTTGCTCGTGTTTTTTTTCCTATATAATAGAAGATAATAAGAAGAGATCATTTAATGTAATGACCGCGTCACGCCCGAATTCAAGACTAGAAATGGAATAAATATTACATCTAATTGATAAACGGATGGACGTCGTCATGTCCCAAGCCTTCATTATGTACGGCGTCGAATAGAAGGTTTTTTCCAAATCCAAAAAAATGTAATGATAACAAAATCGGGCGATGCAGTTGGCCTTGTAGTTTTGAATCTATCCCCTCCATTTATAATAAAATTACGTCACTACATAGCTAAGAATCAAAGAATTCATTGCTATAAATGAGAAAAGTAACAAATCGCGCGCGGTGGAGGTTATGTTGCTGCGCATCTTTAGTTCAGTTAATGATGTATTTTTCATCATATATAGTTCAGTTAATGATGTATTTTTTTATTCATTCATCTCAATTCACTTTTTTAGAAAACCAATTACGTGGCTTGATTTGAACCCACGCTTCTTGAAAACCGTCCAAGAGTTCCAAGAGGTGCGGGTTCATGTCCTGCTGCCTGTTGACGTTGAATGTTTTACACGTTTTCCAAAAACGTATTTCTCTTTCCTAAGTATAGAATACCTCCTAAAAAAATTAAAAATCATCTCATTTTATTTGTTTCACGTGTCTCTACAACTAATAAAAGCTAAACAGCAAACTTAATAGGTATAAAACTAAGGTTATTAAGCATCCAATAAATATTTGCACTACATTTATCTTTTAATCACTTACATGCTTAATAAGAAGATATTTTCAATGTAGAATCACGCATAAAATGTATTACACTTTGAACCTTATTTCAAATATTATAAGATAGAATATATAATACACAAAAAAAATTACTCAGTCATGACATTGGCCCCTACAACAACTAGTACTAAAGTCTTCTTTGTATGAATACCACGCGACAAAGTTAAAGTGCCGTTACAAATGCATTTTTAGCATCAGAGAATTAGAATTTACTATAATAGTTACTAATTTTTGTGTATAAGCATAGAAAATGTCTCAGAAAACATGTTCTTCTTTTATTGTAAGTAAAAAGGTATTTTTTATTTTTTTTTTCAATTTCACGCTATATCCCGCATAGAAAAGGGTAGACAGAGGGACCCTAGTGCTGAGACACTCTGAGTATTTTGAGTGGCCAAGTTCAACCTCTTTGCCTTCTTACCTGAAAATTTACTTCAATCGTAAAACAGTAAAAAAAATGCTAGTGGCCCGCCCGCGGCTTCGCCCGCTTAAGCTACATGATTATTGATGACTTACAATGACTTCTAATATGATTTTTTTACTACATTACCGTATTTTTATAAAGATTTTCGATTGTTTTAAATTTAAAAATATCCAAAATGATTGATATTTGATATTTATAAAAATATACATAAAGCTAATTATTTATTATACGTATATATTTTTGTAACATTACGTTCTTTTTACCTATGTTATGTTTTTTAAAACTCTGTTAAATGTGCTGATGTCAGTAAGTAATTTAATTTACTCTTTCAGAAACAACCTTAAATGTTAAATTATTTATTTGGAGGATTCATAATATTCTTTGTAAAATAACTATAATGATTGCATATTAACTCCTGTACAGTTTTTAAATTAGTTACATATATTATTGGCTAAATGTAAAACTCGATAAATATGTAGTTATTACAGAGTATACGTAGAAAGGCTGTTTTTAGGCATTTTTAAATAGATTTATTTCAAACGAACAAACGAACCGAAGACTCTATGTATTTAATTAATATTTTTTTGAAGATCAAATCGGTCTTTATCTATATGTTGAATTAATTACGACTTAAACTTAACTGTTATTATTAATGAAGGTAACCTTCACTATCAATTCAATTTTGTTTACTTTATTGTTTGTACTCTGAACAATAGTGTTTTAATAATATATATTTTTATCAACAGTCATATAACCAAGACGTTTCGAAGTTCATTCTTTAGCTAAGAATCCTACCAGCGCGATTAGTATATAACATTCGCAGGCAAACTAATGCCTTGAGTTCATTCAAATGCCAATAACTTTTTTTTTAATAAACCGATTGTGATGAAACAAAAATCTTTAAATGTTAAGTTGAGTTAAAACAAAGTAATTAGTGAAATTTTTAAGTAAATCGGTTCAGTACTTTCAAAGAAAAACGTGACCATACAGACAGACTAGAAATTAAAAAAATATATTTTTGCTTTCTATTATTCTTTTTAAGCGTCCCTATATCCATTTCACTCAAAATTACTAAATGTACAGACAAAATACTGTTTTATTATATATAGAGATAATTCTCGTGGAATTGTGTGTCGGTCTGGCAATGAATATTTGTAGAATACAAATATTTTGATATTATATATTAATCTTAGCAAAGGCGGTTTAATATACTCGGGTGGTACTTAATATAATTGTTTACTGTTTCATGAATCAAGTAAATTATTATACATCGAAACATTCATAAATTATTTTACACAAGTGCTAGTAGTTTTTAATATTCAAAAATTTAACTTTTTTAAAAAATATATTTTTGTTTAAATATTATTTTCAAGATTATTTTAAATATATTTATAGTGTTATTCTATACATTGGAAAGAAAAATACTATGGAATATTTGAAAGTAGCGGGATTTGAAGCCAGGGTTTTTAAACCGCAATTTTCCGAATAAGTAGTCAGGCTGTGTTTGCTAATTTTATTCAAAAATCTCTCTTCAACTTATCCAAAAAAATCACAAATTCTCAATTATATGTGGAACCACTGAAAGTTGGCTAAGCATATTTGGGGGTGAAATGCATAGATAGAGAAAAGTCAATCGATGTAAATGTAAGTCAAGGTGTTTTTACCAAAATCTAGAGACATTTTGGCGCAGTTATTCAGCTTCTGGCTAATTCTAGATTTATTTTCTACTTTTGTGAATATTAATATTATGATTTCCTCCAAATATATATAATTTTTAGTGGTAGTTTGTGGTCTCGGGTAGACTGGGATGGCATTCGTCTGTCAGTTGACATATAGACTGGATCCCAGAGTCCCCAGACCTTCGTCATTTTGTAAAACTCAAATTTTCAGGATTAATAGTCTAATCTGTAGTTACGTTAGTACCTACGTTAAAGTAGCAACACTCATATTTAAATATGTTGTTAAGAATAAAAAAATATATATAAATCAGATTCACGCTGTATCCCGCTCACAGCAGGGTAGGCAGAGGGAACCTAGTTAACACTAGGTTCCCTCTGTTTTACAGTATTCTTAACGAGAGGCCAGTCGTGGCGCAGGGGCACAAAGTGTGACTGTAAACCGACTGGTTGTGGGTTCGATCCCCACTCGAGGAAATTAAATATTTATTTAAAATTTATATTTCCATTTCTTCGCTCTGGTGTCGAGGCAAAGAGCAGACGCAGAATTCAAAGTGGGGAACGGAGTGTCTTAACACTGGGTTCCCTCTGCCTACCCTGCTATATCCGGGATATCAAATGATGCTAAAAAAGAATATCGAATAGAAGAACAAGAATAAATATTATTACATATTTGTATATAGGTATTACTTATAGTAGTTTTTGTTATGTTTATTTCACCAGATTTAATAGTTAGCTTAAGTGGCAATAATACGGCTTATACCAAACTAAATACGTCACGTTATGTTTGATACACGTTTATTCCCACGCGACCGTTATTCGGGCAACTTTATAATTGATGGAAAGCTTTAGTTGAGTATAAATTATTGTACTGTTATTAAGCTTAATTAGTAATTCCTTTTAACTTTGTGTTTTTACTTCGCATTATATGCTTACGTAACTTTGATATTTAACAAAATTATTTGAATATTAAGAGGTCGTCGTGGCTAAGGGGCATAAGGGTGATATCTCTGAACTTAGCAGAGCATTATCCAATAGATCTCTTCTCTTCTCTATATATAATAAGACAGTAAAAATATTTTGTCTGTACATTTTGTCATTTTGACTGAAATGGATAGAGGGACATTTAAAAAGAATAATAAATTAAAATCAGCTTCACGCTGTATCCCGCAGGTCCCGCTGCACACAGCAGGGTAGGAAGAGGGAACCTAGTGTTAAAACACTCCGTTCCCCACTTTCTGCCGAAATCTGGAGGCATTGCGTGTTGAGTGGCAGAATTCAACGCCGCGCTTAACCTCGACACCAGAGCGAAGAAATGGAAATATAAATTTAAGTAAATATTTCATCTCCTCGAGTGGGGATCGAACCCACAACCAGCCGGTTTTATAGTCACACTTCGTGCCGCTGCACCACGCCTGGCCTCAATAATTTAATTTTATTTAATAAATAATTAGCTTTATATATGTATATTTTATAAATATCAAATATCAACATTGGTCGTATTTTTTAATTCAAAACAATCAAAAATTCTTATAAAAATTACGAAATTGTAGTACAAAAAACATATTACAATATTACAGATTTAAGTAATAAAAAAATATATTAGAAGTCATTGTAGTTGTCAATCAATTCTGTTTATTAAATCAATAAGCATGTAGTTTAATGCTCAGAAGCGGGAATTCTCCAATTTTTCATAAAATATAAACAGTTCTATTATAAAAAGCCTATTTCAAAACCAAAACTTGCGTGAAAATGCCAGTAGAGCATAATTGAAAATGAAATTTGTTGAAAAATATCAATTTAAATTGTTGAGACATAACAAAAAGTTTAAAAGTTGTTAGTATCGTGCTTAGAAACAGGAACTCTTTATTTTTTAGCAGACTATAAGTAGGTCTGTGATATTTATGAAAAAAGACCAGAACTCAGTAAAAACTGCCAGCAGTGCATTGTTCAATATATGAACAGTTAAACAATGTCAATTTAAACTCTTCATACAAAAAAGATTTTTTTTTTATTGTGCTCAGACTCAGGAACTCGATTTCTAACAGAATATGAATAGTTTTATTATAAAAAGCGTATTAGAAAACCAGCACTCGTGTAAAAATGCCAGCAGAGCATTGTTCAAAATGTGATTTCTTAAAAAATATCAATTTAAATTGTTGAGAAAACAAAAATAAAAAAAATTGATTCCAGTTCAATCATTAGACCCTGGTTACCATCTTTTTTTTTTTTTTTTTTCGTGAGCAAATCCTTTTACGGATACCAGTCCGAGTGGGGACTCGGGCGGGTTATGTGGGGCTCACGGACTGGCAGATGGTAGGCCGTCCGAATACCCACTAAAACCTCACGGTGCTCCTCCTCGACCGCCACTGGCCGCGAGACGCGGGGACATTAGTCGTCCGCGAAACGCGGCGGCGGGAGCCTGCAAGGCACGTCGCGGAGTCAAGGGTGTGTGCTCACCCTCGACGGCCTGCTCGGACTAGCGCGCGGGAGCAACCTGCGCGCGACTATTCGGGCCAGGTTAGTAGGCGGCCAGCTTCCCCAAGCTGACCGCCCTCTGGCTCGTTAGGGCGGAAGGCGGCGATCGTGTGCCGCCCTCCGGCGACCCGGTCTCTTGCGGCGGATGGGGAGTTCGGCCGAAGCCTCTCTCGCCCGCTCCGCCGTCTCCTTCTCGAGCACCACTGCCTCGCAGAAGGAGGAGACCGCGTCCCACGACGTCTCGCTGCCGGCCATGGCCTTGACCACGGCCGGCAGGGAAAGATCGTCCCCTATGACGTCGCGCAGAGCGCGACGTTGAGACGCCCAGGCTGAGCACACCTCCAACGTGTGCTGGGCCGTCTCATCGAGGCAGTCGTCGCAGTGGTGGCAGCGAGCGTCGGGCTCCCTCCCAGCGATCCGACACCGGTAAACCCCGAAGCAGCCATGCCCCGTGAGCACCTGTGTGGTGCGGAAGGTTAGGACGCCGTGACGCCGCGCTAACCACTGGCGGAACACTGGACGAACAGCCTCGATCGTCAACCGGCCGGCAGATAGTGTCGCCAGCCGGGATTCCCACACTTCCATAGCGGCTTCCCGCTCCTCGTCAGCGCGTGCTTGGCAAGCCGGATCCCTAGACGCTGGGCCCCGACGCCGGCAATACACCGACGCCAGAGAAAGCGCGTCCAGGTCCCACGGCATGACTCCAGCCAGCACGCACGCCACCTCACCGGAGATGGTCCGATACCCCCGTATCGCCCGGATGGCCATCACCCTCTGCGCACGTCGCAGCAGGGTGACGTTGTGCCGATCCAGGGCATCCGCCCATACGGGAGCACCGTAGAGGGCCATCGACCTGACCACTCCGGTGTACAGCCGACGGCTCGAGGCGCTCGGCCCAGCCACTTTGGGCAAAAGGCGCGCCAAGGCCCCCGCTGTCTTCATCAGTTTCGGAGCCAAAGATGTGAAGTGGCCCCGAAAACTCCACCTGCCGTCCAGAACAAGTCCGAGGTACTTCATGCTCCTGCTGACGTCAATATTGACGCCACCGACGATGATATGGGCATCTGGTGGTGGGCCCTTTCGAGGAGCATGGAAGTATAAAGCCTCGGACTTGTTTAGGGCGACTTCCAGCCCTAGCCGCCTAATGCGGCTGACGACCTCTGCTACCCCAGCCGTCGCTAGGACTGCCGCTTCCTGGTAGGTCCTCTGCTGCGCCAAGACCAGTGTATCGTCGGCGTAGCAGAGGACCTTGATCCCAGCCATGGTACCACCCCGCAGCACCCAGTCGTACCCGATGTTCCAGAGGATCGGACCCAGCACCGATCCTTGTGGAACACCGGCCGACACCAAAAACTCCTGCCATCCTCCTTCTGGAGCCGGAAAGATCACAGACCTCCCGGACAGGTAAGCCCCGATGACGCGGCGCAGGTATGGAGGCACCCGGTGGTATATGAGTGCCTCCTTAATGCAGTGCCAGGGCAGGGAGTTGAAGGCGTTGGCGATGTCCAAAGACACCACCTAGACTCCTTCGCCCCGGGCCACCGCATCCTGCGCGTGGGACTTCACCTCCAGTATGGCATCCACCGTCGAACGCCCCCTGCGGAAGCCATACTGTTGGTCCGAGAGGTCCGGACCTGTCCCCTCCAAATGGTGTTGCAGCCGCCTGGCTACAACACGCTCACGCTCAAGAGCACGATGGGCCTGTAGGCGGAGGCTGAATCCGCCGGGCGACCCTCCTTCTTGATGAGGACTAACCTGCCTGTCTTCCACCGCTGTGGCATTATGGCTTGAGCCAGACAGGCAGTGAATAGTCCTCGCACTCTGGGCCCCAGGGAGTGCAGGGCCAGAGTGAGCGCCCGGCCGGGGATGCCATCCAGGCCCGGGGCGGTGCTCTTGTGCCGAGACCGGCGTACGGCCTCCTCGAGCTCCTCCTCCTCCACCGGTGGTGCGACATTGTCTTCCTCCTCTTCACGCGCTGCAGGGCGGGCCATATTGGGTGGTGTAAAGTTGGCCCGCTGCGGGAATAGCGACGACAGAACCCCTCGGAGGACATCCGGGTGGAGTGTCTGCGTCAGTGGTGGTGACCAAGCCCGTAACCTACCGAGCACCATTCGGTAAGGTGTGCCGTACGGGTCTTGGTCTATCCCCGCAATCATCTGGTCGTGCGACTCGCCTCTCGCACGACCCTGGTTACCATCTAGTTTAACCCAAAGTACCTACTCGTCAAGAAGAATCAAACGAGTCCGGAACAAAAAAACCTAATATAAAAAAAACCTAACTTTGATCTTGAAGGTTACGGACTGCTCTGAGTGACCTTGTTGACCAAATAGAGATCTTACTTCAATATTGTGCATACAAGATATTAAGAACTATATAGATACCAGCTTTTTTTGTGGGTAGGAGTGAAAGTGACAACACCTGTTCAAATCAGCTGATTTATTTTATTTAATAATAAATATAATATTAAGTTTATATTTTACACATAAATGCTAATGTGATAACATACCCACCAACAAGAATAATCCTATATAAATTCACTATTTCACTTTAATTTTTTTGTGTCAATCAACATGGAATCTATCAAGGAGTCAATGACTGCACTAAATGATTTATTTACAACAAAAATGAGTGAGTTTCAACACAATTTGCACAAGACAGCTTCCCCAGTCTCTACAACATCATTGGCAGCAGAATTTAACCAGTTTAAAAGCCTCATCCTTTCGCTCATGAATACCTTGCAGCGGCAAGTTGAATTTCTTTCAACTGAGCTGGATAGGCAGGAGATGAGAAGAAGGCGTAAAATTGTATTATTTCATGGCGTTCCAGAACAAAAATCGGAAGATATAAAAACTAGCATCACCGGGCTGATAGGAAAACATTTAGTGCTGCCTAATTTCTCTTCCTCAAGCATAAGGACCTCATATCGGTTAGGTAGATCTTCTGATAAGCCCAGGCCTATAGTGGTTAAGTTCACAGATGTGTCAACACGAGATATGGTTTGGTTTGCGAAGGGTAAACTAAAGGGCAGTGGTATCACCCAGTCTGAATTCCTCACAAAAGATCGACATGATGCCTTTCTCGAGGCAAGGCAGCGATTTGGGATTGGTAAGTGTTGGTCTCGGAATGGTTGGATTCATATCATTGGACCGGATGGGTCGCGACATCAAGTTGAAACGAAAGCTGAAGTCGTTTGTCTTTCGAGTACACTTAGTAAGTCTCCAGTTAATAAAGACACTAACACTAAAGCATCCGACAAAGCAACAGTTCCTCGGGCTAAAAGATTAGTAAAAAAATAATTATTAGCTATTTGTGTTTGGTGGTTTTTCATTTTAAACTTGATGTTAGTGTACCGTCTTGAACTAATATCTAAAATTGTTTTTTAATATGTTCGAAAAAAAAAATATTAACTTATATTTGTAACGTTTTTCTTAATTATAAGAAATTTACTTAATACTGTATGCTTTGTTGTATTAGTATTTTTTTCTACATAATTTCTTATTTGTCCCTGTCATTTGTCAAAGTCTATTTCCGATTATATGCATAGGTAAGTTATGACAAATGCGTAGTTCGGATTCTTGTAACATAGGAAACTGGTTATTTGTGGTTAATAATGTTTTGTTCTTTATATTTTTTGTTCTTAGTGTTAGCATAAGTTACTTATAATGTAGTAATAGGTGTCACTGTAATTATGAGTACGTCATTTGATATTGTTTCCATTATCGATTGTATTAAGTGGCGGTAGTGTGCTGCGTCTTTTCCGGTGGATTTCCAATATAAGCACAAACGACACGGCACTCGTGTTCATTACGTTCTAAGATATTGTCAAGACAACTTGTCATTACAATTCATATTTCAATATTGTGACTACGAGAGTATATGTGTATATAACAAGTGTAAATAAATTTATTGTAAAAGCTGGATTTTGTGTCTGATTTGTTGGTTCGCCTAACAGTTCAGAAGCGGGATTACGAAAGGATATACAAAATTTCCTGCCACGCTCATAAAGTGTAAGTAGACCATATATATATTCTTTTTTTTTATTTTCTTTTATTTTTCTTACTCCTTAAAGATTAGCTGAATAATTTGTATGTAAATTGAGTTCTCTATAATTTTTAATTTTTCTATTCTGAATATAAGCAGAGTGTTGCGATTCTAATTATAGTTTTTAGTTACTCTTATTTCTTTTACATCAAACAAACAACAAACGGATAAATGAAAGATCTTCACTGGAAATTTTATAAATAGTTTTAAGTTAAAGTTTACTGATGACGATACATAGAAATCTTGTACTTCGAACTTTTCGTTGTGTGGTGATCGATATCCTTTATAACAGCCAGAGTGTTTTTTTTTTATGAAAGGAATTATTGGATAAATTTGGAAGGTTGCATAATTTGAGAATACACTGGATGATGTGCATACCTAAACATTTTCCATTTTATAGTACTTACGTAACGTTTCAGTTTTGAGGGTAGTTGATAAATTTAGAATTTGAGATTGTTTAAGATATACTTTAAAAGAAGTATACAATTGCTTATAGCATCTACGTTGGTAGACGTGATCGATAGGATATTAGTTCTTCCAATAGAGTATTTACTTATACGGGTGATAATTTAAAGATATTTGACACCATGATATTTTACACGTTTAAAGATATATGATATTCATTGGTCATGAATAATTTCAGTTATCAAGACTTTCTGGAATACTTATTTTGAAATATTTATAATGGGTATATTCAAATTTATTTATTACATATCTGGAATATTTCTTTCGTTGTTTTTGTCATTCTTTGGAAAGTTTTACATCGTATAGAAGATATTGTATTTCGCTATCTATTGGTTAACTATAAATGATATTAGTATTGTTTTTGTGATGACAATAGTATTAGTGAAGTAACTATTTTGTTGTCTTAAAAATGTCAATATGATTGTTTTATCATCATGCGGAATTGTTATACATATATTCTTTATGTGTAGTATGTTTAGAATTGATGAATTATCTGAATTGAAATTTGTAAATATTTTCATTGGTTCTTACTTCCGGCTTTGTCACTTTATTGAGAACTGTCGTCTTGTCGTTTCCTATTTCTGTAAGAGTTATAAACCTATTCTCGTAATGTAATAGTCTCTTTTTGAATGTATTATTTTTGAATTAGATTGTTCTATGGTATACGAATTTATTAACACGTATAATAGATACAAACATAGAAAATATATTCGTAATAGCTATGGGATCTAATATTCCAATGAAATTAAAGTACATGTGTTATCTCAATTTATTAGTATCTCATTTTATTTGTGTTATGACATATGGTAAAAATTCCTTTCTTTTACGGAATAAATATATTGTGATTTGATAATTATTCCTGGTTTTGGATAATTGTTGTTAATGTAGATATTAGTGTAATTCTCTTTATCCCGTGAGGACCACCCAGCTTAGGAAACTTTGGTGGCATTCATTATTTGTTCAATTGGCTTTCTTTTCCGTTTGCTATTTGTTTGTTGTTAACATGATGTCAAAGTATTGGCCCTGTTTCACGTAATTGTAGACAAATCTAGATTTTATTTGTTTATTGGTCCATTATTGTCGATTGAGTGTTTTGATTTGTAATTTTCTCTTAATCTTAATATTCTTGGTTATTATTACTTTATAACGATTAAAAGTCGTGTAATTGTAAAAATAAAATATCATTTATGTGCATTTATGGCCAGATTATACAGTGTCGGTTAACTTATTAATTTTTATGAATTTCGAATATCAAAGTTATTTGAATAGATTTTCAAATTCATAAATTTGAAGGAATTTTATGTTAATGTAATTAGGTTGATAAAAAAGTTATTATGATGTGTGCAAGTCTAAGCTTATATTGTTTGAGTTTCAGGAACATGGAAAATAATATTGCCCGAGGATAGGGCTTGAGATTGAATGATGCCCGAGGATAGGGCTTGAGATTGAATGATGCCCGAGGATAGGGCTTGAGAATGAATGATGCCCGAGGATAGGGTTTGGGATGATGATGCCCGAGGATAGGGTTTATGGGTCGGATGGTGCCCGAGGGTAGGGGGTTTGGGATTGAGTGATTCCCGAGGATAGGGTTTAGGGATGATGATGCCCGAGGAAAGGGTTTGAGGATGGATGCCACCCGAGGTTAAGGAGTTAAGCATTCATCCTTCATCATTCGTCCCTCGTCATTCATCCCTCATCATTCGTCCCATATCATTCGTCTTTAATCATTTTAATCTTACCCGAGGTTAAGGGTAATGGATGGATTATACCCGAGGTTAAGGGTGATGGATGGATTATACCCGAGGTTAAGGGTAATGGATGGATTACACCCGAGGTTAAGGGTAATGGATGGATTATACCCGAGGTTAAGGGTGATGGATGGATTATATTTCAGGTTAAGGATAACGGATGGATTATACCCGAGGTTAAGGGTGATGGATGGATTATATTTCAGGTTAAGGATAATGGATGGATGATACCCGAGGTTAAGGGCAATGGATAGATAACATTTCAGGTTAAGGATAATGGATGAATGTTACCCGTGATTAAGGGTAATGGACGGATAATACCAGATGTTAAGGGTAATGGATGCAAAATATAAAACTACAACATACAAACTCGAGTTTAAGGATAAAGGGAGCTTAAGAATCAGGTTAGTGAAGTCATTTTTGAGCTCATTAAAGAAAATGATGAATAAGAATTGATTGATTTTTCGAAATTTGAATTGATATTAAATAATATCATATTAAAATATTTCTTTTAACTTGCTGTAATTGAGCGGAATGGAATAAATTCATAGCGAGTCGTTCCCAAACGACGAGAATTAAGTATATTCATTTTAACAAATATTTTAGTATAAATGTGTTTACGATGAGACACGAAGCAAAATTCTTATAAAATAAAACTTTTAAATCGGTGTGAAATAATGGCTATTGGTTGGTAAATGGTGGAAATGATCACGGTGTAGCAATAGATACAAATAGAGACATACGTAGGTAGGTAGGTAGGTAGGTACAGTAGCTCAAGTTATAATTCCTAAAAAAATGTTTGAAATATTTTTCATCTGAAAAAAATAAAAAAAGATATATATAAAGGGGAAAATAATGATAATGGTAACTATAAAAACATGCAATGTATAGCTGAATGAAGTGAATCGAATTCAAATTATTCTTTTCATTTTTATTTTAGTAGCAAAATTACAAAAAAATGTCTAGTGAATCTATGGTGTAAGTCTTACCATTGGCTCATAAATAGATTTATTTTGGCTGAGAAGAGCCGGCAAAATACTCAAGAAAACAGTATTTGAAGATAAAATTTACAATAAAAGTACAACAATCGTTACTTTTCAGTTTTAACATCGACATCCTTTAAGTCCATATATTAATATCGTTACAGTAATATAGGATACAAGCTTTGCCTAGTAATTGAAAATTGGCTGTGAAATTTTATAATGCATACGAACATGGAAAATGATGCAAATTTAGTATAACTTATGCCTAAAGGAAAATTAAGAGCATATTACTCTATCTATCAACTTGTTGTTATTTGTTTGTGTTTGTATATTATTAATTTCTTGTTTATTACAAGTAGACTTTCAAAAGGAAAGTAGAAGTAAACCTTAAAATAATCTGAATAAAAAAAAATAATAACCACAAAAAACCAATCGAATTCGACACGATTTTGTCCACCAACCTCCTTATGTTTATTCAGAAGACAAATTTTCCGCAGATTTAGTGTATTGTTGATCGGGATGTTTCATATTAATTTTAGCTTGATATTTCCATGTCTTCTTTAGATAATTAGTCCTGAGAGAGACAGATAGACAGACAGACGTACGTAAGGACAGGACTTAATGCATAAGCGTTTGCAGATATTAAGCACTTATTATTTTTTACATGTGACGGGCAACGGCTGTACGTAAGAGCTGATGGTCAATCTTCGCAGCATATCATTGAAGAGACCTTTGTCCAGTAATGGATGAGGACAGGATAATAATCATGGTGGTGATGAGGATCATGGTTATGATCAGGATCATGGTGAGGATGGAGATTATGGGGGTGAAGATGGCAGTCATTATGGTTGTGATAATGTGATTTGAATATGGGAGTAATGCGGTCCTTCAGCTTACCCTGCAGTGTGCGGGGATACAGCGTGAAACTGATTTATTTTATTTTAAGTAAATGTATCTGCTCAGTTTACGAATTTAATAATAACATGCTCTTTTAATGTACTAAAGTAAGTGTTCGATATTAAAAAGGAATATTCCATGTAGCGTTGTTGGTGTTGTTTAGCCAAATTCTTGTAATAATATATATATATATATATATATATATATATATATATATATATAAATAATATGTAATAATTAAATTATAGCATGAATGTATATGAACTCTGATGGCTCATTGTGTTAATGAGAATTATTGAATTGTATAAATCTACATAATTATATATAATGTAATATACATAATTATATAATTGTTGTATAAATCTAAAATCAAAAAAAACTAAAAATGTCTAAATCCAAAAAAATGTTTGCAATGTAAAATATAATTTATAAGTATTTTGTATAATCAATTTAAGACGTAATGAATTCAGTGTAGCTAACATTTATTTTATTAAATTTTAGTTAAGGAATAATAGGACTCTTTTATGGATATCACATGAGTCTTGTTTTATGTAATAATTGTTTTGATTTTAAAAATTACTAATTAAGATAATGTATTTCAAATTGTATAATTTACATATTATGACATGTGAATATCTAATTTAATAGTTTTTGTAAATATCCTCACTTGTACTAAAAATATAATTATATTTTGTAACTGTTGGCACAAAACTAAAGCTATGTAAATTAGGACATTTAAAAATTGTGAACTATTCTTAAATCGCGAAGGGACTCGCGATCAGCAGGATGGCCGAGCTGTTAGCATAAGTTACTTATAATGTAGTAATAGGTGTCACTGTAATTATGAGTACGTCATTTGATATTGTTTCCATTATCGATTGTATTAAGTGGCGGTAGTGTGCTGCGTCTTTTCCGGTGGATTTCCAATATAAGCACAAACGACACGGCACTCGTGTTCATTACGTTCTAAGATATTGTCAAGACAACTTGTCATTACAATTCATATTTCAATATTGTGACTACGAGAGTATATGTGTATATAACAAGTGTAAATAAATTTATTGTAAAAGCTGGATTTTGTGTCCGATTTGTTGGTTCGCCTAACATTAGTTAGAGGAACAAAATAATATATTTATTATGTTTTGTTTAATTCTTAGTAACTTGAAATATTTGTTATAGGCAATTATTTTTTATCACTTATTAATCTTTGTTTACTTGTTCTATTTGTTTAATAATATCACAAATAATTTATTTTTATTTCTTTAAATTTATTCTTTATATATAGTATATATTTACTGTTAGTTATGTTTTTTTTCCTCTTTAATTTTATGACTAGATTAGTGTAATTTTTGTATTTCTTAAGATTTTATTTTGTTTTTGAAGTGATTTTTTTATTATTATTATTTTGAGATTTCTTTCTTGCAACTGGCGGGTTTGTTGGTTCTTAAGACTTTTTTTTTTATATTTAGTATTCTTTTTTTTTATTATTATTCTTATTATTTATTTATTATATTTATTTATATAGTTTATATATATATTTTGCACACAATATAATGGCATCTAACGATAACAGTAATAATTCCTTTCTTTCCTTATCTTCCATTTCTGAAGGTTCTGACAGCAACGAAAGTTTCCATAGCATCCCACCACTTGATGAAAATATTAATTCTTATTTTTCGGATGTTCCAAAAAATTTTAACGTAATCCATATAAACGCTCAGAGTATTCCAGCACATTATCCTGATCTTTTGTCATCTTTCACTTGTAAGAACATACATGCAATTTTGGTATCTGAAACATGGCTAAAACCATGCTTACAGTCCACTTCCTACTCACTGCCGGGATTTCAATTGATTAGAAGTGATCGTATTGGACGAGTTATTGGGGGTGTAGCAATCTACCTGCGAGCTCATATTCCATTTTCAATTGTGAATGCATTACAACCAATGGGCAGTGCACACGCCGAACACCTATTCATCGAAGTGATTTTAAACCATACAAAACTTCTTCTTGGGGTATATTATAGTCCTTATCTTACTGTCGATTACTTCTCGTCATTTGAAGTCCTGGTGGATCAATTTATGCCTTCTTATGAGCATACCTTGAAAATGGGAGACTTTAATACTTGTCTACTTAAAAAAGATTATAGAGCGTGTCGTTTACAGGGTCTGATAGATTCAGTTAATTTAAATATTTTACCTTTAGCCCCAACTCATCACTTTCCTCATAGCAATCCTTCTCTACTTGATTTAATTATAGTATCTTCTACAGACCATGTTGCGAGGCATGGTCAATGTCCTGCGCTAGCGTTTTCCTATCATGATCTTCTTTATATATCCTACAAAGTTAGACCTCCCAAAGCAAAATCAAGAATTCTTCTCCAGCGTAACTTTGGAGGTATTGATATGGAGCGTTTATACGAAGATGCCAGTAAAATCGACTGGCGCGTAATAGACGATGCAAATACAGTCGATGATCAAGTAAATATTTTTAACACATTTTTAATAAAACTCTACGATACCCATGCACCAGTCCGACCGGTCAGGATGAAACATCTCCCTGCTCCTTGGCTCACCGCAGATATTAAAAAACTGCAAGACAAAAAAAACAGCGCTAAATCTAAATATGCTTCTGATTCAAGTGACAGCAATAGAGAGAAATTTGTGAGAGCCCGTAATCGTTGCAACAGGGTTTGTAGAGATAGTCAACGACGCCATATCTATAAATCAGTAATCGATGAAGATGATCCAGCTAAAGTCTGGAAATTTCTTAAAACCCTTGGAGTCGGTAAAACAAAACATAATATTCCTCAGAAATCTCTAGATATCAATTCTCTTAATAAACATTTCACTTCTTTTAGTACAATTGATAGTACAAATAAATTGAACACCTTAAATTATATTTCTACTTTATCCACTCCTGAGGTTTCTCCATTTAAATTTAATCAATTCACTGTATGTGATGTTAAGAGAAATATTATAGCTATTAAGTCAGATGCAGTCGGTGCTGACAGCATTAGTCGTAAAATGATCATTCCTATAATAGACCTGTTGGCTCCTGTAATCACATCCATTTTGAATCGCTCAATACTCAATGGTGATTTCCCTTCCGCTTGGAAAGATGCCCAAATCCTCCCACTTCCTAAGAAAAGTAATCCGTCTTCCTATTCTGAGTATCGTCCTATTTCCATTCTTCCTCTGTTATCAAAAGTGCTAGAACGTCTTGTTCACAATCAACTAAGCACATTCCTTTCAAAGCATAATCTCTGAAATCCATTACAATCTGGCTTTCGCCATGGTCATAGTACGACTACTGCTTTAGTCAAGATCACCGATGACATCAGGCAGGGTATGGATAATCAAAAGATTACGGTGCTGACTTTGTTAGACTTCAGTAACGCTTTCAACACTGTTGATTTTGACATACTACTTGCTATACTACGTTCTCTTAACATATCTCCTGAGGTGGTTGATTGGTTTCATTCTTACTTGTACGGACGCCGGCAGCGTATTCGAGTAGAAGATTCCTATTCTGAATGGTCCTCAACCAGAGCTGGCGTCCCTCAAGGTGGCGTGTTGTCTCCTCTCCTATTTTCAATTTTTATTAATTCTGTATGTCCTAAAATTTCTTCTCTCTACCACCTGTATGCTGACGACTTGCAAATTTACGCCCAAGGTACTCTCACTGAGCTACCTGGTACTATAGATAAGATAAACAATGACCTTAATGAAATATCAATTTGGAGTAAATGTTTTGGACTGACGATAAATCCTTCAAAAACTCAATCTATTTTGATCGGCAGTCCTAGGTTATTGAAAAAAATTGATAAATCACAAATAGCGCCTGTAACAATCAATGGGGTTTTTATTCCATTTAGCGAGTCTGTAAGAAACCTAGGTTTAGTTTTAGACCAACATCTATCTTGGGAACCACAAATAAGAGAGGTAAGTAGAAAGGTTTACGCTGCTTCTGCGTCTCTGCGAAGGCTGCGCAATTTCCTACCAATACCGACCAAAATTGCGCTGGCAAACTCTCTCCTATTACCAATTCTTGATTATGCGGATGTATGTTATCTTGACATTAAAGAGGAGCAATTAAACAAACTTGAGCGGCTTCAAAATCTTTGCATTAGGTTCATATTTGGGGTGCGTAAATATGATCACATTTCCGAGTTTCGAAATAAGCTTAAGTGGCTCCCTATCTGCCTTCGCAGGAATACTCACATACTTCATCTTCTCTATTCTGTGCTGTTTAACCCTTCCACTCCTCCTTACTTGAAGAAACAATTCATGTTTCTTCACCACACCCACTTACGTTCTCTACGCTCCGACAACAATCTATTGCTAGAAATTCCTCTACACTCTTCTTCCTATTTCACTACTATAAAAGCTGCCCGTCTATGGAATTCTTTACCTATAGATATCAGACGTGCCAAAAGTATACATATTTTTAAGAAAAAGCTAAAAAATCATTATTTTAATATATAACAATACTAAATAGGTTCATTTTTTTTTTTAATGTGCTTTTTATATTTTGTGTGTACATATAGTATATGTATGTATGTATGTATATATGTATGTGTATATGTATTATTTATGTATATATCTTAATAAATATATATTTATTTGTTTGTATTTTATGTACTTAATGTATTTTTGATATTATAAAGTTATGTAAATATACCATTTAGTGCACCGCCCACTTTTATACAACTCCAATCCAACATCCATTTTTTAGTGATTGTTAGCTAGCCTTAAGTGAAAGAGTAGAAAATTAGAGATTTTATTTTACCTACTATGTTTTGCGTTATAAACACGTCGATTCTGAGTTCATTTCCCGCTGCTAAGAAGGCTAGGCTGCTCTACACAACACGAAATATCACGCAAATTGGGCGGACAGGGAGGAGATGCAATATTTACTTAAATTTATATTTCCATTTCTTCGCTCTGGTGCGAGGTAAAGCGCGGCGTTGAGTTCTGCCACTCAACACGCAATGCCTCCAGAATTTGGCAGAAAGTGGGGAACGGAGTGTCTTAACACTAGGTTTCCTCTGCCTACCCTGCTGTGTGCGGGATACAGCGTGAAGCTGACATAATTTTTTAACTAGGAACCACTTCAATAAATATGTAATTTGCAAATTTAGTATATTTATATATAACCAACCATAAAATTTGATTATAGAACAAAATCGGTGCTTACATTTTTCAAAGAGGAAGCGATGAAGATAACATAAACGCTCGTCCCCCCGAGGCAGACTCCGGCCATCGCGTAATCAACGAAGTGCCTGCGAACAAGTAAGGAATCATTTATAATTTAAATCCCACATTTGAGACTACAATACGGGATACATCATAATCCTAAAAAGTATATATTTTTGAACAGATGTCATTGAATTATATACAAAGGTTGATAAAAAACTTTAATAATGTTGTTTTTATAAATAATGTTGTTTATAAAAACAATATGATAATTATTAATTTTGGTATTTTTAAAATATTATTTCACACATTTTTCTTGAGGCCAGTCGTGGCGCAGGGGCACAAAGTGTGACTGTAAATCGACTGGTTGTGGGTTCGATCCCCACTCGAGAAGATGAAATATTTACTTAAATTTATATCTCCATTTCTTCGCTCTGGTGTCGAGGTAAAGCACGGCGTTGAGTTCTGCCACTCAATACGCAATGCCTACAGAATTCGGCAGAAAGTGGGGAACGGAGTGTCTTAACACGAGGTTCCCTCTGCCTATCCAGCTGTGTGCGGGATACCGCGCGAAGCTGATTTATTTGTTTTATAATTTTTATTTTTTTATTTTGGTATTTTTAAATTATTATTTCACACAAAAGATATAAAAATTTTTTTTTAGAACACAATGGTTATAAAGTAGAGGGCCTTGACGCATGTACATAACACACATACATACTAGATAAAACTATCCGTGTTACACGAACGTTATTCTAAAACAATCAATGTGTCTATGTTCTCGGTCAATCACTTGTTGAGTTGCCTGAAATAATGCATTAAAGCGTGGATCTAAATATAGAGCACTAATAATAATACTATTTTGCAATAATTGTTCGCGTCGTTTTTTTTAATATTTTCAGCAATACATTTTGTAAAAGTATTTTTGATCTCTTCACTTTCTAATTCTAAGCAGTGGCTGCTCAGCTTGTAAACACTTTTTTTTAATATCTTTGAAGGTTTCAACGATTAAAGATTAACTTTCAAGTAATTTTTCAAACTTTAATGTTTTATAATGAACAGATATATTTTGTATTTGACAAAGTATGTTGTTAAAGTCTAATTACTTACTAAATCTATTTTATTTTTCAAAGTAATCAATTTGGTTTTTAGCTTAATGGCTACGTGAAATTTCCGCAGGAATGGGCGAATCATAAAAAATCATACTCGAGTCATTATACGAGTATTATTTATGTTTATAAAACGTAGTTTTAACATTTAAACACAATCTAATTTTATTCCATTTTAATTTTGTCCATTTCAAACAATGTTCTCCATCAGAAAATCACATAATATTTTGCATTAAGTATGTGCGCGACAAATGGGCAAAAAATTCCATATCACGCCAACCGATTTCGATTTGATGAGGTTAGATTCTAATTATGGGATCCGGTTGAAATGGTTTTTTTTTATTATAGTCATTTTTAAAATCGGTTCTAAAATTAATAAAAAATCTATGGATACATATAACAATAAACATGTTGACGAATGTAGAAAATAAATCAGCTAATGATTATATCACTGAATTTTTTTATTATTCTGCTTTTACTAAAAAGTGTAAAAAGTAAAATTATCACTAAGTAAGTTTTATCCTCAGAACCCAGAAATTACCACTTAACATAAACACCCTATGATTTGAATAATATATCGTTTCTTTTGTTTACCTAATTTTAATCATGTAAACCAACAGTTTAAGCGATAAACAACCCAAGTTCGTCGAACCACACACAAAATACCTTTTCATAGACTTTATTGAGTTCATGCCCTCCGTATTCAGATATTTACTCAATAAGGTCCTTTTCCAAAAGTGCTTACTCATTTGATTAAATTAGATGATCGTTACAAAAAGGGATAGTTAAACCTTTATAAATGAAATATCCTGACTTTGCTTCGTTTTAAATTTTATATTGAGTAATATTTATGTAGGTTGTAGTTTTAAATAAAATGGTTTTCTTTTCCTCTTTATTTGATTATTAATCAGTCTGTTTCATTTTCGCATTTTTCTTCTCAATTCCCTCCCCACTTCGTTCCGTTTCATTTCACATTTTTCATATCACACTTCCGGCTCCGTTCAGAATTCTTTACGCATTTCACAAGCAGCGGGATATGCATAGAGAAGCTAGTGTAAAGCTTCTATGTACATCATTCTCTACTTTCCACCATCTTCTAGATATTGCGCGTTGAGTGCTGTAATTCAAAGCCGCGCTATAGTTTACCACACTAGAGTTATGAAAATATATTTTTTTAGCTTCATGCTGTATCCCGTACACAGCAGGGTAGGCAAAGGGAACATGGGAGTCTGATGTTAAGCCACTCTGTTCCTATTAAGACAAGAATTCGAGTCTAACAAAAGTTTTTTCTCAGTCATCTCGTATAAATTATAAAGTGTGGTTAACTTAGTCGCAAAGATTTTTACACAGGTCTGTATTTTCGCTCGGCCTAACCTGACAGACACGCTAGGCAGTTGCTTATTATTCGTCCTCAATTCGATGCATTTTTCGAGTTTTTATGATACGACGATAAAATTAGAGGGACTAAAGTATTTTCGATAATAATTTAAACTTTATGAAAAGTTTTTACAGCAAAGATTTTAATTTTGAGAATATCAAACTTTGGATGATGATCCCATCATCCAAAGTTTGTTAGTTTTCATATCTTTGTATTTATCTAAATACAAAGATATGAAAACTTACTGCGTATCCCACTTCTGATGTATGAAATCGGAAACAGTTAACGTTTTAAAACAAAACAAGATAAAAACACTCGTCTATATATTTCTAAATTATTCGGAAGGCGATGCTACGTAATTGCAATAAGTGATATGTACCATCCAATAACAATACATCACACGAGTTTCCATCCAATAGGGGCCGTTGCTATAAGCAACTGAAGAAAAAGTACACTTTGATGGACGCTCGTGAAGGGTTGACAATCGCAGGGGAATATCCTGCGTATGCTAATCAGGAGGAGTTTGACCGTTGGGCGCCATTGCCCAGAGGCGCGAACGTGCCGTGAGATAGAAGCAGCTTCGCCGCCTCTTACGGTGGTGGTCTCTTATTGCGAACGTCCATACCAAGTTGAACACACCGGTTCGCGTCTCCGAGTAACACAATTCCATTGCTTTTATAATCTTTTTCATCTACCCTCTTTTGCACGAATTTCCTAATTTAAAATAACTTCGCGTTTTATATATGTGAGTTAGTATTATATTATATCATTTCAAAACTTGCAAAAATTTAAAGCAGAAGAATAGTTTCATAAAGTATCTTACAGTACTGTACGTGCTTACAATAATAACAATATGCGAATCGTCTTACTTTTCTGTCTATTAGGCCTCAACACCAGAGAGAAGAAATAAAAATATTAAATATTTCATTTACTCGAGTGGACTTGTCGCGATACAACTTGTCGAAATTGATAAAAGTGTGGAGGGGCAAAAGCTCATTCACAAACTGGCACGTTCCCGGGATAAAGCGAGCGCAAGATATCGCAAAATGTCTTTGCGCCAGAGATTCCCAGGGCACGCTGCTCTGTAGTCACGCCTCTGTGAAGGAGAGATGGAGAAGCTACTTCCAGGATTTGCTGAACACTCAGCACCCATGCAGCCTTCATCACGATCCAGCGCCTAACCTCGGACTTATTGCCCCAATAACCCTTGACGAAACTCGTAATTACCTTCGACGCATAATGAACGGAAAAGCATTGGGACCTGATGACATTCCGATCGAAGCGTGGAAATCGCTGGGCTCTCTAAGTATGCTCATGGTACTGAACTTTTTAACCGTATCTTGAATGCTAGAAAGATGCCACACCAGTAGCGGCTTATCTTCATTACCCCTATTTACAAGGGAAGGGGTAGTGTTCAAGATTGTGGGAGTTATAGGGGCATTAAGCTTATGAGTTATACCATGAAGCTTGATCTTGGAGCTTGGATCTTTGAGCGCATCACAGCTCCGTCGAGAGTTTACTATCTCTGAGTCTCAATATGGATTTCAGCCAAGATCTGGCACTATGGACTTTCGCCTGCTTTTAGCTCGTTTTTATATAATGTGGTGCTATCTGGTGTGGCCTGCGACCGCATAATACCGCCTAAGCTCAAGGGGCTGATATACAAGAGCATCATCCGACTGGTTCTTTTATACGGCAGTGAGTTGGCCAGCACTATCTCAGCATACTCAGGAGCTTCACGTCACGGAAATGAAGATGCTGATGTGGTTATGCGGCGTAATGCGGTCTGACCGCATACGTAACACATTCATTCGAGGTAATCTTGGGGTCCGTGACGTAGCGGATAAGCTTCAAGAGCGTCGCCTGAGATGGTATGGCCACGTTTCGTGCCGGCCTAGGAACTATGTCGGATGGAAGTGCCTTGCTATGTCTGCCCCTGGAGGTAGACCTCCCAGACGCCCAAGGAAGCGCTGGTTGGATGTGTGGATGCATCACATGCCAATAGTCTAACCACCCAGAACGTTACAGATCGAGCAAAGTGGAGAAGATTAAGCAGGAAGGCGGACCCTGGCAACGTACTCCGGGATTAATGCCAGGAGGAAGAAATCTTGAAAACCAAAGGATTTGAGCTCAACATTATTTTATACTTTTTATATTTAAAATAATTTTATACAATTTTATAAAGTATATACAAGTACTTGTATAAAAGTAAGTAGCATAAGAGAGCGTAAAAGTAATATAGACAGTCTACATTCGATTTCGAATCCTTGTGGCAAGACGTTAAGAAAATTAGTTTTTCAACTTTTGTACTAACACAATCTGTGCTATAAATCCGGCTTACACCATCGATTTATTGGCAAACTTAATAACTTCACTTCTTCAGTTTCTGTATATCAAAAGGTAAAATTGTTTTAAAAGGAGTATGAAGTGTAAATATAAATGAAATATCTATCATAGCGCGGTTTTGAGTTCCATTACATAATAAAAATGTGCGTGGTAACTGTAACTGTAAAAATGTTTGGAGAGCTTTTAGTAAATCAGTTGAATATGATGATTGAAACGTTTTCTTTGTTAATGAAGATTCACCAATCACCAATCACATGTTTGTATTTGCGTTATTTTTGAATTGGATTTTATTAACTTGCATTATATGCACTATTATATTATATACACTAATATTAAAAACAGATTTGTATATTTGCTTGTAAAGAATAGCTAAAATGAAATAAAGACTAAATACTTCGTAGCCTTTATAAATACCCTTATAAAGACTTTTCTATTTTCAGTTCTAACAACAGAAAATGTTATAGGAAACCACGTTATAATTGCAGACTATAATCACACGGAAGGTAAAGTGAACAAGCTGGATAAGAAATGCTTGATTTGAAAGCCGTAAAACTCGTCGGTGGCTTGTTCAAATTTGTCCTGCCAACAGAGATTTTCTTTTATTTGTCTCTTAAATTTATCATTTGAGAAAGAGAGAGAGAGAGAGAGAGAGAGAGAGATAGAATAAAACATGTTTTTTTTAATATTCAGATTGGGATTTGCAAGAGATTAAGTTCGAAATGATATGAAAAACTGAAAAAAATATACAGTGAAAGATGGTCAAATGAGGCTTATAGCTATCACTATGGAGATTACAGGTAAGGATGTTTTGTCCTCCACTCATAGTAGGAGGGTGTATTCAAAGAAACAAAAAACTATGTCCAATTTATCCAAGAAAAAGATAAAAAAGAAAACTAAATATTGTTTTTTTTTAACTCAGCTCGACACGCTCGGGCGCGTGTCTCGATATAATTTTTTATGCTTGAATTTTTATATTGATCTATAAATGACGGTCTGCATGCATAAAAGTGTTCAAGATATTATTTATTGATAAATTTGTTATAAAAAAAAAATATATAATGTAGAATATTTTTTTGTATATATATTAATTAGGGTGGCTCATTTTTTTTTATTATTGTGAAAATATTGTTTTGAAAGCCAAAAAAATACATCTAATAAAATAGCAGCTCTTAACTTTTATATGAAAAGGTGTCTCATCACGTTACACGCTGTCTCATCACGTTACACGCTGTATCCCGCACATAGCACGGTAGGCAAAGGGTATCTAGTGTTAGTAAGGTACTTCGTTCCCATTAAGATACTTCTGTTCAATACCTTTTGCCGAATTCTGGAGGTATTGCGTGTTGAGTGGCAGACGTCAAGGCCGCGTTTTCCTTACGTTGCCATGGCGAAAATATTAAATATTTAATTTTCTCAAAAGGCAATCGAACCCACAACTTGTTGCGTTTACAGTTGCGCGCTTATAACGCTGCGGCACGACGGCCCTGATTCGTGCAGAATACGCAGCGTTTCTAAAACTGAGAGTCGCTTAATAATTATAATACCTGACAACTTCAGTATACAACCGCAAACCCTTTGGGCCGTGTTTGAAAACTTTTACACAGGTGTCTGTATAGCTGAGGCAACCCTCACGGCATTCCTTACAAACGTCCCTCGATGTTTTGACCTGAAATAAAATAACATTATACCGTTATTCGCATGTGAATAAAAAACCAATAAAGGTGACGAAAATGTGACGTTGGGTCTAGATAATTTAAATAAAATAATAAATGACTATTTCAGTCGCTTATCGAAGTTTATATACAAACTGGAACGTGCCCGGGTAAAGCGACGCAAAATATTGCAAAATATCTTTGCGTCAGCGATTCCCAGGGCACGCTGCTCTGTAATTATGCCTATGTCAAGTAGAGATAGCGAAGCTACTTCCAAAAGGTACTGCACACACAGCACCCATTCAATCTTTCTCAGGACCACCCTAACCTTCTAACCTCGAATTTATTGCCCCAATAATCCTTGACTGATTTTAGTCGCCGGATTTTAGATGACGGAAAATCGGTGGGACGTGGCGATATAAGTATAAGTAAGTGATCACCGTCGCCCACGATCCCGAGCTAGGTGCGTTGCCATTTAAGGTGGAGATAGAATACCCAAGTCGTATCGACCTGGAAACATTGCCGCAGCTAGGCCGACTACGCGGGGAGAACTGCATTCGACCTTGGCGAACGGATTGTTGGTTGAGTTGATTACGCGACTCCCGGACGTGGAGAACCTCCGTATTGCACTTTCAGTAATCCTTATTCTCTTTCTTGGAACAGTACCAGGTCGTCGTCGATGCCTCTTTAGAGTCTTCTGATCACTGCCTGGTACGGACTGTCGTGCCAATTAAACGCGGTAGTTACAAAATACCCACAACTAGTCGCGTTTGCACTAGAAGTCTGCAGATTGGGATAGGATGTACATATTATTCATCTTATCTCTTGGGGCCGGTTTGCTTTTTTTCCGATGACCCTAGTAACTGTACCGTTGCTGCTGTTACTGCTTGTTCCATATGGCGAAAGAGAAAACCGACCATTCTCTTTGCCTCGAACTCGACCTTTTCGATTTCGACTCCGATCATATGCTCCTGAGCTAACACCAATGCTAACAGCATTTGTTTCGGTACTCTTACTCAATCGGCATAGTCCCAGAGCGCTGCAAAAGCGCTCTTATTCACCCGATACCGAAGAAAGGCAGGAAAAAGGAGGAAAGTGGATCAAGTGGGAACATTCGGCGCTGCATCAAGGTCGGTTTTTATTCAGAATTCATGCACGTGAACGCTGGCGTTCCCCCAAGGCTGCGTGCTGTCTTCTACGCTGTTTCTTTTATATTATATTATTGATACTATTATTACTTATTAAAATCGTAATTTTTGAAGTCGGTGTCAACTTATTACTTCTATTCTTTGTATATAATAAAAAATAAATAACAACAAAATCATAATGTATTCCACATGTATCATACCTTGCTGGTAGGCAGAGGTAGCCTAGTGCTATGACTTAAGACAATCCACTTCCCATTTTCCGCTGATAACTAACTATATATTCATACAAAAATAGTGATATTTTTAACAATCATATCTAAATATAATAAGAAAACATTAATCGTACGCTTAGAAATATAGAAATATACCCATAGAAATATAGGACATAGATTTTAGTCGTTTATTTTAATCTTCTTGCTGTATATTATTATAACAGGGTAGGCAGAGGAAACTTTTTAGAGGTTACGCTGAGTTACGCAATGCTAGAATAATTTTCGAAACTCAGCACTGTTTTGTTATATATAGTGCAAGGTAATTAATATAATTCATTTCACCGAGTAGGAAACGAACCCACTAACGTCGTGCTTACAGACAAAGGCCATCCTATTACACCAGCGGCCCAGGTGGCCACAGTAGTCATATATGCTACCACCATGATGAAATCGTGTAAAACACTTTAAATGACAATCGTATAGAACACAACGTGAAAAAACAATAAACGAAAAAGCCGACAACGACGTTATGGTAATAAGGTATTTTACCCAAAAGAAAATGCAATAACGCTGAAATACAATAAATTCGGAAGTAAATTGCCCGAAAATCTAAGCTTACAGAAACGCCAATTTAACATATATGTATGTACCAAATGACACGTTACTTTCTTTTTTTTCGATATAGTTTTCAATATTATAAATTAACTGAGTTACCAAATCGTTCAATTAAATAAATACATATTTAAATATGCGGCCAGTGGTGGCACAGGGGCATATAGTGTGAGTGTAAATGTGACTGGTTGTGGATTAGATTCCCATTCGAGGAAAGTAAATAAATATTTCCATTTCTTCGCTCGTGTATCGAGGCAGTATTTCAGCAAATGCGATATATTGTATATTCAATTTAAAGTAAGTTTTTTAACGTTATATTATTGACTTTATATTTGATAAATGTGGATATACGAACACGTATACATATTCATACACACCTAAGCCAAACACTACTTCTCTAATCACACACCCTAAATGAGGGGGAAAGTAATCACTCGAAGCTAAGCTCTAATATACAGTGTGATTGGTGGAACGATAGAAAAATTGATACAGGTGATACAGAAGATCAATGCTAACTGTTTTTATCCCATATAGTGTTGTCCAAAGTTTTACTGTATCCAATAAAATTTTTCTACCGACTATTGATATTTTTGTATTTTATGATGTATTTTATATTGAAATATTTTGGTTCAATCACTTTAAAAGCATCCTTAATTTGTCTTTTGATTGACCGATCCACCGATTTAATGTAATTAGCTCAAGACTACATATTACAAGTATATGTAATAATATTTTGTTCCTATGCAGGATGGAAGTGTCAGCACCACTTTAAATGAAACCATAGTTTTACCATAGTTAGAGGCCGGTCGTGGCGCAGCGGCACGAGGTGTGACTGTAAAACCGACTGGTTGTGGGTTCGATCCCCATTCGAGGAGATGAAATATTTACTTAAATTTATATTTCCATTCCTTCGCTCTGGTGTCGAGGTTAAGCGCGGCGTTGATTTCTGCCACTCAACACGCAATGCCTCCAGAATTCGGCAGAAAGTGGGGAACGGAAGTGTCTTAACACTAGGTTCCCTCTGCCTACCCTGCTGTGTGCCTGCTGGATACAGCGTGAAGCTAATTTAATTTTTTATAGTTTTACCCACTCCATAAAAGCCTAAAAATTGTTTTAATTGTATTCAAAAAAAAATCCCAAAAATTAAGAAGTGATTTTTTCAAACAAAATAAATAATAAAATTGTCGTTTTAAAATAAAACGCCATTTGTCAAGAACACATATAAACGCACACGCACATAAACCTATCAAAGGGAAAACGCCGCATACGCCTCATTCCGAAATGGACTCGTAGGTATTGGCGGCAAATTTCAAGTTTGTTCAACTTTTAGTTGTATTTTTGTAGTAGTATGCGTTCACGTTATTCGTATCTTTGCGTAACTGCGTCACATGAAATACAGGTATGGATAAACATCGTGAAATGAAAAAAAAAATGCTACGTCTAAACTGTTGAGTTATCTTGATTAATTTCTTTAGGTATGGGTTTGAAATATTTTACCCTATATGCTGTTTCCGTAAAAGGAGCGCTGCCTCTTCCATCCTGTATATTTGATTACAATGTATTTTTTTTTAATATTTTAAATAGTGTTCAAAAAAGTCTAAAACTCAATAACTTTAACACAGGGCCGAATAGAGCACGGCCCGGGGGAAGGGAAGGAGGGTGGACAGGCAGGTGAAGCACTTGAATAAAAATGGTAAAATAGTATTAGCAAGTTTTCACCGACAATACTTGCACAATCCTATTAATTATTCCATAATATTAAAATCTGTGTGTATTTTTTAATCCATTGCGCAACTATAAATTACTGTTAAGAAAATAAATTACTGTATTTTTTCTATTCGTTTCTCATCGAAGTCTTTTTTTCATTAAAGTCTGTTTACCTAAATTCTATGTGGTTTTCGAATGGCAGTGTGAAGACACTCCATTCTCCACTTTCCGCCCATTTTTTTGAGACATTGCGTGTTGAGTGGCAGAACTTCAAATATTCTTAGTAGATGCAGTCATGAAGTTATTATCAAATGTGGTCTACGATCGTTGTATTATGCTTAATTTTTCTACATATTGTATGAAATATATTGAGGATAGTTTTTGTTGATCTAGAAAAATAAATTTGATAGGAAGTGAAAGCTTATTATGAAGGAAAAATCCCAAATTTGATACATTATGTAGTAATATCAGAAAAAAAAATATTACCAATTTATGTTTGTAGTTAATTTCATACGTAATGAATGCAAATTTTAGCGAAATCTTCAACGACTTTTTGTTGCTTTTAAATACCAGAACGCATGTCTTAGTTTCATTCAGGCTTCTAATTAGTTTCACACCTTTATTTCATTTCATCTCCCATGTGCGTTTGTTTCACTATTTGAAGACAGATATCTAAATATTAATTGAACAACCAAGCTAACCAAACCCAACTTGTTTATAATTAGACTTTACAGCTTTAGTGCTGAACGTTTACATTGTGCCCGAGCAGTATGTCCTATATTTTCTTTCTTAAAACTTTGCCAAAAGCAGTTTCCAATTGCACGAAAGCATAAAAAAACTTCTTCCCAATTATTTTTTCAGTGACCATAGATATATAAAATATCTGATCCATGCACCCGTTTTCAGCTCTAAAGCCTCTTTGTGCATTCTATAATAGCCTTACCTTTTTTCATTTATCTTGCATTCCTTGCTAATATTTTTACATACTACATTTACTACCCTAGGTAATCAAACTGATAGCCCTATACCTAGTACATCTATATGTCAACGTGTATCTTTAAAAAGGCACCATGTTTTAACTTTGTCAATCGTTTGGCACAAAAATTTAAAGAAATCCCAGACGCATAGCTCATTTCATTCGATTCATCTCATCTAATTCATTGATATTCTAATTCATTGATATTCTGTTCATCCGTCCATTATCTTACAATCCACGTAGTTATTTGTAATCGCGTTTTCAACTTCGTGCCAATCCGGATTTGGCGTGTCGTGTGGCCGTTCCCAGCACCGCATTCGTCCACACTTGTAAGACAAGCGGGGACCAACTGATGCGCTCAAATATTGTGCGTACTTATGGTCCTTTTGGTGGACGGAATGCTTTATATAAGGATGGCGGAGATCGCTCTATGAGCCTTCCATCATTTACCCCCATTCATTTATTAAATTTTATAAATTGTATTTACCTTGAAATAATTTTGTATTTTATATACAGTCAATTTGAGTAACTTTGATTCGTCGAGTAACATTGGCAGTGGGTCCTCGGAAATAGTTTTGATAACTTTTTCGTATGATACAATATTATTGGCTATTTTAATTTAATATGTTTATTTTAATTATTCTATTCTCTTCTAGTATCATGCTATTATCCCTAGCGGGGTAGTCAGACCGATAGGAGCGCCAAACGCTATACCTCTTTTGCCTCATCCACTGTCATTACCCTCTTTCTACATGTCCTCCAAAGGGCTCATGTCTTTTACATGACCTTCCTCCAGTATCTTTGATACTGTGCTTTCGAAGGTCAACCGAGGTTTCGAAGGTAAGTAAGGTTGTGTTGCTTTGACCTTCACTCAACTAAATGATTATACTTAAACACTTTTCATTTGCTCATTCTGATAGATAAATAGCGGCGTTGATTTCCGAGCTTAACACGCTATCAAAAGAAAGGTTAATAAGTACGAGTACATGATAGTATCTACTATTCTGATTGCACCTACTGCCCACGCTATGTCACGCATTGTACAATATCGTAAAAAAACCGGAAATTGAGAACAGAGTGAACAGATTGAATTGAATTGAGAACAGAGTGTCTTAACATTAAATTCCCTCTACCTACTCTGCTATAGATACACGAAAAAACGCTCGACGTGAGATTTGAACTAATAATCATCGCTTTTACCCAAGAAGACAATAAAAACAATTTACTCGATTAATTAAGAACACAATTTGATTTAACGTTTAATTAAGAAGATCATTATTATTTTATTCTAACTGTCCTCATAATTTTCTTTATTACCATAAAATACTAATAATTGTTTTTATAAAATAATCATTTCATTACCTTATTATGGACGATTACAGATTAAATACATAATTGAAATTTTCTAATTTTAATCACGAAGTTTATAATTAAATTCACTTTTTTAAGGCATAAACGTATTTATTATTGTCTTTAGAACAATAGATTATAGATCTAATAATCAGATATTTTTTTATCTTTTCAATGCTTTCCATTTTCAATATTAATTTTATATTCAATAGAAACATTGTTGTATAGAGGAAAAACTAATTTATATTTCAACTAGAGGGCGCGCGCGGCTTCGCCCGCTTATTAGGAGTGAATTCTAAAATAACCACGAAACACGTGTTCAATAAAATATTTTTAACAGTCTGAATTTAATTTTTTATAAAAATCGGTGGCGTTTTAAAGATTTTTCCATATGAACTTTCAACCCCTTATTTGAACCCTTAGGGGGTGAATTCTTAAAAATCATGAAACACGTGTTCAATAAAATATTTTTAAGAGTCTGGATTTAAAATTTTATAAGAATCGGTGCCAATTTAAAAAAAAATCCGTACAACTTTTGAACCCCTATTTCATCCCTTTAGGGTTAAAATTTTTCAAAATCCGTTCTTAGTGAATGTCCAGAATATGAAAATAAACATCTGCCCAAATTTCACGTTTCTACCATCAGCGGTTACGGCTCTGCGTGCCTCTTACCTCAGTCAGTCAGCACAAGTCCTTTTATATATATAGATTTTGATAATAAACGCCAATTAAAAGAAATATAATATATTTATTATTTAACTTAAATATTTTTAAAAGGTCATTATTGTTAAAATTTAACATTAACTTACACTGTGCATCATGCGATATCTTTATATAATGAGTATGGAAAATTATTATATTATTTCCTTGTACACTATAGAAAGTATAATGATACCTGTATAAATATTTTTTTTTGTATAGCTGAGTGACGGACTGACGTGCGATATTACACGGTACGTCAGACGATCAGTCCAATCGAAAACTTCTGCGCGTTAACACGCATACGTATACATTTTAACAAGAAAAAGAATTAAATCTTAGAGTGTTAATTTTTTTTTTACTTCTATATTAACTTGGGCAGTATTTTCTACAAAATGACTAAAAATTTATGCAGGACATGATTCATTTTATAATTATTCAAATATTCGGGATTCAAATTATCCCGCAGAATAGATAAAATTTCTAATAAAAAGTAAGAATAAATTCTTTTTATGCGGCTAACAGTTGTCTAAGGGGGAACGGTTGTCGAGGGTGGCGGAGGGGACGGCGCAGACGGCGATACGGTTTGTGACGCCATTGCTGTCTAAGCGGTGACTGACAGCTAATAAACACACGTTCAGTCTGACATGATACCAACCAGACTGACAAAAATAATAAAATATTTAAATAACCATCATTCTGGATCATCAGTCCATCAGTCTGCGCTTATACAGTCAGCTCCCCATCCCATCCTCCCATCATTCTGACAACAACCATGGACTGAACTGACGCCAGAATGAGCGTGTAAACTCCGTCTTAAGTTCTGCCACTCAACTCAGAATATCTCGAATTCGAGCGGAAAGTTGGGAGCAGTGTTTCGATATTCAATGCTCTATGCTATCCTATTATATACCGATTACAGCACGTTGTACAACTACACGAAACTGAAAAACAAATATAACTGCTAAACATGGCGTTATTGACGATAGTGTTAATTTTTAAACAAAAGAAAACGTACAATAGTACCTGTATTGTACGATTTCTTTTGTTTAAGCATCCATTATCTATTGATATATTGTACTCGTATATCTCTAACAGCACTTTGTCTTAATCGGACTGGAAACGAGGAATTTGGCTAAATTAAGTTGTCTAATATATCACGCTACCGGCATCCCTTTTTGCTATATGTCCTATAATAGTAATACTATAAGATATGCCTCGTCACTTAGAGTGCTAAAGCTTCGTTTAGATATAAAGTCTAGTCATGTTCTAAATTGTCTTCGCAATATATAGGGCAAAAACAGGATAATTGAAGCAATTTTCAATGAAAATCGGTCAAGCGTGAGTTGATCTCACCCATCGAATTTTCTGTACCGATTTCTTGATTGTAGGTCAACAGGAATGTGTCTTATAAAAGTTGACAAAATACGTTATCTCGTTACCAGAGCGAGGAAATGTAAATATTTTACCCCCAACGCACAACCACGGCGTTCACAGTCACACGCTGTGTGCGCCACGACGGCCTTAATAATATTATATGGTAATGTACCTACATACATTTAAATTATTTATGTAAGTATTAAATGCAGATTTCAATAACATCTATCTTAATAAAAAATGTACTAATAAATCAAATGGTTGAAAAATATAAAGCAATAGTTCTATCATAGAACAAATTGAATCACTTAATCTAAAATTTCAATTCTGAGTATGTAGGTCGTACGAGATATGGTCCTAAAATAGATTACCTTCTTCATTTTGTAGGTTGTAAAATAAACATTAAAGATTTGTTAAGTAATGTCATATACAATACATTCCGCCCTAGTTTCAGTCCAAATTCTTCAAATATTGCGTGTTACGTGTTGGTAGTTAATACCATAATTTTCCAATCTAACCCGAATACAAAAAAAATAACATTTTTCCTCATAGCGATAACTTAGAGGTTTAATAAATCTAATCGACCTAAAGCAACTTTATAACTCAATTTTCGAAATATTACGTGTTATGTGGCACCGCCGCGCTTTGTCTTCTTACCAGAGGGACAAAATAAAAATAATTATCCCCCTCTGTGGGAATCGAATCCACAACCGTCGAGTTTACATGCCGACGACGACGACGACGAAATTTCTATACGTATATTTAAGTTTTATTAGAGCGACGTACTTGACATGCCTTTGGATGAGATGTCCATATATAATATAAATTATATGTAACTTCTAAGATCCTGAATCTGTGTCAACGGACCCAAACTAATATTTACTGTCATAAGTAGTAACTAGGAAGGTCTTATACAAATGTTTTTATAGGTAACACATGTAGCTTAATTTAATGTGTTTACTTATATACAAGCTAACAGACCCGCGCGGCTTTGCACGCTTGACCATACGAATGATTATTTAATATATTTAAATCAGCTTCACGCTGTATCCCGCACACAGCAGGTAGGCAGAGGGAACCTAGTACTAAGACACTCCGTTCCCCACTTTCTGCCAAATTCTGGAGGCATTACGCGTTGAGTGGCAGAACTCAACGCCGAGCTTAACCTCGACACCAGAGCGAAGAAATGTATATATAAATTTAAGTAAATATTTCATCTTCTCGAGTGGGGATCGAACCCACAACCAGTCGGTTTTACAGTCGCACTTTGTGCCGCTGCGCGACGACTCGCCTCAAATTATTTAATATATTTATGAAATTATTTTCAATTTTCATTTTCATTAGGTTTAATAAGAAAATATAAACCTAAATAATTAAAATAAAGCGAAATGGAATAATAGGTAGACATAAAATTCTTAATATTAATAAAAACACCTGAGTAATTAAAATGAACAAACAAAATAAGTAAAAGTAAATAAATGAAATTATTCATATTGGAATAAATAGCAGTTACTGAAAAACTTATTTAAACAAAAACCAGCTGTACTATCAATAACATCAACCTAAAATAAATATTTAAAAGTAACACGAAATATAATACCAGAATAATAAAAAAATCTTAACCTAACCAAGAAATAAAAAGAAAAATAATCTTCTAATTGTTTGATAAGCGAATAGAACCAAATAAATATAGAATTAATAGCAAACAGCAAATAACCACATAAAAATTAGTAGTAGATCGAAACAACAAAACAAATCGAAAAAATTGACACAACCGTCAACGTCATCTGCCATTTCACGTCCGTCATTCCGGAACCAAGCAACCGCATGCGGCTCATAGGCTAGGTCATTTTGAATCAGTGACATCTCCTAAAGTATTTATTATAATAATGTACAGTAAAGTTCAATTAAAATATAGATGAAATGCCAAAGGTGACTGTTACATTTATTTTGATAATAACACTGGTCAACATAAAAATTGCCTTTTACGTGAAACTGCACTATATCCTTAGTATTTGACCTCCTTAATCTAAATATAGAACTTAAAATTAAAAGTTAGCTCTTATTAATAATTTATGCCATATTTAACATAATACCGGTTAACTTGGTGGATCTAACTCTATATTATGAGATTTGAAATCATTTGCTGAGGCAACCTGCGTAAATTTAGTTATTACGTTTATTGTATCTTGTTTATTGTATGTTGTATTGATGGTGTATGTTTTCGATTTGTTTGTTAAAACGTGAAATTTTATAAGTTTTTTTATCATTTCCGACAGGTTTGTGGTGCAAAAACTACAATTTTAAACTAGGTGAAATAGTGCAGACAATTTATGTTACATATGTGGTAAAATGAATTTAAGTAGTCACAGGTGCCCAATAATCTAATGCTTAGAATCTGTTTACTTTCATTATTTTGGAATTAAAATTTAAAATCAAGATAAATCTTTGGGTCATTTTAGTTGCAGTACTTCCATTGTTTATAAATTAGGATTAATGAAAAACTTTGTTAAGGCTCTCAACAATGATGACCCAGCCAAATATTTGCGACGTAAATTTTCACATCTAAGCGACACCAAAATAAAAGATGACATTTTCATCGGATGTCGGGTGCTTACATCACTCGAATTTGAGAGTGATGTAAGGACCAAAACTTTGATTCGATTTTACTCAGCATCGAAAAGAGGCATGGCAATTATTTAAAGCAGTGGGTTATGGTTTTATGGATAATATGAGATGTGAAAATTACAACAAGCTTGTGAAGAATGTACTACAAAAGTATTCGCTGTAATATTTCTCAAAAAAATTACTTTTTTCACTCTTATCTCGATTTTTTTCTTCTTAATTGCGGTGATAGTAGTAATGAACATGGTGAACGATTTCACCTAGACATATCGACAATGGAAAATAGATACAGCGGCCGATGGAATACGTCAATGTTAGCGAACTACTGCTGGAACTAGAATAAAGATACTCCTAAAACTGATTTCAAAAACAAACAAAAAAAAAGAGAAATTCTTGATTAAATAATGTGAAATACCCCGGAAATATTTAAAAATACTCAAATTCATGTAAAAAGTATAAAAAAAAATAATGAACACATCTAATTTTATAAATAAACTAGAGGGCGCGCGCGGCTTCGCCCGCTTATTAGGAGTGAATTCTAAAAAAACCACGAAACACGTGTTCAATAAAATATTTTTAAAAGTCTGAAAACCGATTTTTATAATTTTTTTTATAAAAATCGGTGGCAATTTAAAGATTTTTCCATATAAACTTTCAACCCCTTATTTGAACCCTTAGGGGGTGAATTCTTAAAAACCATGAAACACGTCTGAATTTCAAATTTTATAAAAATCGGTACAGATTAAATTTTTTTTCCATACAAACTTTCAACCCCTATTTCATCCCTTTAGGGTTAAAATTTTTCAAATTCCCTTCTTAGTGGATGTCCAGAATATGAAAATAAACATCTGCCCAAATTTCACGTTTCACCATCAGCGGTTACGGCTCTGCGTGCGTCTTACCTCAGTCAGTCAGCACAAGTCCTTTTATATATATAGATGATTTATATTCTATGAAATTTTACTCTTAAGTCTTATTTTTTCATACTAGTTTTATTTTATTAAACAGGAGTCAACTTTAAAATTTAGTTTATATTTTCGTATTCAGTGACTCCAAATTAGTAAAATAATATAAAGCATTTATTTCAAAGGCAAACAAAAAAATCATTTTTGTAGACCAGTGTAATTAATACCAAATTATAAAATAAATAACTCAATAAACTTAAAATAAATATATTAAAATGGTTACTGTGGCTCAACCTTCAAGGTATTCAAGGTATACTATTACGAACTTTTTAATAAGTTTCTTATAGGAGAATATCTTAAAGGACATTGACTTTATCTGTCTCATATGGTTGAGCCAGCGTACGCCACGTAAGCGTTCAGAAAGGCCATTTTCGGCGACCTTTTCTTAAAACAATGAAATTCCTGGAAAATTAAAAAAAAATGAGAAAAAACTAGCCTATATTTATCCTAAAGACCTTTAAGTATCTCTATATGAAATTTTAAGACGATCAAATCAGTGGATTAACCGTGATTACGACACAGGCAGACAGAATTTTTTTCGAAATTATAATATAAGTATGGATGTAGGTTTGGAAGCCTCCCTTAACATTTTGTTTTATTTCGATCGGTTCATAAATGAAAAAGTAATATCTATTTAAAATATTTTGTTTGACTAAATTGCTGTAAAACAATTGTATTGTCCGAAACTTTAGTTTTGAATGTTTTATCAGGAAAATAAGTTGTATAATGTAAAATCTAAATACAGTTGTAAAGTTTTAGAAACAAAGAAAATAAGTAAAGCACAGACTATGTTTTTACAAATTTCAGATCTTTGTTGGCTCTAGAAAATAGTGATTGGAAAAATCATAATATTACCGAATTCTTCAAATTTACTTTTCCACGCAGACAAAGTTGCGAGTACAACTAGTTTATAGTATAAGTATGTGTATTGAATATATCGTCCTGTTTTCTTACCAAGGCCAGTCGTGGCGTAGGGCGCACAAAGGCACACAAAGTGAGACTGTAAACGCGACTGGTTGTGGGTTCGACCCCATTCGAAGAAATCATATATTTCTTTAAATTTATATTTTCAATTTTTTTTTGCTCTGCTGACGAGGCAAAGCGCGTCGTCGAGTTTCGCCACTCACATCCAGAATTCGGGGGGAAGTAGGAAACGGAGCGTCTAAACACTAGGTTCCCTCGGGCTGCTGTGTGCGGGATACAGTGTGAAACTGATTTGATTTTTGATTTGTTTACTTACCAATATGTGTACACAATGTGTAGCTATCACAGCCACTAAAACAGTTCCGATGCATCCAGGTATAATGCCGGCGTGTTTGAACGCGGCGGGCATGGCCAGTAACCCCGATCCCAGAGATGACTTCAGCAAGTGAAAAAATGAGCCCAGAGTTCTGTGAAACAGAAAAAGATACATATTAGAAAAAATCTTTTCATATTTTTAATATTTTAAAAGTGCTATTCCATACTTAGCTAGGAATAATACTTTTTTAAATAGCGTATTAAATTATTTGAGGGACACCCGTCCCTTAACATTTTTATACGTTTTCTATAATTTCTTTATATTTGTTATAATTTCTTTTTAGTTTCATACATTTTTCCATATAAAGAGTTAGGCAGAAAGAAACCTAGTGTCAAGACTCTTGGTCTCGTCTTTCTGCCCGTATTCGAGGCATTTCATGATAATTGGCGTACCCCAACGCCATCAAATAGTTTACCCGAGCGGATAAATGAATAATTAATTATTTTAATATATGATATATATAGGGGAGAGGGGGGCACATTCGAACGATTTTTAAACTTTGTGTCATATCTAAAAATTCTACAGTTTTTAACTTCTTTACTATTTCACAATGCTTAGTCCAACTATTGTGCCACACAATCGTAGCATCGTATGTAGAAAAATATATAAGGTAAAGGTGCAATATCAACTTTAGTAGCAGTAGTGAAATGTTCAAAGCTGCCCCCCTTGCGGGGTAGCTTTGAACCTATATGGGGCAGTTTTGAACTATCATCGAATTCAACGAAATTAAAAAGCTTTTAAGTAATTTTATCAATAAACTTAACATTAGAAACGATGGAGATCAAATATCAGTACCATGTTAACTGAAAAAAATAATATACCTAGTTTAATATTGCGATTGTACTAGTACTAATGTTAAATAACTTTAATATTATTAATAGACTTTAAAAAAACAAAAAAGTAGCTTTGGCTTCGTAGAAGTAATTAACATTATGGGATCAATCATAGAATAAATCGAATATTATAAAAATAAAACATAATATTTTTTAAATAAACAGCTTACTACCTTAATTTGAACTTAGAAAAATTAAATTTAAAGGAAAACATGAATGTAGTACGTGACGTAACCAGCAACTGAAATTGGGCGAAGTAGTCTACGTAAGAAATAAAAATTAGCTTCACGTTTTATCCCGCACACATCACGGCAGGCAGAGGGAACCTAGTGTTAAGACACTTTCACACTCCGTTCCCCACTTTCTGCCGAATTTTGGAGGCATTGCGCGTTGAGTGGCAGAACTCAACGCCGCGCTTAACCTCGACACCAAAGCGAAGAAATGGAAATATAAATTTAAGTAAATATTTCATCTCCTCGAGCGGGGATCGAGCCCACAACCAGTCAGGATCAATCATAGAATAAACCTAATATTATGAAAATAAAACAAAACATTTTTTAATAAACAGCTTATTACCCTAATTTGAACTTAGAGAAATTAAATTTAAAGGAACATGGATATAGTATAGTGACGTAAAGAAAAAAATTGTACAAGCTACTTTTTTACTATTCATAGATGATGAAACATTCGCTAAAATGGAGTCTCCAATATTTATTAAGTGGTAGCCTAATTCCATTACGTAGTCTTCTTACGCACAGGTATCAGTATCTTCATTCTCGTCACAGTAAATTGTCACTTCTTCTTCTGATTCCAAATGCGTTTTTGAGTCAGTTTCTTGTAAAGAAAAGTTCAGTTTAGTTTTGTTTTTCTTTCGCGGTATTTTGTTATATATAATAATATTCAAAACTGCCCCCCTTATTTTGTTCAAAGCTGCCTCAGTGGTGTTTGAAAAATTAAAAACGTTTTTTTTTCAAGTAAAAGTTTAAAAATTGTATTAAGTTCTAGTTTATTGCATGATATATGAAAAATTCTAACTAAAAGAGGAAAAAATAAAACCATATACCATGAATTGGATCCCTGTGATCCTTACGCGTTTATTTAAAAATGTATAAAATTTTACTCAAAATCAAACACTCCTCGTAACTCAACCACGGGCTCTCATATATCAGCGGTGACAAGTGACACGTGTGCAGGTTAGTGCTGCCACTATTCAAAAAAAATCTAACAAAATTTCTTTTTAAAATAGCTCTGTTAACACATATTTTCAAAGGTGCCCCTGTTCAAAGCTACCCCCCTCTCCCCTACAACAAGTTTACAGAATAACTCTGGGTGACTATGCTATGATGGTCACAATGATATGAGTTACAGTAAATTACGTATATTTTTAGATATACGTTATTTGTATAGAAAGGAGACCATACCTGGAAGAATAAGAATAATAAAAAAAAATATAAAAACACTGGAGCGGAAGGTAGTTAACTACCTTCCAATCTCGGTGGTAACTTCAAATTTATTCGCAAGTTCCTCTTTAAAATTTCAATGTTCTATTTCAATTATTATATAAGTAGACAGGCAGTTATTTTGCATGAGATTCAATTGGTATTAATTATTTTAGGGTTCCGTACCTTTTAATAAAAAAAGGAACCCTTATAAGATCACTTTGTTCTCTATCCGTCTGTCTGTCAATATCCTTTATCTCAGGAACGCTTGGTGTTATGGATTTAAAATTCAAACAACTATTATATCTTGATAAAACACTTATTTCTATATTTATTAAAAAAAAGATATCGCCGTTTATATCACAAGAAACTCGTATTTCGATATTATCAAGAGAATCAAAATTCATAGGGTACTTCTGGTTGACATAGAATTATGAAATATGGCAGCTAGCATCTACAGGTAGTACTAAGTTTATGAAAAAATCTGAAAACTATACATTTTTAGTTAAATCCTAAAAATTAATAGTCTTAAATAGTAAAAAAAAACGCGTATTTCAACACATTAACCTAGAATTATGAAATTTGTCGGCTAGCATCTACATGTAGTACATGTTTAGTAGTAGTTTAGTTTAGTTTAATGAAAACTATACATTTGTGGGTAAATACTAAAAAACAAAAGCCTTAAAAGGGCATCAAAATTTCGGATTAAAGTCGCTAGTTCAAGTGTGGTATCAGAGAAAAGGACGCTGGCTAACCTAAGCCTAAATTTCAGAAAAAGCCCGGGACATCCAATTTTTGCACGGAACCCTCGGTGGGTGAGCTCGACTCGCACTTGTCCGGATAAAGGAAAAAATCCAAAAAGTGAAAATTTTATAACAAAAATCGTTGCACGCTTATAATGGTATTAAATTTCAAACAAAATAGGCAAAGCGCGGCGTTGAGACCCGCCACTCAACACGCAATGCCTTCAGAATTTGGCGAAAAGCGGCCTTAACACTAGGTTCCCCCTGTTTTTTTTTTTAATTCATACAAAATTAGTGAGATACCTAAGTTTCTCAACTTTTATAAATAGTATTTGACGTTGATATTCCCAAAATTGTTACGGAGTACGCATACTGAGGTATGCGAGTGTTAAGACACTCTATTCCCATTAAGACACTTCCTTTTCCTAGTTTCCATCGAATGCTGAAGGTATTACATGTTGAGTGACGGAACTCGATACAGTGAAAATATTTAATTTCCTCGAATGGAAATCGAACCCACAACCTGTCGCGCTTACATTCGTACGCTTGTGCCCTTGTGTCACGACTGGTCGATATTAATTTCATGCGTTTTTTTCAGCTTAAACTGTATCCCGCATATAGCAGGGTATGCAGATGAAACCTAGTTAATTAGGCATTAACGATTTGACGTGTTACGAGAGCGAGGAAAGGAACATAATTAATTAAGCACCCCGAGTGGGAATTGATTCCACACCATCCTGCTTAATGGCAGACGTTATGCCGCTGCGCCACAGGCAACTAGTAAAATATAGAGGCAACGTTATTATTTCTTTTTAAATTTACCAAAATCACTTAATAAATTTAACGTTGTAATTGCTAAAAAAATACCTTCTAATTCAATTTGGTACGCTCTTTACTTTTCTCTACATCTAAAAGCATTTTGACAGTTGTGGGAAAAGTCGCAGTTCGGTAGCAGGATGACTCTGAAATATCGTCTACACATATAAAATTGAAGCGTCTATCTGTGATATCAAAACAACCGTGTTTTTCCAAGTGTGTATAGTTACTTACACGATACTAATACACAAACAATTTAAAAAAAATTGTCAGTCTGTTTTTTCGTTTGCCCGGAAATCTACGGAAAAAAAATATACGGAGTAGCTGAACTGATTTTTTTTTGATTTTCACTTAAAGATGAAGGCGATTGTGGAGCAAAACAGCTTTATTTATAGGCTACTTTTTATCCCGGAATTTCCACTTGACGGGATCGTCATGCGCGCATACGTATGTACGACTACCTATGTGATGTGAAATAACTAAACATTTTTTTTAAATACGTCAATTTTTGCTAGCAAAATACTTAATTACGATTTGTTTTGTGCTTAATAGTATGTCAATACTAAAATTATTAAAAAATGTTTATAAAAATACGCGGGCGAAGCCGCGCGGAGGTAGCTAGTCAATAATATAAGTAAATGTCATGACGGCCAAAATATTTCATAAAAAATATTCATACTACTATTTTATATTTCTTTATTTTTCATGTTTTTTTTAAAGGAATTAGTGAATTAAAACTAAACTAAACTAACTTCACGCTTTATCAGTCCGCCAGTATCTTTGATACTGTGTTTTCGAAGGTCAACCGAGGTCTCCCCCTACCTCTCTTGCAGCTCACTTTTCCATCATAAATCTTTTAGTGAAATAAATATTCTTAATTAGGTTGTTTTATGGTAGATTACTATTAGGCTGTTTTATGTTAGTTTCTATAAAATTATGTAATAACCCATTTTAAAAAAACTAATCTTTATGTATGATGTATGTATGCCTCTGCGCTACGGCTGGCCTCTTGATTTTGTCTATAAGAAATAATTGAAAAGAAAAATTATTACCAAACTCTCTTGCTCTTCGCTTTCATCACGTCAATATTAGATTTCAGTTTTTTTAAACAATTTCATTACTTTATGCAAATGAAAGTAAAACAAAAACTTTTTTATTAAAGACGTATTTCAAACATCTCATATATCTCTCGTCGTCTTCGTTTGATTGGTTTCCTTGATATTGTTTCATTTCAATATTCGAGGCCAGTCGTGGCGCAGGGTCACAAAATGTGACCGTAAATACGACTAGTTGTGGGTTTGATCCCCACCCTAGGAAATGAAATATTTATTTAAATTTATATTTCCATTTCTTCGATCTGGTGTCGACGCACAGCGCGATGTTGAGTTCCGCTACTCACCACGCCATGCCTCCAGAATTCGGCGGAAAGTGGGGAACGGAATGTCTTAAAACTAGGGTGCCTCTCCGCTGTGTGCGGGATACAGCGTGAAGCTGATTTATTTTTATTTATTCAATATAGTGGCCCGCCCATGGCTTCGCCCGCTTAAAATATATGATTATTGATTTAATAAGCAGAATTGATTGACAACTATAATGACGGTAATATGGTTTTTTTATTACTTTAATCTGTAATATTCTAATATGATTTTTTTACGACATTATAGTAATTTCTATAAGAATTTTTGATTGTTTCGAACTAAAAAATACGACCAATGTTGATATTTAATGTTCATAAAATATACATAAAGCTAATTATTCATTATATGTATACATTTTTGTAACATTACGTTCTTTTTACCTATATTATATTTTTTAAAGCTCTGTTAAATGTGCTGATGTCACTTAATCATTTAATGTACTGCTTAAGAAACAGCCTTAAATGTTAAATTATTGATTTGGGTAAGGATTCATAATATTCTTTGTAAAATAACTGTAATGTTTGCATATTAACTCCTGTACAGTTTTTAAATTAGTTACACATAGGTATTATTAGCTAAATGTACAATTAGTAAATATGTAGTTGTTACAGAGTACACGTAGAAAGGAGGCATTTTTATATAGATTTATTTCAAACGAACGAACGAACCAAAAAATCTATGTATTTGCTTGATTTCTCTTTGAAGATCAAATCGTTCTTTATCTCTGTGTTTAATTAATTACGATTTAAACTTAACTGTTATGATTTATGTAGGTAATCTCCACTAACAATTCAATTTTATTTACTTTATTGTATAAAATATTTTATAATAGTGCTTCAAAAATATATATTTTTATCAACAGTGTAACAGTATGTACCTTGGGTATAGGTTAAAAATAAATAAATAAATAAAATAAAATATGCATGACAATACACATAAATAACATAGTTAATTATGAATAATACAAACTATATATTTTTCATAACATATTAATTAAGACGAGTTCGTGTATTGTCGTCCCGAATGTCGCGACCGTCGTTCTGTCTATATAGGTGGTGGTGATGCTGGAAGGCAGCGGTCGAGTCGAACTCTTAAGTACTACAGTACTAATAAATATGATGCACATAAAGACTCGTACCAAGTATATTATAAATATAATTTAATAATTCGAAGCCTATGATGGCACGATCTTTTAGGATCGAATTTCTTATAAAGACAATATATGTGTAGGAGCGACACATATTGTGGATCCAAGTAATCTTTGACCAATATTATGATATTGAATGTCTGCTTCAGCTTCTGCGACGTCAAGCAACGTCGCGGAAGCTGACGTGATGGGCTTATGCGAACTGTTATAGCGACATTAACTATGTTGTGGCTGATGCCGTCTCGCAGTACGCTCGCGATACGTAAGCTATGCTTGTATGACGTTGGTCATTGACATATTATATACGACTTCTACGACTTGGTATACGACTAGTAGGTGTGTGGTTCTCTTTTATGTCCCAGGTCCGGTGTATGTAGTAGTGTCCGCCTGTCTCATACGGGTGTGTGGTGCTATTTTATGTCCTGGAACTCTGGTGTATGTAGTAGTGTCCGCCTACGGTTCGAGACACGACTGTGAGGTGAGTGCCGTGCGTTTATTTAACATATCGACCGCCTTGCGATAGTGCGTTCGTTCCAACGACTTATATTGATCTCACAAATCAATCAACATCACGAACCACCATTCTAATACAATCTTAATATAAACAAGCGTAACAAGTACCTTCGATGATACAAGAACAACTTCTGATGGCAAATATCTTATTAAAGCGATACCTTCTAATGGCATAATATAAAATTCTTAACACTGTTACCTCTGAATCTCTAAAAGATTTTGGGTTCTTCACGATCACAACTATAAACGGTTCTAACCACTAGACACATCCCTGGCCAAGGCATTATTTATTGAATAATATTTTCAAAGGTGTTTGGAATACCAGTTACAACAGTACAGTATATTTTTATAACCAAGACGTTTCGAATATCATTATTTAGCCAGAAATTTAACAAAAAATCAAACTTCTAAGTCAACACAATTTAAAGGTATGTGCAATTATGCATCGATTTTTCTGTATTTTGTATCAAAATTCGCCGCTTACCCTGGATCTACAGTTATGAAATTTGGCATGAAGCGAGAACTTATAATACAAATAAAGGAAAACTTGCGAAAACTTAAAATTGATATGTATTTTATAGAAAGAAATCATTACAAACTTATATTTGTAGTTAATTTCATACAAAATGAGTGCATATTACCTATTTTGACTGTCACTCGCGTACTCACTCACTGATTGTAAAACATAGAACAAGTACATCACATAGACACAGAGAGCTGAAATTTGGTACTGGGGTAGGATTTAACCACATAAAGGGAAAACTATCAAATGTAGGAACATCGAAGATCTGGAGTACTTGGTGACCCTGATGAGAAACTGTAAGGGCCCAGCCATGCTGCTATAGATATCGATACACTACTTTTGCACAATTTATTTGCCCCGCTTGTCCTCGACACCAGAGCGAAGAAATGGAAATATAAATTTAAGTAAATAATAATAAACTATTTTTGGGACTTACATACTCAATTATGAACACTTTCTTACACGTGATTTACATGCATTTGTTATAAATAATTGTAGTTTTATACTTATTTAGAAAACGTATAAAAATTTGAACGTAACGGGACTCGAACCCGCACCTCCAGGAAACCGACCAAGCGCTCTGACTACTAAGCCATACGTTCTCATCAAGCTACGTTGAAATTTTTTTACGCTTGTTACAACTTATTTATGTAGTTAGCATTTATGTAGGGAGATCTTTACAAAATGAATGTGAGATCTTCACAAATTTCCGCTACCCAAAGACAATTAACTAGACGAATTATCGTTTGGCAAGAGAGAATGCTATTTATTAAATATTTTTAACATTTTTAAGTGTTAATCCACATTTAGGAAAGAAAAATACTTATTTAGAAAAAATACTTATTTATAAATGTTGAAAAAAAAAATAGTTTTATATTTTAGAATTAATAAACTGATAATATTAGTTGTCGACCACAATAATTAGCAGAATGACGCCAGACAAGCAATTAATTTCAGAACGGTCGAAGGTTCAGCCGCTTTTTGGTTGAAACCGGAACGCTAGCCGAAACTACAATTTTTGGCCGAAACTGGCCGAAACCGAAACTGAAACTACGGTCAGTCAATACTTACATATGACCAGATTTCACTTTAAACGTAAAAATATTGCAATATCTTTGACATTAGGTCAAATAGTCAACATATCAACATTTGTAATGTTATAAGTCAATTAGAGGGTTGTGAGCAATGAGCCTGCCCATCGTGCCCACAACGGTGGATCCTCGTTTGGCAGCAGAATAATTCTTTTGGAATTTTCTTGACAATGGGAAATACCCTATTTATATAGAAAAAATGTTTAATTAAGGTTTTTGTCAATTTTATTTACAATTTTATAATAATATGCATACATCTTCTCACAAATGATATAATGATAGTATGAGGAGATTTAGATAATACACTCATACATAATGAGTTGCTGTGACATTGTCTAAACTAGTTAAAACAAGATAGTGAGATAACGACTAAGCCATATCTATAAATATCATCACACTTTAAAAATGCGTGATTTTGTTTCATATGAAATTTGTATTATTGTTAAATAAAGCGGTAAACAAAGAGTAATGACTTTTTTTTATAGCTTCACGCTGTATTACGCATGTTGTAGGGTAAGCAGAGGGTACCTGGGAACCTAGTCTTAATATACTCTATTCTCGTTAATTAATATTATGAGAACAGAGTATCTTATGGATATTATTATACTACAATCACATTTGTTCTCTCCGGTAGACGTAGAGTTTTTTTTCATGTTTCCTGTATAGTAAGTAATAAAAAAAGTAATTTCAGGTTTTTTTTCGCATAGTGAGAATGTAGTATTAAGTTACGCTGTCCTCTACTTTTTGCCTCAACTCGAGACATCGCATAGTGATTGATAATTAAAAAAAATAAAAATAAAAAAACTTCATTCCCCAGAGAGAATCGTATATACGACCATCGTGATTACTGTAAGGTATTGCGTCATTGAACCACGACAACCTAATAATTTATTAAAATAGAAAATAGAAATCTGTATGTATAATTGAATTATATTATACAGACTTTGGTAATACATTTTACGCCTGTAGACAAAGAATTATTTTTACTTGATTTTATAAAATGAATGAAAATGTAACAGCAGAATTTAATTCAAGGAAACTTCGTCAAAGTAAATAAATTTATTAAAGGAAACCGATAAATAATAAAAAGATATGGATTTCATTTGTTATAATTATAGATAGATTTTGTCCACTTATGAGCTGAAGTGGTTGAGACCGTCCTTAAAAATGGAACGTCACTAAATTAGTTGAAAATAAAGAGCTCTAGTAGTTTTTATTAATACAATTCGAACAACATTTAAAATCGCATGACACATATTAATAATAATTCGTTTTCGATATAGAACTTCCTCTTTTTGGAAAAGAAGTTAAAAACAGTAAATTATAGTATGTCGTAAACTGCAAAATGTGTTATATTGAGAATATGTTAACAAAGCATTTAAATTGAATTACATTGCAAAGTTGTTCTACATATGTAAAAACTATTATAATAAGTATAGATAACACTTAACATAACTATATTAAGCAAAAACGATGTTTGACTAAAGTATTAAAGTGGTTAATACTCCTTTCCGACGTAAATGCTTAACAAATAATAACTCAACAATATCAATATGTTTTATGCTTTATCAACATTCATTACTATATGTAATCAATAGATAACGTTGCATGTACCTTTTTCTACTTTCTCTTTCATATCTTATGACAAACTTGGAAAGTTCCGAATGCCTTTTCATTGTTAGTTGACAAGAGCAAATTGTAGATTCTTTAACTGTAGAGTCGTTTCAGGCTTCAATTCTGATATTATAACTCCATTAATTGTTGTTATGTTCAAAATAGCTTAAAAATACTATTTTTTGAATAATGCATTTGCATCATTTAAAATCTCTTGTTAACTATATTATCATACAAAATATCTTGTCTTATGTCGATAAGTTAGCTACATTTACTCAAATGGTCATCACCTTATCCATATAATATAACGTATCATCTGACTCGAATAAATCCGATTCTTGTCGAACCGCTAAAAGTGATCACCGCTCCCCACGACCCCGTGTAACACCAGAGGAGCTACATGTGTTTTGCAGGGTTTTAAGGTGTGGATGAAGATGTGGTTTTTGAAGGCATCCAAGTGGTATCGAACTGGAAACACTGCCGCATGTAGGCTAAAGTTGCGTGAATGCATAGCGAGGAAAAGTCTCTACGCAAAGTCAAAGTGTCAAGATTTCATAGATCATTGGGTCTCCAACGATTCGAACGGCTCTACGTTGTATATGATCTAATGGTTCAAGCTGATTACTGGGGTACACCAGCCCAGAGATGAGGACAGTACTCTGTATGAGACCTGTGATGTATAGTCTCGCTTTGCCTATGACCTCCAGTAACTTTAGGCCAACTTGACCTTACTTTACTACGATATTGACAGTCACTCGATACGTTAAGGCCCAATGGGCTGATACTGGGCGGGGCGTTGTAGCTCCCAAGGCAGGCACTAATTTATTATTTTCAACATACGGGTAGAGAGACTCAATAACTTCAGCTACTGAGAAGAGCAGCAACGTACAATGAATCGTTGTAAAATTATAGGCACATTTAAAAACCGAGCCCCCACGACACTGAGTTAATACTTAAGTAATGTAATTGATAAAAAATATATAGACAACAAATAATAAGTTAATGTTCAAGTTGTTCTATAAAGAAATTCTTGTTTTTAATGGACGTGAATACGTCTATAAATTTAATACCATACGAGGGCAATCCTAAAAACCTAACGATAACAAAATCGGAGAGTTTCGAAACTATCCTCTACATCTAAAAATAAAATTACTACCACTGAATATCTAAAAACTCAAAAAAAAAACATCACATCGCGGGCGGTGGAGAGGGAAGCAACGCCATTTTGAGGTTATTTTGATGCGAATCGAGATTTGCAATTACTATAACTTTTGACTCAGGGAAGCTACGAAGTTGGTTTAATTTTTATTCATCAATTATCGTCAAAATCTATCGATTGGACGACCATACCCGAGAAGATTTCTAGTCTTATCAAGGATTTGGCCTGGCGTCTCCAACAGTTAGAGATATATGGGATGAGCATCAGAGATTGGCTCAGCATCCGTTGCTGGCACTAGTCGTCAAAGTAAAAAAGTTATGTAAAAATGTTCCTGATCAGCATGTATTCTGTATTATACTTATTACCGCCACAATCATCAACAGATCTGAATATTTGGCAATCAGCGAAACTTGAATTGAAAGTTCCATGCTAGTGAATGTGACTGGCTTTGATCTGAGATCATACTGTAATACCGCTAAGAACAGACAAATTACAACTACCTCATCAGCAGCGGTATCATCACCATCAAGTCGCAAAGCCGATGGAGTCGCCATATATCGCAACATAAATATCTTCACTGATTGTAATAGAGCTAACAGTGACGTGAAAATTGTTGTCGGAAATTTATTTCAAAAATTTAAGATGCAAAAGCTAGTGGGTGATATATGTTTAGTAAACGTAAAGGCCAATGGCATCTTCAAATTCGTACTTGAGTGTGTGTATGTCCACTCGGGCACAGCGTTAGCAAAAATTAAACTATTTATGTTATGATCGTTGATAAAATATTCCAAGAACATCGCTAAAATAATACACGATTACGAGCCAAATTTTACTACACCAGTTATGATACTTGGAGACTTTAATGTTGATGTCTCACAAAACCGCTCATTGCCCGACTTCATGCTCAGCGAGTTCAATTTGTTTTATATTTAAACTCTCTAAATATTTTAGGTATTGATTTAACTCTTACCAGAAATTTCGATATATCTTGTATGCCATTTGTGTCATACTTTTCGTGTCACAGACCTATAATTAACTGAACTTGAAAGAGGGACACTTAAAAAGAATAATAGAAAGCAAAAAGTTTTTTTAAATTTCTTGTCTGTCTGTCTGTCGATATTTTTGTCCACATTTTTCTCTGAAAGTACTGAACCGATTTACTTGAAAATTTACGCGCTGGTAAGATTCTTGGCTAAAGAATGACATTCGAAACGTCTGGGTTATATGACTGTTGATAAAAATATATATTTTTGAAGCACTATTATATAATATTTTATACAATTAAGTAAACAAAATTGAATTGTTAGTGGATTACCTTCATAAATCATAACAGTTAAGTTTAAGTCGTAATTAATTCAACACATAGATAAAGAACGATCTTGAAAGAAATATCAAATAAATACAAAGATTTTTTGGTTGGTTCGTTCATATAATATATGTAACTAAATTAAAAACTGTACAGGAGTTAATATGCAATTATTACAGTTATTTTACAAAGAATATTATGAATCCTTCAAATCAATAATTTAACATTTAAGGCTGTTTCTGAATGAGTAAATTAAATTATTCACTGACATCAGCACATTTAACAGAGTATATTATATAGGTAAAAAGAACATAAAGTTACAAAAATATATATGTGTAATAAATAATTAGCTTTATGTATATTTTATAAATATCAAATATCAACAATGGTCGTATTTTTTTATTTAAAACAATCAAAAGTTCTTTGACGATAATGTCGTAAAAAATCATATTAGAAGTCATTATAGTTTTCAATCAATTCTGCTTATTAAATCAATAATCATGTATTTTAAGCGGGCGAAGCCGTGGGCGAGCCGCTGGTTTTAAAAATATAACCAGTTAAACGTATTCACGTACAAACGGCCGTGCCCATGACACAACCACACTCAAGTTTTTTTAATCATTTTATATATGTTCTTTTATTGATTTTGTTTTTATTTCTTTGAGGAGTATTTTTCCTGATCTGTATTTTTATACTTTATTTTATAACTAGCGACCCGCTCGCGGCTTCGCCCGCTTAAACCACAGAATTATTCACTTAATACACTTAATTATGTTCGTGTTTTGATATACATATAATGTATGTTTGCAACGCACTTAAAATTTCTAATGTGAAAATTATAAAAACCTAAGGTGCATTTTCGTACCTGCCATAAGAATCTTCAATTGAATGTTTGAAATAAAAATACAACTTATTGATCGACTTACAAGAAAATCCTAACTCATCGGTATCTGTATATGGAAGATATACTAGAAAAATTGTTATTACGGACATTTAACAATATAATAGAACTTGGTCAATTTGTCTGTTTGTCTGTGCGTTTGATCACGATAATCACGAAACGGCGCAACCGATTTAAGTACACTTTTGTAATTTGGCTAACTTCTTTAAAAATGTATTATTAGTTTTATTTTAATCGGTTCACACAAAGTTAAAATCAGATCCACACTGTATCCCGTCTATAGCAGGGTATGCAGAGGGAACTTAGTGTTAAGATACTGCGTATGATATGTGACTGATGTGCAAAATGAAAATATTATTAAATTTTAATTCAATCTTCCAAGTGGGGATCGAAATCATAACGTCACATTACAGTCACAACTTTGTGCTCCTGCGCCGCGATGGCTTTTAATATTTATACAGAGTGGAAGCGTCAGCGCTCCTTTTAAGGGAACAGTATATAGGGTAAAATATTTAAAACCCATACCTATAGAAATTAATCAAGATACCTCAACAGCTTAGATGTAGGATTTTTTTTTCATTTCACGATGTTTATCCATACAAACATGAAACATAATTATATTGCATTTTTTCTTTTTTTCATAAATAATTTAAATAAATATTTCATTTCCTCGAGTGGGAATCGAACTCACAACCAATTTACAATCACAATTTGTGATCCTGCGCGACGACTGGCCTTAATTTACTTTCTTCTTTTAAATTGTGGTTAAATAAAATAATCGTAATTTGATTGTTTCAGATTTTTACTAACCGACTTCTGTAAAAGGAGCTTATCAATTCGACTGTATTTTTTATACTTAATACCTCAGAACTTTTGATTGAGTGTACCGATTTTGATGATTCTTATTATATTCGAAAGCTAGTGCGTCCCGTGTAGCCCTATTTTAATTTAGTTCATTTCTAACAATGGTATCTATGAGAAAATCACATAAGTCTCAAATTTGCATTAGGTATGTGTGCGACAAATGGACGAATAAATCAATATCAACTTTTTTATTGGAAAGGGTAGTAGTTTGGTGAAAGTTTGGTTAAGTTCAGAGTATGAGATCCGGTTGAAATTGAAGAAGTCGTTTTTTTTTATTAAAAAATATAGTTATGTTATTTTTTCTACTAAAATTTCTTATACTATAAATTGCTTTAGACTTAGAACTATTACCATGCCAAAATTAATTAACTTCCATTCAGTAGTTATCGGTATTTTAAGTAATTTAATTTTTTTTAAAGAAAACTATCATGGAATTTGGGATGAAACCAAAAAAAAATGTACTTTGAGACTCTAGGCTAATACCATGCAAAAAATTATCAATTTCTGTCTGGTAGTTTTTGCGTGATTGACGAACAAACAAACAGACACACAGACAAGAATTCTACTGAGTGGTTTTTTATTTTCTATAATCGATATCCCATCAATTTTTTATTTTTTTTATATCTTTAATGTACAATATTGACTTATCTATCCTTTTATTATATATAGAGAAGAGATGATCTTTATAAATATAAATTTATTACTGATTGGCTGTAACATTGAAAAAATACTCCGTACTAAACGGTTATACTTGATGCAGCCAGCGTGGAAGGAAAGGGAGAATTTAATCCCTTTGAGAAGAGATTAGATTAGATTCGATTATTTCATGTTTTTGCTTTGGTAACTTCACAAAACACGGTGTTAAGTTTCGCCATTCAACACACAACATATCGAAAAGTGGACGAAAAGTGGAAAACGAAGTGTTTTAACACTTGGTGTCATTTATTTATCCTGCTATAAGGGGGACATAGGTTGAAACAAAAAAAAAAAAGTAACGTGAGAATTTTCGCTGCGCGCGCAATAATTATTGCGCGCAAACACTAATATTAAATATTATTTTCAAAAATAATAATATTCAAACAAAAAATTACTCACGAGGTAGGATGTGCTATGTTTCTGTGCTCAAAGGGATTAAACTCATCTTTTTCTTCCACACTGGCTGCATCAAGCGTGACCGTTGATTCGATTTTGAATACTTCATCTTTTTGCTTCTGTACACTGTGAATTATTATTGAATTAAATTATTATTGTATTAGAAATCAAATATCGTAATATTAAAAAGATATCGAGATTATGCCCCGAATGATAGTATATAGATACATATAGCCCAAGATCCTAGGCTTTGCCAAAATTAGTAGGGTCATCTACTAATTTTGGCAAAGCTGAAATTTTGAAGACTATTAATCTAATAAACTCAGCGGAAAGTGGGGTACGGTTGGTCTTAATACTACGTTCCCTCTGCCTACCCTGCTGAGTGCGGGATACAGCGTGAAGCTGATTTTTTTTTATTAGTTTAATATGTAGTTAAGACAGTATGCGTACTTACTAACTTGAAAGTGGGGCCCTTTCAGAGAAACCCCCTAATAAATGTACATCTCTGTCTGGGAGGATGATTAAGCCATCCGATTGGTCTGGGTGCATATAAGCAGTCTTGAAATAGTCCGTAAATAATATATCTAAAATTAAAGCTTGCTAGTATAACGAATTTTGTCCCAAGTCTAAATAACAATCTTGTAGTAATAAATACGCATGCAGTCTTAACTAGATATTAGACTATTAATCTTCAAAATTTCAGCTTTGCTAAAATGATATAGGTCTGGGGGCCCGGAGATTTCAGTTTAATAATAAAATATAAAGCACAGCCGATACTGTCCAGCGTATAACGCAAAAAATGGGCTTGAAGCGGCTTTGGAAACCTAGAGATTTTGCGTTTTATAGTTCTTGCAAGCAAAATTGCGGTCTATTCGCATTGCGGGCAACGAAAAATAAAGTGCCAAATCAATGGGTTCTTAACTTACTTCCTCCATAATATGAAAAACGCAATGAAAAGAAACGAAAAGAAAACAAAGGTCGTCCAATTCACTTTGAGTGATCTACGATATTCAAATAAGGGTGGTGGTCCTGTGGGATATACACTAATAAAATACCATTGAAGGTCAAATACACAAGATACTAATAAAAACCTGGTCATTGACAATTCTATTTTATAATGTCAACGTAAGAAATGAAGCGTGATAGTCGTGTGTTCGATTTAAAATATCATAATGTTTTTATAAAAAAAGTATTATGTTTATCCTTTTTTTTAAAATAACATTCAGTTTTATGTTCCATGTATAAATTTAACTTGAAATCATTCCAAAATAAACGAACGAAATTGAAACTTAAATGTAAAATTGCCGAAAATATAAGCGTTCGGTAGGCAAAGGGAATCTAAAGTTAATATACTCCAGTTAATACATTCCCCTCTTGCCGCCAAATCATCAAGACATTGCGTGTCGAGAGTCGAAACTTAACACCGCAGTTTGTCTGCGAGGGCGGGGAAATGAAAATAATTTCAATATAATCATTTCTCTATGTGAAGATTGAATCCTCAACAGTCATACACTCATACAGAACGGACGGCTTTTTATACGTAGTACAGAAAGTATATAATTATTCTGATTAAACATAAGTCCTTATACTTGTTAAAATTTTGTTTAGAGGAATTTAATTCTTGATCTCAATTTTTTTTAAAGCATTGACCTGTTTTTATATGATATCGTGTTTTTGTGCCTACAGCTCGGTTTTAATGTATTTTTTTCTGAAACATCACAAACCATTAACAGTGCATTTTTTGACGAATTTCAAAACATTTCTATTTATGTAAATTTCTGACACCGCGGAAGTTTGAGTTTGATTCTTAATAAATTTCTTTGGCTTTACGGAATACATCCTAAAATAGCAGAGTAGATCGTAGGTATAGGTAGGAGAGGTCACCTAGTGGCCAGACACTGCCCCACTTTCCGCCCATTTTTAGAGACATTGTATATTAAGTGCCGGAACTCAATGCCGTGCTTTGTCTTACTACCGGATTAAAAAAAATAGATAATTCATTCCTCAAAATATCCAAAATGAAAAAAAAAGGTCTAGGTAAAATTTACCTTGTAATTTAATTATATAGTGGCATAATACAAGCATGTCACTTTATTTTTTTATTATTGCTGTTTTTCAATAGCAAATATCACTTAATTCTACTTGAGTGGCGAAACAGTTAGCACTTCATCTTATCAGAATTTTGAAAAGTTCACAAAGACATCAACATAACAACAATTAAAAATGAATAACTCATAAAAACAATATTTTGTTTGAACCCACCTAAATACATTTACTTTAAATTTTATTTTTTTATTATCTCTCTTAAATATTTAAACAAAACTCGTCTCAATTCATTTTACCAATTAGACGACGCTGTAAAGCGAGGCCACGATGGCCTAAATATAATACAAGTTAAGAATATATCAAAACCTATTAATTTTACTTCAAATAGATGAAAAAAACTTAATAAATAAAACCATAATAAAAAGGTACTCACTGCTGTTGCGTCATCTTAGTATTTTATTTATACACTATATTATAATTCACTATAATACACTATATGACACTATTCCACTATACGCTATTTATAAACACACTATTTACTTTATACAACAAGCCATGAATCGTTTGTGAGGAATGAGTGTGCATTTGTTGATTTCAAGATTTCATTGAAGTGGGGTGACCATGACGCATGACGGCCAAAGGCGAGTAACAACCTGTTCACATCTCATTTTATAACAGTTATTGATAGTTGGTTTATGATAGTTTTTGTGCAATTGCTACATTTATTGTATAGGTTTTTATTTGTTTAATGTATAGGAATACTTCGTAAACACGATTATTGTAAATTCAACTCTTCAACTCTCAGTCGTGCTAATTATTGTTTAAAAAAAGACCGCGTCCGACCACCTTCACAGGTGCAGGTTTATGATACGTCATTATTTTTACGTTAGCTCCGCTAATGGTATAAGGCATAGTGGGTTAATCACCACCCCACAATCACTGTATGCACTAAAATTTACTATTAAAAAAACGGCTGTTTCCGTTTTTTAGATAAACCGAACCGATCCTTTATCGACGACCTTTGGCATAAAAACCCGGACACGAATTACTTTTTGGAATGTACGCACACTTGGCAGTGAAAGTAAACTTGCTCAAGTAGAAGTAGAAATGCTCAGATACAACTTGCAAATTCTTGGTCTAAGTGAAGTGCGAAGAAATGGTTTTGGTGAATTGAGAACGTCCAGAGTGATATGCAGTGAAAGTCCGACTTTGCTCTACTCCGGCATGAATATGGCGTAGGGCTCCTTCTCTCAGAGTCAGCAAGGAAAAGTCCTCTGGACTGGAAACCGATCTCAGATCGCATTATGTATGCCCGATTTAACTCTAGAGCCCGAAAAATCTCCATTGTGCAGTGCTACGCCCCAACCAATTCCGCATCAGAAGAAACCAAAGATGACTTCTACAATTCTCTCAATGCCACAGTCAAGAACGTCAAGAGACAGGATATTGTGATCGTCATGGGAGACCTGAATGCAAAGGTTGGAAATTGTAACTTGAATCGTGAGAGGTGAGCGAGGTGGGTATACAGGGGCTTGGAGTGTGTAACGAGAACGGAAAACGTTTTATAGAGTTCTGTCAAAATTATGATCTCACTATCGGTGGTACGCTATTCATATACAGAGACCATCATAAACACACTTGGATTTCACCCGATGGTATTACGAAAAACTAAATTGACCACCTTGCTATCAGTACTAAATGGCGCTAGATAAAGATGCTGACATTGATAGCGACCATCACTTAGTAGTCGTGGAAATACGCCTTAAAGTTGCGGTAACACGACCAGTAGCGAAAACAGGAAAATTTGGCAAACGATTTGATATATCCAAACTACAAGACCCAACTATTCGTGACAAATTCAGGCTAGATCTCCGAAACCGATTCTTTCGACTTCACACACATGAAACAGCCATAGATGAGGAGTGGAACCACATCAAGGTTGCCTATAGATAGAGGTTAGTTCTATCGTATTAGGACACAAGCGTCGTAAGCGTGACGAATGGATTTCGCAAAGCACCTGAGACCTTATTGCCAATAGAAAGGTGCTGCATCTAAACTTGCTAGGAACACAAAATGAAGCCCAAAGAGCTCACCTCAAACTGGAATACCGTCTGATGCGCAGAAAAATCTATCGCAGTAAGCACAAAGATAGAAGAATTTGCACAGACGGTCTTGCTGAAAAAGCGCAACTCGCTGCTAATAGTGGAAATCTGAGGAACCTGTATACCACAATAAAAACTTTAGCGGGTAATGCAAGCTTCAAGAAGAAGCCTCTTATGTCCACAGAAGGTCAGCTTATCGTAACATCCGAAGGGCAGTTGCAACGCTAGCGTGATCATTTTATGGAGGTCTTCCACAGTCAGGAGTTGGCAACGCCAATCGAAACACTAGACGCCATCCCACCCTCTCAGCTACTCGACATTGATACCGATCCACCTTCACATGAAGAAGTCGCTAGAGTTATTCATTCCTTGAAATTCCAAAAAGCACCAGGACTCGACCTTATAACTGCAGAAATGCTCAAGGCTGACTTACGCACCGCTGTTGAGATTCTGAAGCTTTTGATTGATAAGATTTGGGATTCCGAAGAGATTCCTGAAGACTGGAATAAGGGCCTACTTATAACTGTACCTAAAAAAGGTGACCTAAGCCAATGCAGCAACTGGAGAGGAATTACTTTGCTTTCAGTTCCGTCTAAGATTTTTAGCAAGATCATCTTGGATGGACTATCAAGAGCCGCTGAACCGCCACAACCGTTCGTGCATAGGCCAAATCAACGACCTTCGCATTATACTCGAACAGGCATCAGAATGGCAGAGAGAGCTAGCTATACCTAACCTTAGTCGGTTTCGAAAAAGCCTTTGACACGTTGAGATGGTCTAGCTTATGGTCTCGCCTGTTCACCATCGGTGTCCCGCCGAAAATCATAAATTTACTTCAAGCCTTATACAAGAATTGCTCTTGCAAAGTTTTGCACGATGGCTTTCTTTCCGAAGAGATAACTGTGCATACCGGTGTCCGGCAAGTTTGCCTCCTCTCACTTCTTCTCTTTTGGATTGCGTTGGACGATGTAATGCATAATGTATGTAAAAAGGGGCGCTGTGGAATAGAATGAGGAATAAGTGATTTCTTGGAAGACCTGGACTATGCTGATGACATATACCTACTTAGTCATACTCGCGCCGATATGCAGTCAAAGCTTGAAGATCTAAAGTTAGAGGCATCTATAATATATTAAAATTAACACCCGGAAGACCCAAGAGATGAGAACTGGAGTGAAGAACTCAACACCACTGCAAATAGACACAGATATTGTGGAACAAGTTCACAAATTCACATACCTCAGTAGCGTTGTGTTAGAAACAGGAGGTACAGAACAAGATATCTTCACGAATTGCTAAGGCCCGAGCGACTGTCGCGCAACTATGACCCATCTGGCAGTCACGCAAATTAACTCGTAGAGTTAAACTCAGGATTTTTGGGTCTAATATAAAGCCAATGCTGCTTTATGGGTGCGAAACGTGGGAGGTGACTAAGAATGTGTCGCACCAGCTTTAAGTTTTCGTTAATCGATGTCTTCGCCAAATTCTTGGTGTCCACTGGCTCGTCCAATTTCGAATATTAACCTTCGTGAATTTTGCTGAGAATCCCCAGCATATTAAACGCCGCAAGTGGAGCTAGATTGGGCAAACGTGCGCCGAGGTCCTGACCATATCCCGAAACAAGCTATGGACTGGAATCCTCAAGGAAAGCGCAAACGTGAAAGTCCCAATTGCAAGGCATTGCAAGTTGAGTGGCGGAATCCAGTGCCACGCTTTGCTTTGACGCCAGTGCCAGTAAATAAAAATAATATAATACAAATAATCGAACAATCCAAAAAAAAAATTATAGATATATCACATAAAAATCAATACGAACTTATATTTGTAGTTAACTTTATACAAAATGAGTGCAAACACTCCCACAAACTTTAATTTGTGCAGACGGACAACAAAATGATCATATAAAGGTTAAGTTGTTTTTTTTGGGGGTACGGAACTCTAAAAAACATTCCAATCTTTTAAAATATGTAATAATATTAGCAATGTATATTGAGCCCATTCAGCCGAATACAATTACGATGTGGCGAAATGTGATATATTACATACTCGCAGATATCGCAACGTGCGAATCGTATTTATTCGTGCGTAACGCTACGTGCCTTTCCCGTGACGATCTAGTGACAAACACTTAAAGCAATACACTTCAATAATGACAGTGATTTTATGTAAAAATATTACTTAAAGTAAAAAAAGTTAGAATATTTTATCTATCAGATAGCATCAGCATAAAAAGCTAAGCAATAAAACAATTGCGTTAAGTTTTCTTTTACTTTTTACTTTTCACACAACTTCGAGATATTTCTTGTTGAGTGGCTTCGATCTTACAAAAGCAGAGAAACATAAATAATTCATTCCTTAGAATGGGAACCGCAACTCACTACTATTGTGTTGATATAATCAAGCGCTGACCACTGCGGCACTACTTTGTCATTGTAAACTGGAACAGAAATAACCTATTGGATTCGTTTAAAAAATTACAGTTTATAGTAATAATTTTATTTATATACTATTAATGTAAAATTTAAGCACCTAAATTAAATTCAGTCGCTCAAATTTTATATTGTTTTTTTTTATCAAATATTATGGTTACAGTACTGACAGATAAATACGTAGACAAATAATTCTAATAGCGTACGAGTATATTTCAATGTCGTCTTACTTCATACTGCTTTACCACGCATTTATTTAAAATAATTATGTAAAATAACCCTTCCTTAGCAGTCGGGAAAAAGTTTAGATAAATTTTGCTGAAGCATAAATAAATCCAATTATCAAAAATAACGGAGCAAATTACAATTTGAAATATAATTATTATTTAATTGTGTTAATGACATAATAATTAATATTAAATTAGCATTAATTGTATCAAATTACACCGTCATTTACAGTGCACCACAACTGCCTCAATTTCGTCATAGGGGACGATCTTTTCCTGACGTAGTGCTCGAGGAGGAGTCGACGGAACGAGTAGGAGAGGCTGAATTCGCCATTCCCCATAAGAGACTGGATCGTCGAAGGGCGGCACACGACCTCCACCTGCCTCTCTAATGAGCCAGATTGCGTGGTGAGCTTGAAGAAGCTATTAAACAAATATTTTTGTAATTATAATGTAAAAGTTCTTTAAAATACATTAATATGTTACGACGTATAATGATCATCCAACAAAATGTATTATAAGCGTGTAGGTAAACATGAAATGGACACGTGTACACAAGAAATGGATTGCCGACTCCACGTGGAACTGAAAACCTCACGTTATAAATTCTTTTGTAATCAGCTAGCATTTTATTCGAGTTTACATATGTTTTTTTTAATGCGGCCGTAATTGTTTTTTTTATTTTATAATTTTTTTTAGCTTATTGATGTATCCCGCACAGAGGGAACCGGGGAACGTAGTGCTTTGGAACTTCATTTCCAAATTAAGACAAATCCGTTCCCCGCTTTCCGCCAAATTCTTAAGTGCTTGCGTGCTGAGTGGCGGAACTCAACGCCGCGGTTTGCCTCGTTACTAGGGCAAATCATAATAATAATAACTGTTTATTGTACACTCATTTGGGTGGTTTATTGTACACCCATTTGGGTGTACAATAAAGAGCTATTATTATTGTTTATTTTGTTTTTAGTTTTATGCAGTCGGAGTTTTTGTTTTTACAAATATTTTTTTATTTTTCACTTTTTTGTGAGGTCATTATGGTAATGATAATCATGATATACCTTTTTGAAATCCTCGTATTAAGCTCTTGAATTTGATACTGATATTGTGGTATTCGAAACGAAATTTTTTTTTTCACTAATTCCAATGGCGTCCCACAGCCGCCATAATTGATTTTTTTTAACGTCACCTATCTAAGAACACTTGGGCTGCTAATACGAATCTAACGATACCTCAATTATGTAAATCTGTTCAGCGGTTCTGGAGATATGAGGTAATAAAGAATATTACATACATACAAGATACGCGCGAAAAACATAACCCTTCCTTAGCAGTCGGAAAAAAAAAATATTTGTAAAAACAAAAACCCCGACTGCATCAAACTAAAACGAAAATTAACAAGCCCAATAGTTTATTAGGATTAACAGTTGGGACCTCTTTAAATTATGCGAGGTTCCTAAAGATTTTATTGATTGAAGAATTACTTATAGGTCCCGACTGTTAATCCAAATAAACTATTGGGCTTGTTAATTTTCGTTTTAGTTTGATGCAGTCGGGGTTTTTGTTTTTACAAATATTTTTTTATTTTTCATTTTTTTGTTAGAATTTATTATGATAATGATAACTATGATATACCTTTTTGAAACTCTGAAATTGAGCTCTTGAATTTGATACCCATATTGTGGTATTCGAAACGAAAAAAATTTTTTTCACTAAATTCAATGGCATACCACAGCCGCCATGATTATTTTTTATTAACGTTACCTATCTAAGAACACTTGGGCTGCTAATACGAATCTAACGATACCTCAAATATGTAAATCCGTTCAGTGGTTCTGGAGATATGAGGTAATAAAGAATATTACATACATACAAGATACGCGCGAAAAACATAACCCTTCCTTAGCAGTCGGGAAAAAGGAAAAAATCTTAAACCTTAAAGTGACAGAGTGTATCTTTGAGTGAAGAAGTGAAAATATTCAATATTTCATGCCCTTAAGTGTGAATGAAACGCACAATCGTGACGTTTACAGTCGCACGCTTATGCCCCTACGCCATGATGGCCTCTATTATGGATAATCATTAAGTATAAAGTAATATTTATTCACTAAAAGTTGATTTACATCTAGTAAATTCAAAATCTATGGTGGCAAGAACATAACATTATTGTGTAGCAGTTAAAAATATTTAAAAAATTGAGAAATAAATGTATTTGAATAATAAAAAATATTTAAGTTTTGGCTAAAAATATCCCTGAAATGGATGGTGTTGACTAGACCTGTGCATACGGCCATGAAGAAGGAACTACTTAGCATTCCAATCTTAACTTATAATAAGTATATCTGATTCATATTGGATATATAAAATGTAGTTAAAGCATATTTAGTTCTAAGTCTAATGAACTATCATTTAATATATCTAAATAACAAAATATACAATATAGTATTGTGCAGAAAAATAATCTTTTTACAAAGTAAATAGAATATTTATCTGACAAACGTTTAACAAAAGTTTAACAAACGTGCGTAAGACTATAAAAAATATCTCCCGACTATATGAAATAATGATTATTATTTTGAAAAACGCTAAAAGAAAAAAAAAAACCTTCATTCACAAAGCTTTTAATGAGAACAAAAATATTTCGAGAATTTTAGTCATGTACATATAAATAAATAAGACGTTGACATCAAACGTGTAGGCGATATTTTATTTAGAAATCGTTTCGTACCTCAGTTGATATTCGTGGGCTTATTTCTTTTACTGACGTGTTTATTTACACAAAATTAAATAAAAAGGTACGTATTTTATAAAAAAAATCTTTGTATTTATGTATTTTCAAGGTTGTGAAACACGGTAATCACTTAACATAAACTTATAACTGATTGATGGTTCCCACTACTTATAAAAATATACTTAAGCTTTGTGATGCAGACGCATCACAAAGCTTTAAAGTGGCTAAAGTGGCTTTAATTTTATATAATTGTAATAAAAAAATGAACTCTTATAATATACCATCAAAATATTTTTTTTCCAATAAAATATTTGGTATCAGAACGTTATAAAGTAACTGAGATCTCGACAACCTTAATATAATCCAGATCTCTTCCAAAGAAAAGCCATGACCTCGTCTTATATTTCTCTCCATAAATAACTGTCCAGTGTCGTTAGTTATAAGAAAAGAAAGAAAGCACAAGGGCATCATCGCCCCACGGTAAGGGGTTACCGTAATTTCCGATCAGACTGCGGATGTTATGGTTATCATTGACCCCTCCGGAACACCACTGAAAAGTTAAAGTTGGTATTTACAATACTATTGCAAAACGTCGGTTGTATGAAAATATGTGTGATATTTGTGAAGGTACTTGTTACGCTTATACTATTAAGCTCGTTATATTAATATAGTATTTAATTTGTGATATGTGATTTTGTGATAAGTGATTCTCGTTGGTTCGAGCACGCACACTACCACAAAGCAGCCTATATGTTAAATATATGCAATGCGCACATCCCGTAGTCAGGTCTCGAGTGTTTTCTACCTACGAATAAGTTATTAAATTCATAGGCGGACTCTACTATTTCAATTAGTATCCAAGACATAAAATAGCATCGTGCTCCACGTCGGCCGGCATGATACTACTATATACACCTAAGCTAGGATATAAAACAACACCAGAATCTGTACAAGGCAGGCGGGCTCTACTACATACACCAGATTTTTTTAGCTTCACGCGGTATCCCTAGCGGGATATGCCAGAGGGAACAGTGCGCCAAACGCTACGGTCTTTGCATACCTCGTTTAGCTCGTCCGCTGTCATCAACCTTTTCATGTATGTCTTCCGGGGGGACTTCATGTTTTTTACGCGAATTTCCTTCATTAATGATAATGATAACCGATAACAGATAACCTTCGAAACTACAGTAGCAATGATGCTACTGCAGTTTCGAAGGTTATCTGAGGTCTCTCCCTATCTTAACGCTCACTTTTCCTCTATAAATATTTTTTGCTATTCTCCATCTCTTATTGGTTCGACAAGCCATCTGAGGACATTCTTGCTCTTTATTCTCACCGTGACATCACGCGCATTCGCATCTGATCTGATCTGAGTCTGCTAAACAGACTCTACATATCTTATGAAGAGATCACAAATGTACCCCAAAACTAATACATAAAAAAAATTAACTCTTCTATTTATATTTCCATTTCTTTGCTCTGGTCTCGAGGTTAAGCGCGGCATTGAGTTCTACCACTCAACACGCGATGCCTCCAGAATTCGACAGAAAGTGGGGAACGGAGTGACTTAACCCTAGTTTCCCTTTGCCTACCCTGATGTGTGCGGGATACAGCGTGAAGCTGATTTAATTTGATTTTGATCTTCATTTGCCCGGCGAATGAACTTGCCGATAGCGTCTTCTCTGGCGTCATTGTACTAGATGTATCCTTTTGTATGTCTTGTTAAGGCGACGACAGCGTGTGATGTGCTGTCGTGTAGGGCGTTTTTGATCACTTTAGTTTGGATGATTACTACAAACTCGTATGTAAGTCCCTCAGATTCGTTGATGGTCAGAGTGCGTGAGTTTCCCCCCTTTCCGTATCCTTTCTTGATTAGTGTCCGCTTTTTCTGTTTGTGTATGGACCAGATACAGAGTATTGGGGGAATCTATAGGGATGGAAGCACCCGTGTATCGCGACTCTTTCAGGGAGCGAGTCGTCTGTCGGGCTGAGTAGATTCTGTTATAAACTTCGTTGAGCGCGTAAGTCACATCCAGTGGATGTCTATATGATCTCTTGACTGATGGCCGTCACGAGGTATGGGCCGATATAGTGCATTTGGAAGAGTCTTAATCTTAATCTGTCGATAAAGGGAAGTTGGTTTATGTCCCCAATATAAGCCCCAAGTATAAGCCCCAAAATGGTTTATGAAGGCCTCATCCATGATAAGTCTTGCGGGCTTTTCTGCAATACTATTTACTAGAACAGAGGCGATCGTTCGGACTTTGATTTTTACGTCCCTGGTACAACTAGAAGGGATCTTACTCTTGAGGTCCACGGCTGCCTCAGTAATTGTAGTTGCTATCAGATCACTATCGGGGATAAGTTGTTGACCGCCCAGGTGGACTTACCGCACCCAGGAACGCTTTTCACCCATTGTATGTCAGGTGGCTCAGAATGCTCTCATGTGCTGGTTGGAATGTTAGAAGTTTGAATGGTGAGCGCCGTGTTAAGTATCCTTTGTTCCAGCGCTACCTCTGTGTATCGAGCTATGACAACGATTGGGTTGTCCGAAGATGTTGTGTACCTGGGTGGGAATCTTCTCCTGTTGACCTGTCATTCTTGTATATAAAGCCATCTTTCCCGCTGTAAGCCGCCATATTCCCCCCAGATGGATTTCCGCTAAAGTATTCCAATTTGTTATTGTCATATATGGCGGTTTTCTCCTCTTCGAATAACACTCTTAGCAGACCTTCGTTTTCGACTTCACACCCCCCCACAACCAGTCGCTTCTACAATCACTCTTTGTGCCCCCGCGCCACGACTGGCCTCATGTATAATATACACACATCATACATAATATAATATTTTGTCATAATTAGTATGTTATATCAAGTTAATATCGTTAACCTTGTAGGCTCGTCTACGTATTCAGTACGCTATATACAATATAATACGAATAAGAATAAACTTAATTTTACCACTATTCGAAAGTTAAATGAATGAATAAATTACTTTGAATATTTATACAATTAGTAAAATAGGCTCATATTAAATCAGTTCTAGTTATACAAAAACTACTAATATTATCAATGACATTAAATAAATTTTTCTAATTTAAAATCTTATAGAAGAGGAAATAACATTCATATGTTAGTATATTGATAAAACTTTGCCAAATCAACATTGTTAGAACTATTTAGTTTGCCAAACACTTAATTTTTGCCTCAAAGAGATAGTTTTGTTGTTTTAATAAACAAAAACTGTAATATCTCATAAGAATATTTACATAATAATAGTAATATAAATAATAGTTACATAATAATATGATAAAATATATCGAAGAAGATTTTCCTTGATTCGTTAAAAAATAAACTGGAGAAATATTATGGCACTAAAAGAAAAAAAAGGAATGGGAAAAAACGGGCTTCCAGTTTTATAGTCAACATAAACGAAGTTGTGTGGTACAGATCATTATTATTGTGTGTAAAATATCTAAATAAAAACATTCTTCTTTTACAAGAAATTTTGAATAGTCAATTTATATGAATATGAGGCAATTCTTGTGACTGGTGGTGGGTTCGATTCCCACTCGAGGAATAAAATATTTAATAATTCCATTTCCCTTCTAGTTTCAAGCTATATCCTGTATATAGTAGGTTAGGTAAAGAGAACCTGGGAACCTAGTATTAAGACACTCATTTTCCATTAAGATCGTTATATTCCGTCCATATTCCGTTCATCACTTTCCGCTGAATTCTTGAGGTATTGTTTGTTAAGTAACAGAGCTCAACGCGGCGCTTTGTCTCGTTACCAGAACGAGAAATATAAAAATGCTATGCACTCAAGTTTAAAGTGACAAGTAAAATATTATTTTTGTATTAAATAGTCCATTAATTGTAGAAAAAGGTTATGTAGGCTATATTACGTCACGTTAATCGTTTTAATTCTTTTATCTCCTTTTACTTATTTAACTCTTATTTTAGCTGTAGGTAAGAGCTAGTATTATTATAAAAAACAAAAGAAATAACAATATTATGTTTACGTTGAATATTTTATTTTTACGGTTTTAAGACGTGTCATTTGAATACATCATGTTATTTCACTCAAGTGCGATAAGTGGACATTACGATTTTAAAATTATATATTAAAATCAACGCATAATTATAAGAAAAATATGTGTTTACTTTTTATGCTTTTGTATATTATAGATGTCATCATAAATAGTAATATGGGGCCTCATCCAGCCTTCGGAAATTACTTCACATAACATTTAAAACATTAACAAATCAAATCAAAAATACACCACTAAAAAAAGACCGACACTGTTATATGGCAGCGAAACGTGGGTATTACAGAAGAAGAATGAAAGAAAGATGAATGCCGTGGAGATGCGATCTCTTCGTAGGATATGCGGACTCAGCTTAGCTGATCGAATCCGCAATGAAGAGATACATAGAATGGCAGGTACTAGCGAGGATGTCACGGTGAGAATGAAGAAGAACGTGCTCAGCTGGTTTGGGCACGTCTAACGAATGAGTGATGAAAGAATGGCAAAAAAGATTTATGATGGAAAACTACCCCGCTAGGGATAAAGCGTGAAGCTAGTAGTAGTAGTAGTAGTAAAAAAAAGAACACATATATTCATGAAGTCAATGGAGCATTAAAAAAACTTTTATCATTTTCAGGAAATTACTTTAATTATATATAAAATTTGTCACCATATTGCGAAGCACTGTAAGAAAAAAGTTCGTACATTTATAATAAAAACTACTAAACTGATCTGAGATAGCAGTATGGATCGTATTTTTTGCACACAAAATAATTAAAAATCCTTATAAGAATACGATAATATATACTATATTATCGTTATAATATATATTATATTATCGTTATTCTTATAAGAATTTTTGGAAAAGTTTTACAAATTTTCACATTAGAAGTCACTATGTACGCTGCAAGCGTACAATATTAGAACACGAAGTAATTCAGAGTATTAGATGAATAATCGTGTAGTTCAAGCGGGCTAAGCCGCGGGCGGGATGCTCATATAATGTATGTATATAAATCAATTAATAATTAACAATTCTGCGAAAAAAAAAATGTTGTGCCTTTTTTAATTAAAATGGCAATAAATGTATAATTAAAACTTTTATCAGCTTCACGCTGTATCCCGCACACAGCAGGGTAGGCAGAGGGAACCTAGTGTTAAGACACTTCGTTCCCCACTTTCTGCCGAATTCTGGAGGCATTGCGTGTTGAGTGGCAGAACTCAACGCCGCCCTTAACCTCGACACCAGAGCGAAGAAATGGAAATATAAATTTAAGTAAATATTTCATCAACTCGAGTGGGGATCGAACCCACAACCAGTCGGTTTTACAGTCACACCTCTTGCCGCTGCGCCACGACTGGCCTTAAAACTTTTAAGTATTATAAAATTCAGTAACGTTCGCCTCGTGGTAGTTTTACAAAACAGCATTCGTTCTTGTTTTTTATGTCGGTGAAAAATTATAATTAGTTAGGTAGTGGTGGAATGAAATAACTGGACTTTTAAAAAATCATTTTTATTATTCATTTTCTGAATAATATACACATATATTATACAATATTTTATTTTTCGTTAAGCTTCGATATTGAATAAAAGTTGACATTTAAACAATCATTTATAAACAAATTACAATGCATAGGAAAGTTTATTTTAAAATTGACACGTGTTATAATCGAAAACAAGTAAAGCGAATCTTTCTTGAAGATTCTTTTGAGGAGTTTATTTTTACTGCAATTGGGAATAAAGTACAAAAACTCAAACTGACTACCATTCAGACTGGCTGTGAAAAAGCCAATAAACAAGGTCATTGAGGCCGAGATCATCACGAGAAGAGAGAGTGTATTGATTCTGCCTAGATGATGATTCCAGTGGATCTGCCATTTCAACTTCATCATAAATCAGAATCAACTTGGAGTAAACTCCAAAATTAAATTTTTTTTTGCGTGACGTGTTCGCGAGTTGAAAAACCACCCACATTATATATTCACGCACCACAAAAACAGACAAAAATATACATCAAAAACAGTTTATAAAAATGTGCTGCATTTAATGGAGATTAAAATTATGTATTAGGTTTTTACCACATTTTCCTCCTATATACTTATGTTGGTGATTGTCGAAGTTATATGAAATTCACAGGGCCATTTTGTTTTTTTTAAGTTTCATAATTTTTAATTATACTTTGTAGACTTTTTAAAAAAAAAATACCTTTTTTGGTCACACTTTATCATAAAATTCTGATTCTTATTATTTTATACAAGTATATACATATTTTTTATAATAGAATATTATTTTTAAAATAAATAAATCAGCTTCTTGTTGTATCCCGTACATAGCGGGGTAGGCAGAGGGAGCCTATCATTCCGTTCACCACTTTCCGTCGAATTATGCAGGCATTGCGTCTTGAGTGACGGAACTCACCGCTATTTGCCTCAACACCAGAATGAAGAAATCAAAATATAAATTTAAATAAATATTTTATATCCTCGAGTGGGGATTGAACCCACAACCCATCGCGCTTACAGTCACACTTCACACACACGTACATAAAAAAGTTTGTTATTTGCAGGATAGATTTGTACAATTTTCATTTTTAAATTTAAATATTTTAAAATAATATTAAAGGCCATACAGCGTGTGACTAAACGCGACAGGTTATGAGTTTGATTTCCACTCGAGGAAATGAAATGTTTAATAATTTAATTTCTTCGCTCTGTTGTCAAGCGCAAAGCACGGCGTTCCGCCACTCAACACACAATGCATTCAGAATTCGGCAGAAAGTGGGGAACGGAGTGTCTTAACACTAGGTTCCCTCTGCTGTGACGCTAAAAAAATTTTACCAGATAACTGTTAACTCTTAGTTATCCTAAAGATGGATTTAATATTTTTATAAAAACACAACCTAAGAGTATTTTTTTTGCAAATAAAGACAATAAATAAAGTTAAATATCAAATTTGGGACACTTTATTTTATATATTACTTATACAAATATCAAGAAATATTATTTACTTATTTCTCTAAAGACTGATTCACGAACAGTATGAAGTTAACTTAGTAAATATTTGTTTACACGTTTTTTCAAATACTTTCTTTAACTAAACTAAACAGTATAGCAATAATCCCTGTTAGAGCTTAAGAGCTTTTTTTTTAAATTACAGTTTTTTTTACACGGAACTATATAATTATTGGAAAGCTTACAAAATTTTCATAATTTGAAGAGTTTACAGGTAGCGTGAAAAATGCATTATTTTCCTGTACTATCTAATGGATTACAATTGTGTTCTAACGTTGACATTGATTGATGAACAACACCGTATTTTGTTTACCTACTTTTTTCCTCGTTTAAGTTTAGTATTCGTTGGTTTAAGCAATCTAAACCCACGAATTTAAGTATGTTTTATAATAAATTTCTTTTTCTAATAATATAATTTTATGTTCATTAATTGATTAATTGGTAGTTTTTAATAAGTCGATGTAGTTATTTTTTTAAATTATAAATAATAAAAACAATGTAATAATAAAATATAATACAATAAAATAGAATGTACGTTACGCTACTTAATTTAATCAGAACGTACGTACGTCGTTTTCATTCAATTTTTTTAACTATTTTTTAAATTTAGCTCAGAAGACAGAAGGTCAATTTAAATATTTTTTTCTGCTTCTTTATATCTTCAAGATGAAAAAAAATTCTATTCTAAAATAAAAAATTCTAGTGTCTGAAAATTTATTTTATATTTTTATATGCTTTTATTTTTCCTTTACGTATTGCTGGAAAAATGTTATTAACCTTTTCCTAAGAACTTCTATGCTAACAACAATATCAATATTAAATAACAACATTATCATAAAATTATCGTGTGTGTTCGTCCGAACTTGGAATTGTTTTCTTGATCGTAAACATTTCTTACAAAATTCTTTGAAATTCTGTCCATCTGTTTTCTCTCTATTTTTCCCGACTGCTAAGGAAGGGTTATGTTTTTCGCGCGTATCTTGTATGTATGTAATATTCTTTATTATCTCATATCTCCAGAACCGCTGAACGGATTTACATAATTGAGGTATTGTTAGATTCATATTAGCAGCCCAAGTGTTCTTAGATAGGTGACATTAAATAAAAACAATCATGGCGGCTGTGGGACGCCATTGGACTTAGTAAAAAAAAATTTTTCGTTTCGAATACTACAATATGGGTATCAAATTCAAGAGCTCAATTTCAGGATTTCAAAAAGGTATATTATGGTTATCATTACCATAATGAATCCTAACAAAAAAGTGAAAAATAAAAAAATATTTGTAAAAACAAAAACCCCGACTGCATAAAACTAAAAAGAAAAATAAACAAGCCCAATAGTTTATTAGGATTAACAGTCGGGACCTATAAGTAATTCTTCAATCAATAAAATCTCTACCAGGAACCCCGCATAATTTAAAGAGGTCCCGAATGTCCTAATAAACTGGGCTTGTTTATTTTTCTTTTTAGTTTTATGCAGTCGGGGTTTTTGTTTTTACAAATATTTTTTTATTATTTATTCGCTCTGGTAACACAACGACAGTAACAGGTAACACGGTACGACGACGGACGGTAACAGGACGAAATGTGATTGTAAAGCTCCACTACTCAACTAAACAAGTTTGGTTTCCCCCGGCTTTTCCAGCTATACGCGAGATACAGTGTGAAGCCAAACAAGATATTTATTATTTTATACAGGTGGAAGCGTCAGCGGACCATAATATTTTAAACTCATAAATAGGAAACGTAGGATTTTTTATTCATTTCACGATGTTTATCCATACTGTACTTCTGTGACGCAGTTACGAATAAATACCAATAACGTAAACACATACAAGTACAAAAATACTACTAAAGGTTAAACAACTTTGAACTTTGCCGCCAATACCTACGACTCGATTTCGGAATGAGGCGTATGCGGCGGTTTCTCTTTGATAGGATTATGTCTGCGTGCGTCGTTCTTGACAAATTACTTTTTATTTTACAACGATAATTTTATTATTTATTTTGTTTGAAAAAATCACTTTTTCATTTCTGGGATTTTTTTTAATGTATTAGGCTTTTATAGAGCAGTTAAAACTCTGGTATCTTTTAACGTGGTGATGACAAAAACACTGTGTATATTATTATTTATTATTTTATACATATTTCCTCCGTATTATTGACAAATTAAGATATGAAAAGAGAAAATCTAATAGTGATTTTATTTTTGACTTTCCGCTCGTTTTAAACATTACCTTTTAATTGGTTGAACTGGACTGACAAAATAGAAGTAATAAGTTCTTTGATTTTCACGATTATTACACATTTTAAATGAAACTATTTTAACCGGATTAATCGCGTATATTTGGTACTTTTATACATTTTTGGAAACCCGACGTTTCGAACACTTTGCAGTAGTCCGTGGTCACGGGTAGACTGAGGTGGCATTCGTCTGTCAGTTGACATAATTATTATATCAAACTACCGCCAACGATTTCTTAATTGCCTCGCGTACTGCCCTGGATTCCTGCAGAATGAGCTGATAGTATCTTGCCCTCTGGTATGGTGGGTTTGAGACTTCAATGATTTTATGAGTGGGTCCCAGGTGGTAGAAAGTTTCCAGCCATCCTCTCTATTGAAATTAGGATGTTTTTGTATTTCAATAGCCTCGCGGATCATTCTAGGAATGTATCTGTTTTCCTTAGCGAGGATTTGGGGTTTATCAAACCTAATGTAGTGGCTGGGTTTATCCACAGTATGCTCACACACAGCTGACTTCGATACATGCCCATTCTTGATATCAGAGATGTGTTCTTTCACCCTAACACCGATGCTTCTCTTTGTTATCTATGCTTATCATACATCGGTCAAACAAAGAGAAGCATCGGTGTTAGGGTGAAAGAACACATCTCTGATATCAAGAATGGGCATGTATCGAAGTCAGCTGTGTGTGAGCATACTGTGGATAAACCCAGCCACTACATTAGGTTTGATAAACCCCAAATCCTCGCTAAGGAAAACAGGTACATTCCTAGAATGATCCGCGAGGCTATTGAAATACAAAAACATCCTAATTTCAATAGAGAGGATGGCTGGAAACTTTCTACCACCTGGGACCCACTCATAAAATCATTGAAGTCTCAAACCCACCATACCAGAGGGCAAGATACTATCAGCTCATTCTGCAGGAATCCAGGGCAGTACGCGAGGCAATTAAGAAATCGTTGGCGGTAGTTTGATATAATAATTATGTCAACTGACAGACGAATGCCACCTCAGTCTACCCGTGACCACGGACTACTGCAAAGTGTTCGAAACGTCGGGTTTCCAAAAATGTATAAAAGTACCAAATATACGCGATTAATCCGGTTAAAATAGTTTCATTTAAAAATAGAAGTATTTGAAATATTACAGCAAAAGGAATTTGAAACATTAATGTCGCGTATAATAATAAGAAATGTTTCTGCTATATAAAAATAAAACAATTATTAATATTTATTATAATCTTGTGAACATTTAATATGACATTTAGTTATATACAATACCATATTTTCTAGCAGTAAATAGTACGACTATAGACATATCATTAGGACGTTTTAAAAAATATATATCACGTAATAGTAACTATTTTAACATATTATTATAAGCTTAAAAAAACACCTTAAATGTCTTTTAAATAAATAAAGTCACCATAACATGCACAATTATTTAAAAAATGCTTAAATACATTTTATTTCAGTACAGTACAAGTCGAACTCTTTTCACATATAAAATTACTATAAGTTTATTTAAAACACATTCTCAGCAATATGATACATGTTCACTCATAGACAGGTTGTGACGACGTGGCGCTCTTCGCCTGTCCCGTTCTCGGCCACGTAATGCGGTATAGGAATTGACTCCCTTCCTCGCCCGTCTCGATTACCTGTTCAAATAATGTTAATATGTAATGTCAAATAATGTTAACATGTAAAATTTTATTGTTATATTATAGCCAAAGTGCACAAAATCTTTACATAAATTGTATTCTATGTGTTATTCTGATCTATTCTAGTGAAAAACTACACCCAATCACGAGTTACTAAAATTAGCTCGTACTTGTGTTCATATTAAGCAAAATATAAAATATTTTTGTTAGGTTCACATTGTATCCCTAGCGGAGTAGCGGACTAGGCCAGAGAGGACAGAGAGCAAAACGCTACGGTATCTGCATATCTCTTTTACTTCATCCACTATCATTAACATCTTCATGCGTGCCCTCCGTGGAGTCCTCATACTTTTTACGTAACCTTCATCTAGTATCTTCAATACTGTATTCTCGAAGAACAACCGAGGTCTCGTCCTGCCATCTTTACCACTATCTCTTGCTTCATAAATATTAAAATAAAAATAACTAACGGAATATGCTACTATAATATTTTCAATTTGAAATTTTGTGAGGATGGAACGATGTTTGTTCCTTTTTTACGTAAAAACTACTAAACGGATTTAAATTAAACTTTACAGTAATATATTAGAATAACACACAGGCTACAATTCATGTAAAGAATTTGCATAATTTTGCTACAATATAACAGTATAAATTTAAACGATTGCAACTCATCTGGGATGTTTAAAGTTTTGCTTTTTGAATTTGTTCGAAAACTCTTATAGCTAGTTTGGTAGTATTCGAGCTATTTAAAATTTGTTATCCCACTCGTGTACAGAATAGCGTTGTTTGTTTGAAACTTTGTTACAAACGTCGTATAATCCTTTATGATAATTAAAATATCAAATTTAAACTTGAACTTGTATTTTCAAGCCAAATTGTATTGTTTCACTCTGTTTTTAAAGTACTGATGCACGATACCGTGTAGTCTACACTTAAACAAGTTTATTAGTTGAAAATATGAGATTTTACAGCAAACAAAATATCAGTACCTCAGATGTGAGTTACGTAAATTTTGAGGTAATGCTGTATACCTAACAATGACATTTCATATAGAAACGACGCCAATTATTAGTAAGCTAATTATTAGTAAACCTTAGATTGCTGTAGCGCAACCTGTAATTTATGTTCTTTACAAAAATATAGCAGTATGAACTTTTACATTCTCTTTTTCAGACTGTGTCCCGCATATAGCATGATAGGCGATGAGAGGGAAGCTAGTGTGAACACGCTTTGTTTCCCACTATCCGCCAAATTTTCGTGGTATTTGCGTATTGAGTGGCTGAAATTAACTGGTCTGGTAAAGCGTGTCGGTTTAATTTCAGCGAAAAAATGAAAATATTAACAGTAATTCATTTCTCCGAGTGAGACATAATAAAAAAATTACACAAACATCGTATGCGAATAACATAAAAATATACTTTTGTAACAAAAAAATGACATGCATGCATAGTAATCAAGAAACCAGCGTGTTCAGCAAATTAAAAAGCTCGAAACACAGTGTATTTTACACGAACCATTTCAATCTACTTTTGAGCCCTTCAAAACTCGTAAGCCGATTAGTCTATATGCATGAAATTTAGATTGGCTAAATTTTAAATTTTACTTTTGGCAATTTTTTTTCACCAGGCAACAAGCCAAATATTAACCTAATCGTCTAGTACTACTAGTAACTTGCAAATATAACAAAGTTTGTACGCAAATAAAAAATTGTCGAGTAATTCAGAGCTTAAATTTTATCCCGATTGAACATAACAGAACTCGGCATCCATATAGATCTCCTGTTCTTTTGTCTCAACATTTTACTTGGCTCTCATTTCATATTTATGTTTTTATTAGGGATTAAAAATACACAACTCACTTGAGTAATAGGTCTTGAGACTACGAGAGCGGGGAGGGCGGGGTGAGCGCCGCTTCCCAAAGCAGTGCTTTGCGAACCGCTGCTAAACACAATCCTCTCCTTCTAGTCCATCCAGCTCTGTAAAATATTTTAAAATTAGTAATTGTATACACTAGATATCCTCATTTGTTTTTTTTGTCATGTACTATATGCATGTTAAGAATGATTTTCTATTCCTGGTAGATGTCACTAAATAAGTGAGAATTGGGGGAATTTGGAAAAAAAAAAAATCTTCTTCTATATCTTTAAGGCCAGTCGTGGCGCAGCTGCATGAAGTGTAACTGTATAACCGACTGGTTTTGGATTCAATCCCCATTCGAGGAGATGAAATATTTACTTAAATTTATATTTCCATTTGTTCGCTCTGATGTCGAGGCTAAGCGCGGCGTTGAGTTCTGCCACTCAACACGCAATGCCTCTAGAATTCGGCAGAAAGTGGGGAACGGAGTGTCTTAACACTAGGTTGCCTCTGCCTACCCTGCTGTGTGCGGGATACAGCTTGAAGCTAATTTAATTTGATTTAATTTTATTTTTTTAAATCTTTATTTGCGAGTAAAACGAAAGTAAACATATTTTCGCGTAGTTTAGAACAGCAAAGTATGTATTTCAACGTTCTGTTGCTGACTACTAATACTTTTAGATAGTTGTATTAGTTAAAGCTCAATTGATTAGATCCAATTTGCGGAAATATATGTATTTTTTAATGGACTTTCAAAGACCTGCAAAATTAGAAAGCAGTCATTTAACATTTTTCTTAGCAAATTTTCTATATACTCCTATATCATCAAACAAAAAACAAAATGGACTCTTCAAGTCCAAATACTTTTTTGATCATGTTTTTTTAGACAAAGCTTAAAAGAGCTCCTCTAGCCCTAAACGACTTTTACGCTATATGGTTTATCTTTGGAAATGAAATACTGTGTGAAAAAACTCGTATATCGTAAGGGGCAAAAAAACGCATGGTGAATAACCGCTTCAAATTACATATACACTTTAAAATTGAACCTTGGAATACAACTAATTTAACAAAATGGTGGACGATCACAGATAATAAATGTTTGTCATCTAATTTAGATGACGTAATGCATTATGCGTGGCCCCATACGGTAAAGGCAATGAATTGCTAATTCCGGCCGATTCAATTCGAAGGATAAAGGAAAAATATAATTTTGAGGTTTTTCTCTTGCTTTCATGTTAGACATAACTCTTATACAGAGTGTTTTTGTCAGCACCACTTTAAATAAAACTACAGTTTTAACTACTGTATAAAAGCCTAATACAATTTATTTATTTAAAAAAAAAAAAAAATTATTTTTTCCCAAAAATTTATAAATGTTGTTTTTTTTTCAAACGAATTAAATAACAAAGTTACGTTGTAAAACAAACGCCATTTGTCAAGAACGACGCACGCAGACATAAACTTATTAAAGGGAAACTGCCACATACGTCTCATTCCGAAATCGAGCCGTAGGTATTGGCGGCAAATTTCGAAGCTGTTTAACCTTTAGTAGTATTTTTATAGTAGTATGTGTTTACGTTATTGATATCTATGCGTAACTGCGTCACACGAAATACGGGTATGGATAAACATCGTGAAATTAAAAAAAAATAAAAAAACGAAAAAAAAATACGTTTAAACTGTTAAGGTATCTTGATTAAATTCTTTAGGTATGGGTTTAAAATATTTTAATATATATGCTGTTCCCATAAAAGCAGCGCTGACGCTTTCATCCTGTATAAGTACATTTCTATAAAGACTACATAGGTCAACAATAAACATATTACTCTTTAGTAAACATATTACAATAACAAAACTTACAAAAATTTCAGTTGGTCACAGCGCTTGGTTTCCAAGAGACGCGGGTTCAAATCCCGCTACGTACAGCAGTGTACGTAAAGGAAACATATATTTAAGACACTTCGTTCCCCATTTTTTGCCGAATTCTGGAGGCATTGCGGGTTGAGGGGCGGAACTCAACGCTTTGCCTCGATACCAGAGCGGAGAAATGGAAATATGTAAGTCAATAATGTAAATAAATATTTCATTTCCTTGAGTGGGGATTGAATCAGTTGCGTTTACAGACATACAATAAAATCAATTTTTTTATATACTTTCTAAAATGTATTTTTCTTTCCAAAGTACTTTCCAAAGTATGAGACCGTTGTCTCATACTTTGGAAAGTACTTTAAAAGTACTTTAAAATTGTAGAAAAGAGACTTTCTCTTAATGCAAACCAGTGGGTTTTGAACTCACCACAAACCACAAACAAACCACAACATGCAGTAATTCATATACCAATTATGCTACTATAATAAATCTTTTCTTGTTTTACATGAACATTTAATAACTTGACGTAGTGAAATTTATAAGGGTTCCTTACAATATAGACCAATCGAAGTTAATAAGATTGCTCTGGTCTTCGCCTCCAGTCGTGAAGATAAAAAAATCATTTTTACAAGTCCGTCATTATACGACCTCAATATAATATCGTTTTTTCATATATTTTATTACTATGTACGACAAATTACTAAGTTTGATCTTATTTAGCATTTCAATCTTTAAAAACCAAAACATTGAATTTTTGCATTCGATATAACGTATAGTGTGATTGGCTCTAAAATACACCTACGTTGGAAATATGTAAATTAAGTGAAAAGTTGAAAACGGAATGTCTTGATTCTATGTTCTCTTTTATAGCATCAAAATAAAAAAATAGCATAGAGTAGCGAAATTTAATACCGCGCTTAGACTCATTGGTCCCATGGCAAGGAAATGTAAATAGTTCATTACCCTGAGTAGGAAACAACAACAAAAATATATAAAAATATTTTATAAGTCCAGTTTATCCTTTTAACACGTCGAGTGATATTATTATTCACATTTCATTTGTTTAACATTACAACATTCTATTTATATTTTATTCAAACACTGCCTTTGGCTAAATTTTAAGAAATTCCATGTTCAAATTATATATACTCTAACGTCAGCGCTTAAAAAGCTCAAAATTAAAAAGTGTTTTTTTTTTTACATATGTTAATTTCGTTGTTTTATGCAAAGGTCGCCCTAAATGGGCTTCCTCAACGCTTACATGGCGTGCGCTGAATATAATGTTCCAAAAAAATATTGTCTTTTAAAAAACCCAGAAGAGAGGTAAGCGTGAAAAATTAAGTAAAATTATTTTATTAAAGAATAATTAATATTAATTAATAAATAATGTAAAATAAATAAAAATATTGAAATTTAATTAATTATAAAGAAAACAAACACCCGGCATAAACTAAATTAATGTATCCCAGTAACAGTCTCGCCATCAAGAACGTATCTTTTATAAAATTCGTTCACTGGCTTAAAAGTTACAAGGGAACAAAGGATCAGCTATACATACATACTCGTTAAAAAAATAACCTTTTTTGTAACCGGGTCAGTGGGGTAAAAAACTTTATCCTCTTTTTGAGCTTTGCCGCAGTTGGGGAATTTCAAGAACTTAAAAGGTGTTTGTTATTATAATAGGTTTTCAAGAAAAAAAAAAAAATGTGTACCTATATTTAGATTAGTAGACTTAGCTAATAGACACCATAGATTATTCTTATAAATAAAAATTGAAGAATGAAATTTTATTCTATTGGTTTAATTGATTGTTATTAATAATTAATAATTAATTTTCCTTCAATTCTTACTAATTTTAATAGTTCTATATTCGCTATCTTTATTAATTTTGTTTTTTTTGTTTAAGCGCTAAGGTCTCTGGATCTACTAGTCTTTGTATGAAATCTGGATTTCTCAGGAGTACTATATAATATTACGGTGTAAGTCTTAGTAAGACTTTAATAACGAAATGATAAGTATAATGCACACCATTAAAATGCTTTATTGTTTTAAGCACGTGCTGCAAATATAGTTAAATAATATTTGTCTATATTTTCAGCGCACGACATATTACGTCAGTACAATGTATAACAAAAATGTTCTATTTTATTAGTTCTAAAAAAAGTCCGTGACAACGTATATCTATCTATCTCTTATAAATAAATCACAGTAAGGCATTTTGTGATGAAAAATAATTGAAAATTGCCAGGTGACATTTTTTTTTTTATTTGACATGGATATTGAAACTTACAAGCAAAAAATATTTTATTATCAAAGATAAGCTTCGGCTTTTATAGCATATAATTTGGAATTACACTTTTCGAGAAAATGTAACATTAAAATGATTCAACACTCGTTTTCGTCAATGTCAGCACGGCCGCAAGCCGCGGGCTGGAATCCCACCGGGGGCCCGTATGTGCCGATGAAATCCTCTCTAGTAACCACTTTCTTAGAATTATAAAAGAATATTACATGTATAAATAATATAATATAGGTGGTATGCGGGCGAAGCCGCGAGTGGTCCATTCCTCCTGTCCTCTAGTCTATACTTATAATAAATCTGTAGAGAAGTCGTTTCTGTACATTGAAAATATTTAAAAAAAAATAGCCAGGGTGTTAAAGGATAATTAACAGAATCCATTTCCAACATTTTTGGATTTTTTGTCTGTTTGTCTGTTTATGTGAACACGTATCACGTAAAAAGTACACAATAAATTTAAGCAACTTTTATACATAAAAATTGCAAATAAATCAAGGTATGTTTTAGTGGCATTGTAATCGCTTCACTCTATCAAACGATATAAGTATTTAAGTTTTCAAGAAGTTAACATTTGAGATAGTAAAAATCGGTACCAGTAACGCTATCTATTGACAAAAGTAGTAGGTACTAACGAATCTTGATACTCTCTTCCATACGCGTAACGCTATCACTAATTGTGATGGGATCTTAATAGATGGCGCTGTGCATAAAAGAAAATATAGTTTGGAAAGGTTACCGCTACACTTTATCAAAAAATAATGTACTTAAAGTTTTAAAGATATTTATATTTGAAAAAAAAAAGAAATTATTAAGAAATAAATTATTATATTGTTGAGTTATTATCTGCTTAACGTTAATTACGTCATGTAAGTGTAATTTATACTTATAATAAATTTAACATAAACATAGTAGTATTTTTCTAACAATGTTCGAATGGTTACAGTTCAATTGTAAGTCCAAAATTGTAAGTTCAATTGTAAATGACTTTAGAAACGTCTTATTTATTTGACTGTTGATAAATTTACGTATTCTTAAAGTACAATTGTTCACAGTACTAACTACTAACTACAAAGTAAACTACATTGAATTGTTGGTGAAGATTACCTTCGTAACAGTCTAGCTTAATTCGTAATTATTTAACACAGTCATAAAGAATGACTTAATATTCAAAGAAATATTTTGAATAGGTTCTTGAGTCCGTTCGTTCGTTTATGTTATTAATATTTTTTTAAGAAACGTATAAAAAAATAACTTTTGGGAGCAAAAACGTGCTTTCTACGTATATTCTGTATATCAATTATATATTTAACTAATAATATATGTTACTAATTTAAAAACTATACAGGAGCTAGATAAGTTATTTTGCAAATAATATCGTGAGTACTTATCCAAATCAATTAATTATTAGTTAAGGCTGTTTGTAATATCTATATTTCTTAAAAGAGTATTCATGTAATTCAAGCGGACAAAGCCGCGAATAAATAATAAAATTATCGTTGTAAAATAAAATACAATTTGTCAAGAACGACGCACGCACATATACACCTATCAAAGGGAAACCGCCGCATACGCCTCATTCCGAAATCGAACAGTAGGTTTTGGCGGCAAAGTTCAAAGTTCTAAAATCTAAAGGTTTTAGTAGTATTTTTGTAGTAGTATGTGTTTACGTTATTGGTATCAAAGCGTAACTGCCTCACACGAAATATAGATATGATTAAACATCGTGAAATGAAAAAACAACTTACGTCTACACTGTTGCTTAAATTCTTTAGGTATGGAATTAAAATATTTTACCTATATGCTATTTCCGTAAAAGGAGCGCTGACGCGCTTCTCTTCTGTTCTTTGTTAAAGGCCAAAGTTGTGGCTGTAACGCGACTGGTGTGGGTCCGATCCCCACTTGGAGGATTGAATTATAATTTAATAATATTTTCATTTCGTTTAATAATATTTTAATTTCGCACATCAGTCACACATTATACGCAATATCTTAATACTTACATTACAACATAATCTCTTAATCTTACGCATAATCTTTACCCTGCTAAAGGCGGGATAAAGCGTGGATCTGGTTTTAACTTTGTGTGAACCGATTAAAATAAAGTCCAGTCCAGTTGAGGCCAGTCGTGGCGCAGCGGCACGAAGTGTGTCTGTAAAACCGACTGGTTGTGGGTTCGATCCCCACTCGAGGAGATGAAATATTTACTTAAATATATATTTCCATTTCTTCGTTCTGGTGTCGAGCGAACGAGAACACGCAATGCCTCCAGAATTCGGCAGAAAGTGGGGAACGGAGTGTCTTAATACTAGGGTTCCTCTGCCTAACCTTTTTTTTTTTTTTTTTTTTTTTTCGTGAGGAAATCCTGTTACGGATACCGGCCCGAGTGGGGACTCGAGCGCGGTTATGTGGGACTCGCGGACTGGCAGATGTTAGGCCGTCCGAATACCCACTAAAACCTCACGGTGCTCCTCCTCGACCGCCACTGGCCGTGAGACGCGGGGACAATAGTCGTCCGCGAAACGCGGCGGCGGGAGCCTGCAAGGCACGTCGCGGAGTCAAGGGTGTGTGGTCACCCTCGACGGCCTGCTCGGAGTAGCGCGCGGGAGCATCCTGCGCGCGACTACTCGGGCCAGGTTAGTAGGCGGCCAGCTTCCCCAAGTTGACCGCCCTCTGGCTCATTAGGGCGGAAGGCGGCGATCGTGTGCCGCCCTCCGGCGACCCGGTCTCTTACGGCGGATGGCGAGTTCGGCAATAGCCTCCCTCGCCCGTTCCGCCGACTCCTTCTCGAGCACCACTGCCTCGCAGAAGGAGGAGACCGCATCCCACGACGTCTTGCTGCGGGCCATGGCCTTGACCACGGCCGGCAGGGAGAGGTCGTCCCCTATGACGTCGCGCAGAGCGCGACGTTGAGACGCCCAGACTGTGCACACCTCCAACGTGTGCTGGGCCGTCTCATCGAGGCAGTCGTCGCAGTGGTGGCAGCGAGCGTCGGGCTCCCTCCCGGCGATCCGACACAGGTAACCCCCGAAGCAACCATGCCCCGTGAGTACCTGTGTCGTGCGGAAGGTTAGGACGCCGTGACGCCGCGCTAACCACTGGCGGAACACTGGACGAACAGCCTCGATCGTCAACCGGCCGGCAGTTGGTGTCGCCAGCCGGGATTCCCACATATTTATTGCGGCTTCCCGCTCCTCCTCGGTACGCGCTGGGCTTGCCGGTTCCCCGGACGCGAGGCCCCGACGCCGGTAATAGGCCGACGCCAGAGACGTCGCGTCCAGGTCCCACGGCACGACTCTGGCCAGCACGCACGCTGCCTCACCGGAGATGGTCCGATACCCCCGTATCGCCCTGATGGCCATCACCCTCTGCGCACGTCGCAGCAGGGCGATGTTTTGCCGATTCAGGGCGTCCGCCCATACGGGGGCGCCGTAGAGGGCCATCGATCGGACCACTCCGGTGTACAGCCGACGGCTCGAGGCGCTCGGCCCGGCGACATTGGGCAAAAGGCGCGCCAATGCCGCCGCCGTCTTCAACAGTTTCGGGGCCAAAGATGTAAAGTGGCCCCAGAAACTCCACCGACCGTCCAGAACAAGTCCGAGGTATTTCATGCTCCTCGTGACGCCGATTTCGACGCCACCGATAGTAATGTGGGCCCCAGATGGTGGGCCCTTTCGAGGAGCATGAAAATATAAAGCCTCGGACTTGTTTAGGGCGACTTCCAACCCCAGCCGCCTGATACGGCCCACGACTTCGGCCACCCCGGCCGTAGCCAAGACGGCCGCCTCCCGATAGGTCCTCTGCTGCGCCAAGACCAGCGTATCGTCGGCGTAACAGAGGACCTTTATCCCCCTCAGGGTGCCGCCTCGCAGCACCCAGTCGTAGCCGATGTTCCAGAGGATCGGACCCAGCACCGATCCTTGTGGAACACCGGCTGACACGCCAAACACCTCCCATCCTCCTCCAGGAGCGGGAAAGGTCACAGACCTCTCGGACAGGTAAGCCCCGATGACGCGGCGCAGGTATGGAGGCACACGGTGATAAATAAGTGCCTCCTTAATGCAGGGCCAAGGCAGGGAGTTGAAAGCGTTGGCGATGTCTAAAGACACCGCCAAGACTCCATCGCCCCGGGCCACCGCATCCTGCGCATAGGACTTCACCTCCAGTATGGCATCCACAGTCGAACGGCCACTGCGGAAGCCATACTGCTGGTCCGAGAGGTCCGGACCTGTCCCCTCCAAATGGTGTTGTAGCCTCCTCGCTACAACACGCTCGAAGAGCTTGGCGATCTCGCTCAAGAGCACTATGGGCCTGTAAGCGGAGGCAGAATCCGCCGGGCGACCCTTCTTCTTAATGAGGACTAACCTGCCTGTCTTCCACCGCTGTGGAATTATGGCTTGAGCCAGACAGGCAGTGAATAGTCCTCGCACTCTGGGCCCCAGTGTGTTCAGGGCCAGAGTTAGCGCCCGGCCGGGGATGCCATCCAGGCCCGGGGCGGTGCTCTTGTGCCGAGATCGGCGTACAGCCTCTTCGAGCTCCTCCTCCTCCACAGGTGGTGCGACACTGTCTTCCTCCTCCTCCTCAAGCGCTGCAGGGCGGGCCATACTGGGTGGTGTAAAGTTGGCCCGCTGCGGGAATAGCGACGACAGAACCCCTCGGAGGACATCCGGTTGGAGTATCTGCATCAGAGGTGGTGCCCAAGCCCGTAGCTTGCCCAATACCATACGGTAGGGCGTGCCAAACGGGTCTTGGTCTATCCCCGCAATCAACTGGTCGTGCGACTCGCCTTTCACACGACCGATTTCCTCCTGCAGCTGCGTTCTCGCCTCGACATAGACCTGGTACAGACGGTCCTCCTCCTCCTGGACCTTCTGTACCCGTCTGCGATAGTGGCTGTACTGGCGTCTCGCGTCAACGCAGATGGTACGCAGTTGCGCGACCTCCCACGACCACCAGTACACTTGCCGCCGCTGAGGGCGACGCCTGGAACGGGGCATTGACGCGTCACAGATACGCGTCAACGCCCCCTGCGCCCAGGATGCGGCGTCTTCTGCAGACGCCAAGCTCTGGGGCAGCCAGGATTCCACTATCGCGGCCTCCTCCAACAATTGCCTGTCGAGGCGACCCAATTGCCACCGCGGTCCGTACTCTCGCGAGGTTGGACTGGGGGTTGGTTGCGCCGCTGGATGTGTGGAGATCTCGTATAAGATGTAGAGGTGATCCGAGAGAGTCTCCACATCATCCAGCACTCGCCAACCCCGAACACGCTGCGCTAAGGCCGAGCTCGCGAACGAGACGTCCACGACGGATCCGCCCAGCCTTCGCACACACGTGTTCTTCGTCCCTCGGTTGAGCACAGACAAACCGGTGGCAATTACCCACTCAGACAGTGTCACACCACGTACAGTCGTCGTTGCGGAGCCCCACACGCTGGACTTAGCGTTGAGATCGCCCGCGACCAACACCTCCGCCGGACGAAATCGTTCTACCATTTCCCCCAATCGAATGAGGAACTCCTCGAACTCCGCGAGGATTCGATTGGGGGAAAAGTAGACCCCGACGACAACTACGTCGCCGACAAGTGCCGCGACGCATCCCGCACCTTTCTCAATACGCGAGAAAGACGGAGAGCCCGCAGCGACCTGGGTGATGAGTGCTACCACCCCGGTGTTGTCGGCGACCCAATTGTCTCTGTCGGGAACGCTGTAAGGCTCCGCAACAACCGCCACCTGAATAGACCACTGCGCCAGGCTTTGGACCAATAAGTCCTGGGCCCTGGCGCAGTGGTTTATATTCGCCTGCAACACACGGAGAGCCATTATTTGACCTCCATGTGTTGCACCTTCTCCCGCCCGACTGGGGCATTTGGCCCGTCCTCCGACGGCCTCTTATCTCCCTTTCTGCCGCCCCCTCTCCTCTTCCTCGAGGAGCTGGCCTTGGCGCATGCAGCGCTTCCAACTGTGTGGTCTGCGGGCTGTTCTGCCGCCTCGCAGACCGGACAGTGAGGTGCCGCCGAGCACTGGTGTTGCTTGTGCCCGGCTTGGCCGCACCTGAAGCACTGCTGGCTCCTGTCCAGTGCACTGCTGCACTTCGCTGCCACGTGGCCAATGTCGTGGCAGCGGAAACAACGCTGAGCTCGCTGTTGCAGCAGTTGCACACGCGCCGAGACAAAGCCCACAAGGAGCCGCGACCCGCTGACCCTTCTCGCCGCCATGATGGGGCAGCGAACCCACGCCGTGCCAAGCCCGCTGCGGTCCTGCCGGATCTCCCCCACTTTTACTGACCCAGCATCGCAGCCGCCGACTCGGCTAACGGCCTGCGCCACCTCCTCTGAAGTGGCAGAGTCATCTAGGCCACTAACCCTCAACTCTGCACACTTCATTGGTCTCGCGACTAGCATTTCGTTCGCGTTTAGCACCCCACGAAGCCGCTGTGCAAGGGCATCCGCCTTTTCGCCGCTATTGGCGCCAGGTATCTCCAGCACCCTGGCACCAGTTGAGGCGACCCGGAGACGCAAGTCCGCTATGCCCAGGTCCTCCAGCTTGACCGCCTCCTTTATTTGCGTCAAGACATCCTTATATGTCATCTCCTTGTTGGTGGCGGTCCTCTGCCTAACCTGCTGTGTGAGGGATACAGCGTGTAGCTGATTAAAATAAAACTAATATTAAATTAAGGGCAGATTGCCAAAACGCAAACAAAAAAGGATTTAAATCGGTTAAGCCGTTTCTGAGATTATCGTGAACAAATTCACAGACAAACTGACCTAGTTCTATTACAATGTTAATTGTAATATCTTCCATGTACAGACACCGATGAGTTAGGATTTTTTTGTAAGTATCGATAAGTTGTGTTATTATTCCAAAAATTCAATTGAAGTAGTCTTATGGGAGGTGCGAAAATGCGACCTAAAGTTTTAATAAATTTCTCATTAAAAATCTTCATTGCGTTGCAAACATACATTATAGGTATATCAAAATACGAACATAATTCAGTGTGTTAATTAAATAATTTTGTGGTTTAAGCGGGTGAAGCCGCGAGCGGGTCGCTAGTATAAAATAAAAATTGGAATTATCAGAAAGTGAAAATAGGAGTGTAACATAGTAGATACTAATAATCCTAGCATGTAAACGAACTCTATCTATATCTATACTTATAATAAAATTGTAACGGATCGGTGTCTGTACATGGAATATATACTAGAAAAAACGTTACTGGGGACCTCTATTAATGTAGTAGTAAACAAAACAATGTTTTTTTTTAATTCTTTGTCTTGTTGTCTGTGCCTTTGTTATCGCTAATCTCAGAATTGGCTTATCCGATTTATATGTGGTTTTCACTATTGGATTCTGCCAAGCTTCCGTGAACATTATTTTATTTTATTGTAATCGGTTCACAAATAAAAAAGTTATATTATTTTAAAGCACTTAGTTCGACAAAACTGTTACTTGCTACAAAAGTTATTTTATACAATTGTTCTAAGGAATTGGCTAATCCTTCGTTTTCAATTTGTATGATGATAAAAATCACCGAGATTCGAGAGATTTAGGATCGGGATCGGAGTTTATGCGGAAAAAACTGCGTTTGCCGTGCACGCGTACTTATCATACCTAAACACCGTACAGCTAAACATTTTTATTTAAATACAGCAAAGTTTGGGAACAAAATCAAAAAAATTCGCAAAAGACTTAAGTTACTTTGAGGTCATCGTGGCGCAGTGGCACAAGCGTGTGTTTTTAAACACGGCAATTGTGGTTTCAGTTCCCATTCGGGTAAATAAATTATAATTTTTTAATATTTTGAGATCAATCCTGGTGTACAAACAAAGTGTGCACAATTAAACAATTTTAACGTCTTTGTCTGTCTATCTTTCTGTTTATTCGGGCTATCCTCCGGACCAGCTGGAGCGATTATTGTGGGACTAGCACTGAGAGAGAGAAGATAAAGGAGGTTATGGAGCAACATAAAGACTATTTTGATTCAATAAAAAACTTGTATTAATTTAAAGTACGTTATCCGACAAAATTGCTACTTTCTAGAAGAGTTATTTTGTACAACTGTTATATTGAACTGGCCAAATGTTTAGTTTTCAAGGTCTTGTTAATTAATATTGTTTGTAAATTATTATTTGTATCATGATAGAAAAAGCTCGACGTTATATGATTGTAATATAGACCGTGATTTCAAAATTTAGGATTCTCGATAGAGATTTGTGGAGCAGTGTACAGTCTATATTTTAACTTGGATTTTTTTGCGGAAAAACTTTTACCTAGACAAATGTGAAATGACTAAACATTTTGCTATTAAATATTATATTCCTAAAGCACTTAAATTACGATTTATTTAATCCATAACAAAACTAAAATAATTCATCCATTGTTGTTCCAGGGTTTTGTACCTCAAAAGCAAAAAGGGGTGCCCTTATAAGATCACTATTTTTGTCGACTTCTCAAGACCATTTTACGTTGCGACCATTACCTTGAGGTATCATTCTGAAATTAATATCAGATATTCAAATATTTTGGAGCACATAAATTAAGCGTATAATACAATGCATTAAAAAAAGAGCATTTATGTATCGTTTTTGCTTCATTTTGTATAAAATTCACCGTGTAATTAAAACGTATAGTGTACTTCTTGTCCACCTACAGTTACGAAATTTAGAACGAAGTAAGATTTAACATAAAGTTGTAAAATTTTATTAATTATTTATTCGTTCATTTCATCATTACTAATATAATAAAGCGGAAGAGTTTGTTTGTTTGTTTCAACGCTAAGATCTCTAGAACTACTGGTCCGATTTACTTTCTTTTTGTTTTGTATGAAAGCTGTATTCTTTAGAAGTACTATATAACATTATGGTGTAAGTCTTAGTTAGCCTAATAACAATAATAAGGAATTACTTTAAAAATTGCTTTAAGCGCGTGCACTGCACATATAACTTATTATTATATGTTAGTACGTTATACGACAAACATATTCAACTTTATTAGATCTGAAATAAACTCCGCGACGCCATATATCATATATCATGTCTTCTGGCAATGGACTATTCCATTGCCAGAAGATACTTCCGTTCCCCACTTTCCGCCGAATTCTAGAGGCATAGCGCGTTGATTGGCTCAATCTAACGCCGTTCTTCACCTCGTTACCAGAGCGAGTAAAATATAAAACATTTCATTTTCTCGAGTGGAAATCGAACCCACAACCTGTTGCGTTTACAGTTCCACACTTATGCTCCAGCGTCACGACTGGCCTTCATTTACAAATTAGTTATTTTATTTGCGTAAAAATAAAAGACTTTTACGCAAATAAAATGAGTACGTAGCAACGTTACCTCGAAATTTGCTTCAATAGTAATTTAATTAGTAATCCCAAACTTTATTTAAATATCGTTAAGTTTGGAAAGAGTACGGATGGTATAGTTTTAGAATTTGCTTGATGTAATTAATAGGAAGTTCTGAAACTGTAATAGTTTTGACCATTTTAAATGAAATTGTATGTTACTAAATATGTAATATTGTATAACAATTTAAATCGCAGGGTGAATATGTTTCAGGATTAGGATCGAGAAGGAAATAAAAGATAAAGTGAATGAAAAAAATATAAAACATGAACATGCACAATGCCTCACGTTAAATATTGTTTAGCCATTTGATAAATGGACTATGCAATACAAAAATATTATTTCAAACCAGACAAAACCCTTTCAACCAAACAAACTTAGGTCAGTCGTGGCGACGTGGCACAAGAATATAAACGTGACAGGTTGTGCGATATCCCTACTCGAGGAAATGGAATATTTAATTTAAACTTATGTTATCATTTCTTCCCTCTGGCCTCTGTTGAGGCATTGTGCGGCGTTGCCACGCAGTGCCTCGTGGACTTGGTGGAAAGTGAGGAACGGTGTGTCTTAAGACTAGGTTACGTCTATCTACCCTACTGTGTGCAGGCATGTGTGTGTGGATATATCGTGAGGCTGACTTTATTTTGAGCAACGTTGTTCGAATGAATTTTGACAGCATGTAAATATATGTGCCTATAGATAAGCATAAACTAATAATAAAACATAGTATGTAATCAACATGTAAACAAGCGAAATGTGCAGTTTCCATTTTCACATTTCTCTTATTTAGATGTTGATTCCAAAAGTTATTGTTAGTATTATAGTTAGTAGAATATCTGTTATAGTTCAATTATAGCTAAACTCATCAGCTTTATAATATTAGTATATAAGTATTTATCATAGTTTTTACACCCTAAATTCATATTTTGACGCGTCAAAGTGACTCTTTTTAGCTTTAAATTTATCCTTTGGTTCCTAATATCTACTAAGTATATATGTATGAGTAGGATTACTATCCTACGAGTATGAGTATATACAGAGCGTTTTTTATCTTTATTATTTTAAATGAAAGTACATTTTTTACTACTTTTAGTATATACTTTTAAAAAATCATTTATCTTACATGTGTGAACTATTAAATCAGTTACATTAAATAGTTTAGCAAAATAATATCCTTTAAAACATCTTCGACTCATTAATTTGATACTAAATATTTTAATATAAAATAGAAATTTTATTTTTAGCAACTCAAAAAATCGTTTTACCTGTGCGTCCAGTGTGGCTGCCACGGATCACGCACGCCGTAACCTCCTGGCTGGACGGCGGCGGAGTCACCTGTTTGCACTCGGCTCTCTCACTGAAGCAGCACCTGAATTACTAATACATTTAATTGACCGAGATTTATATAATAATTTATCCCACTGCGCAACCCAATGGAAGGTACTAGGTTTATCAATCTATATTTTATATACAATGTATATTTGTTTCTATGCATCGTTATAGAGACCAAACGAATTGACCATTTTTGATGATTCTTACGTCAATATTTTTTTTGCTTCACGTTATTTGCATTATTTCAGTAGTCTGATTTTTGATGTTCTGATTTCTTGTTGTCTACAAAAAAATTGACAGTTTGCCGAAACCACTGGTTGCCAGTACGTCAAGTCAAAGTTTTTGGCACTTAAAACTAATAGCCTAAGATCTTACGGCTGCCAGATATAAGGTAAAATAAATCAGCTTCACGCTGTATCCCGCACACAGCAGGGTAGGCAGAAGGAACCTAGTGTTAAGACACTCCGTTCCCCACTTTCTGCCGAATTCTGGAGGCATGCGTGTTGAGTGGCAAAAATCAACGCCGCGCTTTGCCTCGACACCAGAGCGACGAAATGAAAGTACAAATTTAAGTAAATATTTCATCTCCCCGAGTGAACCTACAACCAGTCGGTTTTACAGTCACACTTTGTGCCACTGCGCCACGACTGGCCAGATATAAGGTAGATACTATTTTTTTAGTATCCACTTATTATTCTCAGGACACAGAGTACTGGAGTGCTCCATATGAGCATTGTTCCAGACACTTGCAATATATTATAATTATGGTTTTTTTTTCGCGTCTAGGATAAGTATAATTAGCCCATCCGATTGGTCCGAGTGCTTATAAGGGGTCTTGAAACGTACAATAAATTTAGGCATGCTAGTATAACATTGCTGGCCTCAATTTTAAACAACATTTAGGACGTCTGGTAGGAGTAAAGGCCCAGTTAAGCGTCTGGTAATAATAAATGTACATTTTTTTTAGCTTCACGCTTTATCCCGCACAATGCAGGGTAGGCAGGGGGAACCTACTGTTAAGACACTCCGTTCCCCACTTTCTGCCGAATTCTGGAGGCATTGCGTGTTGAGTGGCAGAAGTCAACGCCGCGCTTGTCCTCGACACCAGAGCGAAGAAATAGAAATATAAATTTAAGTAAATATTTCATCTCCTCGAGTGGGGATCGAACCCACAACCAGTCGGTTTTACAGTCACACTTTGTGCCCCTGCGCCACGACTGGTCTCAATAAATGTACATTGTTAACATTATCCTTAAAATATATATTTAAACTAGTTTTAGTGGATCTTATATGCCTTTAGTTGGGGCTGCCCCTCAAAGGGCCCCATTTTTAAGTTATATATTTATATATTTTCTTAGTGATTAGTAAGTACGCATACAATCCTAACTGAATATTAAACTAATAATTCTCAATATTTCAGCTTTGCAAAAATGATATAGGTCTGGGGGCCCTGGGATTGCAGTCTATAATTATTTTGCTTTATTTAAGTTCTTTTTGGTATGTTGTTATAAATATAATTAACAAAAGAAAATTACCATTATAAATTGACTTTGTGCTATATGTACAAACCCTGCTGTCTGCGGGATACAGCGTGAAGCTGTTTTTTTAAGGATAAGAATAATCATGATTGTAATAAAAAGAACAGAACGTTATTTGGCTATAATAATTTCATTTAAATAAAAGAAAAATATCGTCTGCCATCGTTACTGATATTTCTGTAAAGAAAAAAAATTGAGAGAAAGATTTAATGCAAAAAAAAAAACAAAAAATATTATTACAAAAATCGACTCTCGAATCGATATACGACTACCAAATAATCCAAAGCAAATTGCAAATTGCAAAATAACTGATTCGTCTAATTGTCTTATTAGCTGTAGTAAAAAAAACGATTATGTAGTTTGCAGCAAAACATTTGAAAACTGTGGTCAACATTGGTTTCAATGAAAAAAATGTTATAGTTGGGCTTTTAAATTCTATGACATTAAAGGGAAATTGCAAGAGATGTATGCTACTTTGTGATATATTTCTTCATTACATTTTTAATTAAAATTTTGAAGCTTTTAAAAGAGTTATTTTTTAAGTTATTAAAAAATTAACGATGTCATTTTTGCTAGGATATATATATATTAAATTTTGATAAAATTTCGATTAATAAAAATATAATCGTCTAATATTTTAAAATTATATAATAATGGGTATAACTGAACAATATGTTAAAACGTTTGTTAGAATAAATTCAATGTCATTAGTTCTTTAAGAATATTAATTTAAAGTGTGTTCTCCTAATGACACCCTTTTTAAAATTATAATTTCATTGAATTTCATCAAAACTCTTTATGCTCAGTGATATAGCCTATTTTATACAAAACGTCGAGTTTTAGAAGTTTATTTAAAAATCTAAACGATTCTGTCAAACTTTTTATCAGGTCAGAGTGGTTAATACCAAATATGTTTTTTTAAACAAATTCTACTACATATTTTTTATAGCATAACATTTTTATATTTGAAATTTATATTTTTACCCATCAAATTCGCTTTTTAACATTTTATAGCAAGGCAACGAAAGTAGGGAAAAGGAACCTCTAAGCACTAGGTTTGCAGGTTCTTTCTGCCTTTTACTAAAATCATCCTTTTACTCAAAGAATTCCCCGTTTTAAAACGTTGAGTCCTAGTACACTCAATATCTCGATTTTTCCGAATATGTCTATTTCGAATGGAAAGCGGTAGTCGAAGTGGCTTAATATTAGATTCTTTCTGTCTAATCTGCTATGCAAGCGTAAATCTTATTATTATATTGAATTTACAAGAAAGAAGCTACATTCTTCTTTTTGAAGAAAACTGAATGTCATCAATAAATATTTAAGAATTACCTAAACATTCCCGATATAGGCCCTTGTGAGTACAGAAAATTTGCTGAGAAATTCCAATAATTGCTAAAATAAAAGTTTTTTAATGAGGATTCGAGGCTTCTTCTTTGACTTTCCCCGTTGTATCCTACAAATGTTAATAGTTAAAGTTCCCGGGAAAATATATATATATATATATATATATATATTTCCCACAACACACTTTCATCAAGAACAGATAACAACATAAGAGCTACTATTAACATTTGGGAACTTTAACTATTAACATTTGTAGGATACAACGGGGAAAGTCAAAGAAGAAGCCTCGAATCCTCATTAAAAAACTTTTATTTTAGCAATTATTGGAATTTCTCAGCAAATTTTCTGTACTCACAAGGGCCTATATCGGGGGCCTATATATATATATATATATATATATATATATATATATATATATATATATATGTGTGTGTGTGTGTGTGTATATATACTTGGTAAGATTTTCTCCTTACGTGTTATAAGTATGTTTTTATATACTAGTTGGAGGGTACTATTAATAGATTCATGAAGTGATATTATTTTTTTGGTCATCAAAGTCGGGAATTCGTGAGCGAAAGGGGCAGCTTACTTATAATTAATATTTCAATATTTTTAATATTGATTTTTTATATGTGTTCCCATTTCAAGATTTATATTTTAAATTGAATAAATTATATCGATGGCGCATAAAATATTCTCGGCACACGGCCGGAAATCTCATCTCTTCATATAAAAATAAAAAATCAGTTAAGTAAGAATCGGTGGCGCTCACCGACGGCTTCATACCAATTTCATGTTAACGGGAACGTGATTTATGAAAGTCGATAAGCTTAAGTTTGCAGGATGCACTTAGTCATTTTATACGAAACATACTAGAAATAAAATTTTGTGATGTTATTTTTCCATGATTAGGTAAACTTTCATTTTTGGATTTTTCCTTTGTTTATATTGTGGGTTCTCAGTTCTTTCCATATTTTACAATTGTAGGTCCATGGTTAATACTCTACAGATTTTGATTACGCGTAGAATTTCGTACAAAATGCAGCAAAAATAATGCATTAACTAACACTCATATCTTATGATTGCGTTGACTTAGAAGCCGCATTTTTCTATATTCTAAGGGATCGTAGACCTGAATTTTAATTTCAGCTGGACACCTTCACGCTGGTTTTGGGGCCACTGGTCTTGACATATGGATAGATATGTAAATTCCATTTAATAAGAGGTCATTTTGGTGCACTAATCTTTCTATATAATTTGCGATAAAAAGGCTTTGGTGTTTAGTGAATACAGTAGACCTATGCATTGTATATTATTATTTTTTTCAAGAATATTTATTATAGTTTTACATATCAAATTCTTTAAATTTTACGATTGTTAATCACATATTAGTGAGCCGAGTAGGCAGAGAGAATATAATATTAAAAAACTTCGTCCTGCACTTTCCGCTCATTTGAGTGACTTTACCTGTTTAGAAATGAAAGATGAAATTACCTTAAGTGTAATAACTTCCCCGACTGGGAATCGAATCCACACCGCGTTCCATCAAATAATCTCCTACTGTGGTGTAGTTTTATCTTTAATTAAATAACCAATCATATGTAAAGACAACAAAAACTTACCGTAAAAACTTGCAGTTCTTAAAGAGGCAAATGAAGGCCTGTCTGAATTTTCTATTCATGAAGCAATATGTTATTGGGTTGCAACACGATGAGCAATATGCCAGTAATTGTAGTGAGACAATGCCTTTTGGTCCAATGTATTGGTAGAGCTCTTCTGGATAGAAGAGGTATATCTGTGAAATTAAAAATAATTTTTAATTTGAATTTATTACATTTTTTATTTTTTCTTATTTTTTGAGGATATTTAAATGTTTTTAATGACAAGAATAATGTTTACAATAGCATCAAAATAAAAAAATACTCTTAGATATGAAAATTATACTTAAATTCATAATAAATTTCAATTTATTATTTTATAACAAAGCAAGAATATAGTAGCTTATTGTTTGAATGTAAATCAGAAAATTGATTTTAGATTAAATTTTTTACACGATGTACATGTCTAAACTGAGCATTTCATTTGTGTCAGTGTTCATATTTAGTGTAGATGTGACATCGGCCGACAAGTGGAGCGTATCCCGTGCTTGTTTGGTTTATACTGCTTTTTGACAACCGGCCTACACCTTCTTGTACTGATAGCAGCAACATTATTTTGTATTCGATGTGAAAACTTCGATTTTCTAAGTGAAAGACAATATTGTCTCTATCACTGCACAAGAATGGAAAAATATATGTACCTACGCAGTAAAGTAAGAATAAATAAAAGTTTGTATTATTTCGGGTCATTTTAGAATTCGATTTTATTACATAAATGATATACAAATATACTAATATAAAAAAATATGTATTTTTGCTTGTAAAGAATAGCCAAAACCTTATAAAGACTTTTTCTTCTCGACATGTTCGAAAAGAGGAAAATGATACAGTAAACCTCATTATAATCTATATATATAAAAGGACTTGTGCTGACTGACTGAGGTAAGACGCACGCAGAGCCGTAACCGCTGATGGTAGAAACGTGAAATTTGGGCAGATGTTTATTTTCATATTCTGGACATCTATTAAGAAGGGATTTTGAAAAATTTTAACCCTAAAGGGATGAAATAGGGGTTGAAAGTTTGTATGAAAAAAAAAATAATCTGTACCGATTTTTATAAAAATTGAAATTCACACTCTTAAAAATATTTCATTGAACACGTATTTCATGGTTTTTAAGAATTCACCCCCTAAGGGTTCAAATAAGGGGTTGAAAGTTTATATGGAAAAATTTTTAAATTGCCACCGATTTTTATAAAAATTTAAATTCAGACTGTTAAAAATATTTTATTGAACACGTGTTTCGTGTTTTTTTAGAATTCACTCCTAATAAGCGGGCGAAGCCGCGCGCGCCCTCTAGTTTAAGATAATGATGGCACGAAGGCGGAGTGGACATCAAAATCAGCTTCACGCTGTATCCCGCACACAGCAGTGTAGGCATAGGGACTCTAGTGCTAAGACATTCCGTTCCCCATTTTCTGCCGAATTTTTTGAGGCATTGCGTGTTGAGTGGCGAAACTCAACGCCAGGCTTAGTGCCTTGGTGTCAGAGCGAAGAAATATTAATAAATAATAATACATTCTCTGGAGTGGGGATTGAACCCACAACCGTCACATTACAGTCACACCCTTATGCCGCTGCTCTGCGATGGCTTACACTATCTCTGTATATAAATAATTAAATACATACAAATCGCTATTTTGTTCTAAGTAACTTTGAAAACTTTAACCCCTTTGTTAGACGCAAAATTTCATTTGCAAATTACGCAAGATAAATCCATTAAACAACAGTTACAGAAAGACTAACAGACTTTTAAGTAATTTTTAGTTATCATAGAAAGTTCAAGTTGAAATGTTGATAAAATTGTGAATTATTTATTGTTTATATAAACGTCGGGGAACGGAGTGTCTTAACACAAGGTTCCCTCTGCCTATCCTGCTGCGTGTGGGATACAACGTGAAGCTGATTTATTTATTTTATTTATATAAACCGTGTATATACACGTAGAAAACTGCAGTTCGTCTTATGTACTGATGAATGATGTATTATTATACTATTAGCAAACACAACATTACGTGATTTATTCAAATACTGTTAATAGTATTAAAAAAAATATATGAGAAAGTGCAAGCACTACGTGGCTGCATGAGAGCATGTCATCGGCAGCAAGGGCCGCCTCGGCTTGCGGCCGTGACCAAAGAATTATTACAGAGCGTTGAATTATTTTAATTTTACATTTTCTCGAAAAGTATATGTCTAATTTATATTCTATAAAAGCCAAAGTTTGTCTTCATAAAATTTCCTTGACGATGGAAATAACTTTCTCTCGAAAGTTTGAAATATCACCTTGCAATTTGCAAATAATTGCATTTTTTAATTCAAAATATTTTATTGTGACTTATGTACAAAAGATAGATATTTATGTTGTTGCGGATTTTAAATTAGAACTAATAAAATAGAATATTTTTATAGTACAATGTACTTACATATATTTAATTATTTCTGCAGCGCACGCGGTTAAAGAAATACGATGGGTTTATAATTGTTATTTGTCTAAATAAACTGTAATGTTATATAGCCTATAGTACTTCTGAAGAATGCAGTTTCATACAAAATAAAAAGGAAGTAAATCGGATAGCAGATCCGGAGATCTTAGCGCTTAAACAAACAAACAAACAAACTCTTCCGATTTATTATATTAGTATAGATTAAGACAGGGCAAATATGTAAGCAAAGGGAACGTAATGTCAAGACACTGTTCTCTACTTTCCACCCAACTTACTAAACATTGTGTGAAATTTAATGTTTCGCTTTGTTTTGTTACCAGAGCGAAGAAGTAATACTAACTCATTCCCCCGAGTGGGACTTGACTCCACAAATGTCACATTTACAGTCGCTGTATTACGACGGAGTCAACAGCATTATAAAATTTATAAAAGTATTGAAATAAAATAAATATTATTCATAATACCTACCAATATTTTGTTGCCAACCTTGTAATAAATATTTTATAATAGTTATTGACGTAATAAAACTGATAAATAAAAAAGCTCTTATCGTTTCAAAGAAACAGTACTCGATTCTTTATTTCAGGAGGTCAATGATATCCAATATAAACTAGTCCTTATTGAATAAATTCTTTGTTTCACTAAAAGGCAATAATAAATTAATTATTTTTTATATAAAAAATAAAAATACGTCTTTAAATTTGCTGCAAAAAATCTAATGATAATAATATCCGGGGATACAGATTGGCCTTTTAGTTTCGAATCTGCCCTCTAAACTGTAAACATGGCACAGCCACACTCAGCTTTTGTTTCGTGTATTTAGTAGACTGCCTCTCCTTTTTTTTAAGCTCTAGGCTCGGAGGAAAAAAGAAAAATTCTGTGTGTGGCGTTTCAGATGTGCAGAATGTCTTTGACTGTGTGCCTCGTCAGTGTATTTGGCGATCATTGCGATCCAAAGGGATTTTTGAAGCCTATATTGAGATTATCAGAGACATGTACCACGACTCTGCTTCTATATTTAGGACTGATGTTGATGACACCAAACCCTTACAGATTACAGTAGGAATAATCAGGGCTTAGCCGGGCTTAGTCCGTTCATATTTAATGTAGTGCTCGATACTGTTTTGGCTCACAAGACTTGACACGTTTATGTCACATCCAAGACCAGCCTCCATGGCTGATGATGTATACCGATGACTGATCGATAATAGCATTTATTGACGAGAACCATTTGAAGGGCAGTCTTTAGCTAAATATATCTATATATAGAAGACAGAGTGATCTATATATAGAAGACAGAGAGAATATATAGAAGACAGAGTATATGACCTGCAGGAGTCCGGACTCGAGCCCTATATATGTATATCCTGAACCAGCCGTTAAATCGGAAAAGTTCAGATTCAGGAAAACTTCCTTGAATCCATTGTGCCCGAGTCTGGAGGTAACGATAACTACGTCTATGTCTACATCACTGGTGTGGTCTGCTATAGAAGAACACAACCAAAACTAAGGGGTTCATATACAAGAGCATTATTCAACCGGTTGTTTTATATAGCAGCAAATGCTGGCCTATCTCGGCACACTCAGGATAAATTCTATGAAACACATATTACGTGCTCATAAAATTTTATAAAAGGGTATATATCAACTCAAATGGAACTCCATTATCAGATCTTGACTAGGTAATAATGGGACCAATGGAAAAATATCCATCAAATCAAATATTTCAAAGAAAAAAAAAACCATCTATAAATGACGGACAAATAAAATATTGCTATATTAAAAATATTAAATTATTTATTGCCTTTATCTTTAGATCAGTGGTTCCCAACCGGTGGTCCGCAGAGGCCTAAAGGTGGTCCGCGAACGATTTTAATTTTAGAGGATGGTGAGGCGTTGGTCTTCGCGCAGTTAGTGAGAAGAGCATGCTACATTGGTAGTAGTAGAGTATGCTCCGGTCTCAAATATAAATTATTTTGACATACATAATTATAAAAATGTTTTAAAATAATTACACATTAATTCATTGATTTTATGAACTAAGTATGCCAGTTCACGTAAGGAAGTTATGACGTCGCAATGTATAGTATTTTGACAATTTGCAAAGTTGATTTTAAATTCGAAGTACCTACTGGATTTTACTAGTGGTCAACCATCCTATTGAACGTTTATCGTATCTAAGATATATGCAATCAATTACCTACGCTTTGCGCTGTCATTTGTTACAAATTATCAGTCAGTCATATCAGTCTAGTATTTACTTTTACTGAACTACGTGAGGACGTGAATCGTTTTTACTGACTGTTTCATCATATCATGTGTGGCAGAAAGTTTCTAAGAATGCACACAGTACGTCACAAGCTTAAATACCATCCTAACCATCTGGATACAGGCATGTGCAGTGCCTGAGACGTACTGTGCGGTTGAAAAATTAAGCGGCAGATTACAGGACAAATAGTTTAATGAAACACTGTCCATGATATATGCAGTTGTGAACACACAGCGAGGAGACGTATCTACGCAAATCCAAAGTATCAAGCTTTTTACAGATCATTGGCTCCCCAACGACTCAAATGACTCTACGTTGTATTCGATCAAATGGGTTAAGCTGATACTGGGGTGCAACAGCCTAGAAATGAGATACTTATGTGTGGCCGAACTTTGCCCATTACAGGGCCAATCGGCATTTCGACGTGAAGGACTGTCTCGCTCTGCTGATATCCTCAGTTTCTTTAAAGCCAACTTGGCCTTGCTTTTCAGATGATCGCGATACTGGCAGTCACTGGAAACACTAAGGCCCAATGTGATGAAACTGGCCGCGGCTATAAAACGAGTAATCTAGAAAACTGGTGACACGATAAATGGAATTTTCTTAGTTAACGCGCAAATTTCTGTCTTCTGGGATTTGAATTGTAGCAGGTTACTTTAACCCCATAAGGAGACCTTCCGGAGAGATTCTTTAAAAGAAGGCACAAGTTTATTCCGACACTGGCCAATGTTTTCCCTGGAAAGACTTGCTGGACCGGAGTATACAGCGTTCGTTGTGCTATCCAGATGATAGCACTTAGCAATATATGTTAGAATCAATCAACATGTCATTGATATTCAGAAGAAACTGTGTAGGAGACGCACGCAGCCTTGGGGGACGCCAGCGTTCACGAGCAATATTTCTGTGTAAAAATCCATCGATAACGGCCTTGATGTTGCGCCCAGTGAGAAAGCTGGCGATACATTTACATTCTGAGGAAGCCAGTAGAATGGAAGTTTTGCAGAAGCGCCTCATGCCACACTCGATCGAAGGCCTCGCCCATATCCAAACAAACTGCAAGGCAAAGGAGAGGTCCTTTGCTTTCGATAGCCGCAGACCGCCGCGCAGCCGTGGGTTAGGTAAATGCTAAAATCACGAATTCGACCATGGCTATATTGACAGTCATTGATCAATCGGTGATCCATCAGATAAACCAAGAGCTGGCTATTTATAATGTACTGTTCCGGATGTGAAGTCAGCAGATAGTCCGTAAGGAGGCATTGTGGTTGTACACATCCGGGAGTCAAGTAGGTGGCTCAAAAACTTGGGACAATGCATTCGCCCTAGCAAGGTCGAATACAGCTCTCCTTGCGTGTTCTGTGGTGAGTGGTCAAAGCCAACTGGTATTATGCGCATTAAAATCGCCAAATATTACGATATAAGCGGAGGAGGTCTGTGACAGCATACATTACTCGGACACAGACAGCTGAGTCAACTTGGGGCCAGATAACTAAACTATGCGTGTTGCCACTGCTGGCGACGTGAATTTCCCACATATATTTTAATCGCTTCTAAGACACTATCAGTACCAGGGTAATCCTATTCTAAGCCAACGGGATGGGAGCACATGGCGCGTAGTAGCGTCGTTTGAGATTTCTAAATTAATAGCACAATCTAAAAAACCTCACGAAGTCGGAAAAACACACGTGAATGTTTGATCAAAGCCCTTGAAGAAGTTTTTAAATTACAGGCCAAAAAAAAAAGAAATTTCCTCTGCCCAATAACACGGTCAAATAACCGTGCTTTGCCTTGTGAGAGCGTAGAAATAAAAAATATTAATAAGTAATAATTTATTCTCCCAATGTGATCGAACCCACAACCGTCGCGTTTACAGTCACACGATTGTTTCACTGCGCCACGACGCTTTCGCGGGAAATCACAGAAGTTTCTCGTAAAATATATGTTTTTTTTTAGTGTAAGTTCCTATTGAGTTTTAGCTAGTTTCTATTTGATTATCACAGTTAATTTTTAGTATACCTCCTACATAGTGGTCCCTGCTACCAAGAATGATATAAAAGTGGTCCTTGATCAAGAAAAGGTTGGGAACCCCTGCTTTAGATGATGTATAAATTTCAGAATAAATTCGAGTAACATACGTACGCTTAATATAAATAACTTTTGTGCTCCTTACATTATTGATAGGCTATGTATTGCTATGTACATTTTGTTTCATGTTTCAGAAAAATATTTTTTGTCTGCATTCTTGATTTACATTATTGTTTTTTTTTTAATATATTGACGAACTTATATCAAGGCTTTTATAAATTATATCAAAATAACTGAAATATATGAAAAATAATAACGTGTGTTATTGCTTTGCTTTATATTCCAACAAATTATTTGCTAACTTGGGTATTACTTAATAAATTTTTTAGCTTTTGTTTCGATCTATTTAGTAGTGGTCTATAAATGTTATGTTTGATTTTTAATAGTATATAAGTGTCATTTACTATTTTTATTTTTTTTTAATTTGACGTATCTGATTAAAATATAATTTACAACTTTTAGTCTTTGTTTAAGTTTCTCCACATAAGTATATAGACTGAGATTCCAGGGCCCCCAGACCTACATCATATTAGCAAAGCTGAAATTTTAAGGATTTATTAATCTAATATGTAATTAATACTGTATGAGTACTTAGTAACTTGAAATTGGGGCCAAATAAAGGTACATATCTGTCTGGGAGGATGATTGAGCCATCCGATTAGCCTTCGTGCTTATAAGGGTTCTTGAACTAGTTCGTAAATAATGTACGTAAAATTAAAGCTTAATAAATAGCAAATAATCACTTAAGCCTCAGAATATATCTAAAGTGTATGATAATTGACACTATCGTCAACGTCTTCTGCCCGTTGGACTCGGTCATTCGATGACCTAGCCACATGGCTTGTAAGCTAATTTGTTTTAAATCTATGATTATAATTATATACTTGTAGTTCATGTAAAGTGTAATTTAAATCTAGATAAAATGCCAAAGGTCACTTTTATATTGCTTGACGCAGTATCCCTAGCAGGGAAGCCAGAGAGAACGGAATGGAGGTATCGTGGCCCCCTTTTGGTACTTATTGTTAAGACTCATGCTATCCAGTGAAACTTTACTTTTTAAAATTCAAATTGTACAAAATATCTGAGAGACGGCAACGCTTTCCCATGTTTTAGGAAGAAGTTTAAAACTGCACTCGTCAAACTTTTGAATGTGCTGCAATTATTTCAATATCAGTCATAACTGCAGAGAGTTTAAGGTAAGTATGTATAATATGCAATTTTTTTTATGTTTTGTTTTGTGCAATGAAGCTTAATAGATTTCACGATATTGGTAATTTGACCCTCTTATATTGCTTGCTCTAATATCAGTTAAGAAAATTAAAATATCATTTAAGAATGCAGCTCTTAATGATCAGTGCGTCTTTTATAGACTGGAAGTCCTAAGTCATCTTTTAAAATACGCGACGTGGTCTTAGTTATCTTCATCTCCCGAGATAGAATCGTTTGTTTATGGAGTTTCTCCGAATTCGTTTCCTCACTACTACCCTGCTGTGTGCGTAAAGCTGATTAATATTACATTAATCGCCTTTTTCGTATGGGCACTACGTGGACGGTCAGATCTTTTTCTGTCACAAGCAGAGGAGATTTCACTGTACGAATCAATGGCCCGGTACATAAACATTTGTCAATTACCAAGCGTATAGAGGATTTTAAAAAATCTATATGGTTCTATACCTACTTTATGTCATGCATTCAGTTTTCTTTATCACAAAACTTCAAAATGGAATTATATTTTAATATTAATTTTAGTAGTATAATTTTTAAATATCATGAAGCCAATCGTGGCGCAAGAAGTGTGACTGAAAACGCGACTGGTTGGTAGTGGGTTCAAACAGGTTCGAGTTGAGTTGTGAGTGAGTGTTGAGTTCCGCCACTCAACACGCTAGCCCTTTAGAATTCGGCGGGAAAAAGGAGTATCTAAATACTACGTTCCCTCTATCTACCCTGCTGTGTGCGGGATACAGCGTGAGCTGATTTTTATTTTATTTTAATTTAATATCCCAAAGTATTTTATAATATTTTTGAACGAAAATAAGAAAACAATGAACAATCGTGTAAAAATGACAGATTTTAAATTTTAAACAAATTATTAATTTGTTTATTTTTAATCGTAGCAGTATTTACAAGCAGACTAATTGTACACTGTGTGTGTCTCTTCTTTTACTTTCAGTATAATACTTACTGTATTAATAGCGTGTAGTGGCGTCCAGCAGACAAAAAACTCCAAGATGATTACGAAGAGCATTCTGATAACCTGTAATACAATTTTTCATTAGTTATCAAAACTTAAGAGAGTAATGGCAGTAAAATCAAATCACACTCGGAGGAATGAAATATTAAATATTTACTATTTCGCTTTGGTAAATAGGCTAATCACGGCGTTGACTTCAATGCAATGCCTCCAGAATTCAGAATATAATAGGAAACGAAAGTGTCTTAATAGGGAACGGAATGTCTTAACACTAGGTTCCCAGGTTCCCTATGCCTATCCTGTTATGATGTACGAGTAAGTACTACTTACGTTGCTTGTTGAGAACGTCACAGTGCTTGGACGGTTTCAAAGAGTTCCAAGAGGCGACTTTTAGCGACTTTTAGGGACTGGGCAACTATTGGTATATATCGAAGCATATATGAGACAATGGAATCAGGATCAGGCGTTCTTGTTAAAAGTTAGAATTTTTTCAAAAATATTTGAAAAGGTATGTATACAGGCTTAGTCTATGTATATAAGGGCAAAAAAAATCAAATCTAGTAATAAAATTAAAGCTACATGGGATGCTATTACGACTGTAACTGGGTGATCTAGAGTTGTCAGTGAACCTATTAAATTAAAAATAAACAGTGTAATTTTAAATTCAGATTTAGAAGTGGTAAATACTTTCCAAAATTTCTATTCCGACATACCTATTACAGTTACACGTTCACTGCCATCATTTTCTTCGGAAGCAGCATTAATACTAAAAACCAAGTAACTAGACAAAATGTTGTATTTAAGAATGTGTCACCAAAAGACTTTGTCAAAACGTTTCATAGACTTTTTAAAGAAAGAAGAAGAAGTGGTGACTTATGGGGCATGTCTGTTAAGGTTCTTAATACTATTATCAATAATATTGCTCCTTATCTTGCTTTAATTTTTAACAATTGTGTAGAATCCGGTACCTTTCCCGATTTAATGAAATATAGCAAAATAGTGCCGCTTTACAATAGTGGATCTATCCACTATTGTAAAGCGATCTAAAGCGATCATCTAGATCTGACCCTGGAAATTACAGACCGATCTCTGTTTTTCCGTCTTTAAGTAAAATATTTGAAAAAATATATTTAACCAGCTCACAATTTTCTTAAATATTAACAATTTTTTTCATATGCTGCACTCCTAAAGCACATTTATGACTCATAGAAGAAGTCACAAAATGTAACTGAAATGTTTTGTGATTTATTCAAAGTTTTTGATTGTGTAGACTATGAAACTCTATTATTAAAACATTAACATTATGGTATACTGCCCTTGATCTTATTGCGTCATATCTAAACGAAAGAATCTAGAAGGTTAGTATAAAGAATGTAAAAACTTCTGGATCTCCTCTAAGGATGGGCGTTCCACAAGGATCTATTTTGGTCCCCTTTTATTTCTTTTTTATATTAACGATCTGCCTTTTTTTGCAAAGAACCTATGTGATATTGTACTCATAGCAGATGGTACTTCTTTAATATTTAAGGTAGAGGAATAAAACAAACTATGACGGAATGAATAGTGCATTATCACATATTCTTCATTGGTTTGATATAAATAATCTCATGTTAAATGCTAAAAAACTAAATGTATTGAATTTGCTCTACGAAACGTTAAAAAACATAATTTTAGTCTAGTTATAAAAGAGAAACCCTCAGTGTGTCAGAATCAGCTATTTTCTTAGGTTTAACTATAGATTCTAAACTCCAGTGGAACATACATCTGGGAGCACTTGTAGATAAACTCAGCTCTGCCTGCGTTCGGAATTAAAAAAGTAAGACAAATGACGGACGTTTAAACTGCCCAACTTGTCTACTATAGCTATTCTCATAGTATTTTATCTTATGGAATTCTGCTGTGGGGCGGTGCTTCAGATATAATTTCAATATTTCTAACCTAAGAGCTCGAGATCCTCTGCGAAATGTTATTAAAAATGCAGGTATTATTACAGTTGCCTCACAATATATATATTATAATATTCTGTTTGTCCGGCAAAATGTAAAGTGTCATACATAGTAAAAATAGTGATATACATATGATAGGAACCAGAAATAAAGATAAATTTGTTCCGCCAAGTTTTCGCCTCCAAAATGTTAGTAAATATTTTATGAGTCTGAGTATACGTATATAATAAACTTCCACAGTGTATTCTAAGTTTGCCGCTGTCACGTAATTTAATGTATCTTTAAAAAATACTCACAAGTAAAGCTTATTACACTTCAAGAATATTTAGAGGATAAACATGTACGGAATTAATGTCATGCAGGAAAGGTGCCAGTTAATTGACTTTGAAAAGAGCAACTGTTGAGTTTCTTGCCGGATCTTCTCAGCAGAACTGCCTTCCGAACTGGTGGTAGCTATTTTGTTTATATCTTCATTCGACGATTCAAAAGTGCTTATAATAAATAGTCTATTTATATTTACTTTTTCTTAGTAAGTTAGTTTACTCCGTGTTAGGTAGGCTTCTTAGCTAATGCAATACATTGGTAAATCAGTGTTATATTTACGACAAATATTTATTTCATTTTAAAAGCTACATAAAGTAAAGTCCATATAGAGTCAGATTAATAAACGAAAACTCTGTTTAATCAAAGTAAGGCTAACACAAATTTAAACTTACAAAACACACAAATTTGACACTGATGTTAACATGTAATTTAAATGGAAATTCTCACTTTATTTTCACAAATTAATTGCTAAAACATTCTTTGTGAAAGTTTTATAATTTGGAATCTAAGAATAGTAAATAATTAATGAAATAATAATTTATTCTCGCGTCCTACACACATCTTTTTATTTGTGCAGTTGATTCTACGGACATTTAAAAGCTATTACGTTCACTACCCGTAATACAATAAGAGCAATATTGTAATACGTGTAATGAAAGTGATAGCGTGATAGCGGAAAGTAGGGAACGGTGTGTCTTAACACTAGGTTCCCTCTGCCTACCCTGCTGTGTGAGGGATACAGCGTGAAGCTGATTTATATTTTTTTGATGTATGTTTCATGTAACATAATACCTTCCACCTCTAGACATAAACAAAACAACTAAAAATATTATATATAAAATTTAAGCCCATGCCACACTCTAATTTCCTCCAATTAAAATAATATTAATATACTTTCCTTAGATTGAATTCATTTTATAATACAATAAAAAAAGATTTCTAACAATAATGGCTAGTTATCAGATAGGCTCTGGAATTTGGTATTAAGAATAGAGTTTCCCCCTCGGACTCCTTTAACCCCTTAGCCGTAGAAGCTATTACCATGAAATATCCTTTCACTTTGGTATTTGTAAATAACGGAACGGGCTTTTGTTTAGTTTCAAAAAGAAGTAAGCAATATACTTCAAAAACTGTATAAGGTCAAAACGTATATTACAGATATTCTCTCGGCCCGCTCGGATAATCTCTATATATTATAAAAGAGTAAAAATATTTTGTGTGTACATTTAGTAATTTTGACTGAAATTAACAATTAAGTTTAGTCGTAATTCAAGACAGAGACAATGGAGGCCAGTCCGACCGACTGATTGTGGGTTCGATCCTCACTCGAGGGGATCACATACTTAAATTTAAGTAAATATTTTATTTCCTATCTCCTATTTCCATTTATTCGCTCTGGTGTCGACGCACCACCCAACACGCAATGCCTCCAGAATTCGGCAGAAAGTGGAGAACGGAATATCCTAACACTAGGTTCCCTCTGCCTATCCTGCTGTATGCGCGATACGGCATGAACCTGATTTATTTTTTTAAATTTAAAATATATACATTTAAAGTCAGCCATAGATGTATTCAAATCAATATCTAATTAGAGTCTTTATGTATCAATGCTCAAAGTATATTATTATATTATAAATATCAAGTATCAACATTGCACAAAACAATCATAAAACCTTATAGAAATTACGATACTGTAGTAAAAAAATGATATTAGAAGATTGCAGATTGAAGTAATAAAAAAGCGTATTAGTTGTCAGTCAATTCTGTTTATTAAATTAATAATCATGTAGTGCAAGCGGGCGAAGCCGCGGGCGGACAGCTAGTGTAATAATAAATTCTGGCAGTTAATAAATATAATTGAATTGAAAATGGACAATTGGGGGACAAATGGACAATTGGGGGTCCAAGATGGAAGGCTTGCTCGCAGCGACCCCTGCCAGCCCTTACGAGGGCTGCAACGTTCCATCCGCCACGTGCACCTCGAGAGAGCGCACTGATAGGGCGTCCCCCCAAGGCGACGCGCACCAGTGCGTCCCCGCTGGTGTGTCAAGTGGCGACGAATGCGGCGTTGGGGACCGCCACCCAACACGCCATGTCCGGAACGGCGGGAGGTGGAGGACGGAGCTACAAATAGCTACGTGGAATGTAAGAGGAGGGATGGAAGAAAAGATGAATGAATTATTAGATGTGATGGATGATAGAGATTTGGATGTCGTTTGTGTGACAGAGACCAAGCGAAAGGGCAATGACACGACCGATTTGCCGGGCAGTCGGGTCGCTTTCTGGGCCGGCGTACCAGAGAGCGAGCGGGGCTGTCAAGGTGTAGGTGTGTTATTGTCCTCTCGACTGGTTAGTGCAGCGGTTGAATACAAGGCGATCAACCCGAGACTGCTTTGGGTTCGGTTCAAGCTGGGGTTAACAAGAGTATTCTTGTTAGTGGCGTATGCGCCAGTATCCTCAGCTCTATTAAGCGAACTCGAGGAGTTTTGGGAGAGTGTCAGGGATGTTCTAGGTAGCGTTAGAGGGAATGAAAAATTAATAATATGTGGCGATTTGAACGGATGGGTCGGAACTGCGCGAAGCGGTTACGAGGGAGTGTTAGGTCAGTATGGTGACAAGAGAATAAATGAGGCTGGAAAGCTTATATTGGAAATTTGCAAGGAAAGGAATTTGTTGTGGCAAACACTATGTTTGACCACAAACAAATTCACATGTATACATGGGAGCGAACGGAAGGGAAAAGTATGATTGATTTATTCCTAGTGGATCAGCGTATTCGAAGCCAAGTCATGGACACACGAGTGTTTAGGGGTTCTGATCTGGGAACAGACCACTATCTAGTCGTTGCTAGAATAAGGGGTCTGTTCGCGGGTTGGCGCAGCTACACGAGGTGTCCAGACTTGGAGTCGAATTACCGCATAAGAAGCTGGAAGCTTCAAGATCCACCGACTAGAAAGGAATATCAAGAAAGAGTTTCCAAAAATCTAGACAGCAGTGAATCTGGAAATGGAAATATTGAAGTATGCTGGCAGAACCTTAATGATTGTATGAAGGAAGCAGCGATAGAGGTATGTGGTAAAGGTAAAAGGGGCTTAGCAAAAAGCGTGATGAATGGTGGGATGATGAAGTGCAAGATGCAGTAGAAAGAAAGAAGAAGGCATGGCAGGACTATAAAGCCTCTGGTAAAGATAAAAGTATGAGAGAGATAAAAAAGAAAGAGTATAAGCTGCAAAAGCACCAGACCGAAAGTACTGATCAAGATGAAGCGTGAAAAGGCAGAGAATGAAAGAGATGAAAGGTTAACGAACAACTTCAAGGAAAATACGAAGCTTTTCTGGAGAGAAGTTAGTGTTTCTCGAGGTTGCTCGTTAGCCTGTAGAATGAAAGGGGTGCTTCGAAGGGACGGTGAAATTCTAACAGAACAACCACACGTTTTGCAGCGATGGGCGGAATTTTACAAGGAGATGTATGAATGTGATGACGCCTCAGTCTCAAGTAGCAGCGAAACGCTGAGTCTTAATGTAGCTGATGCGAAATCAGTATAAAAGAAGTTGAGAGTGCAATACGAAGTCTGAAATGTGGTAAGTCAGCGGGAGCAGATGGAGTTACTGCCGAGATGATCAAATATGGTGGGCCACGCGTCTTGGACTTGTTCTGGTTTTTGTGCAATTTGTGCTGGAAAATCAGGGGAGGTCCCAGACGATTGGCGAGGTGCGGTCATCGTGCCTTTGTATAAAGGCAAAGGTTCACAGATAGACTGCGCAAGCCATAGGGCTATCAGTTTGATTAGCTTAGGTAGTAAAGTTTATGCTAAAGTTTTAGCGAGAAGAATGCAGGAGAGATCTGAAAGGTTGTTGTGGGAGGCCCAAGGGGGCTTTAGACCTGGAAGAGGGTGTATGGATCAGATCTTTTCCCTCCGCATGATCACGGAAAAATTTTTGGCCGTTAACCAAAAGTTTTCTGTGCTTTTGTGGACTTGGAAAAGGCGTTTGACAGAGTTGTTAGAGCGAAATTATGGGAGATACTACCCCGGTACAATGTGAGCGGACCCTTGCTGCAGGCTGTAAAGTCTCTTTACAGAGATCACTCAGCCTGCGTGCGAGTAGGAGCTGGCATGTCGCCCTGGTTTGATATCCGATCGGGTGTTAAACAAGGTTGCGCCATGTCAAGCTTGGTTGTTCAATTTGTATTTGGATAGCTGTCTCCAAGGAGTGAAACAAAGTGATATGGAGTGCAAGTAGGTGACCTGAATGTGAATTGCCTGCTGTACGCAGATGATGCAGTGCTTATTGCATCACCAGAATGCGAGTTGCAGGCATTGGTCACCACTCTGAAAGAAGGGTGTGAATATAATGGTCTAAGCCTCAATGTGAATAAGACAAAGGTTCTGATTTTTGAAAGAGATGAAGAAAGGACGGAATGCAAGATCAGTGTAAATAGTATGATATTAGAACAAGTGAATGAAGTGGTATACTTGGGAAGTATGTTCAGTAGAGATGGAAGATACGAGATGGATGTGGAAAGCGTATTGCTGCGGTAACAAGGTTAACGGAGCCTTAGCTGCATTGATGAGACGGCGAAACGTCAGCACAGCTGCGCGTTTGGCCGTACACAATGCAGTTTTTGTACCGACTCTGTTATACGGCAGCGAAACGTGGGTATTACAGAAGAAGAATGAAAGAAAGATGAATGCTGTGGAGATGCGATCTCTTCGTAGGATATGCGGAGTCAGCTTAGCAGATCGAATCCGCAATGAAGAGGTACACAGAATGGCAGGTACTAGCGAGGATGTCACGGTGAGAATGAAGAAGAACGTGCTCAGCTGGTTTGGGCACGTCGAACGAATGAGTGATGAAAGAATGGCAAAAAAAGATTTATGATGGAAAAGTGAGCGGTAAGAGAGGTAGGGGGAGAACCTCGGTTGACCTTCGAAAACACAATATCAAAGATACTGGAGGAAGGTCACGTAAAAAGCATGAGGACCCCCCCGAAGGGCATGTATGAAGAGGTTGATGACAGTGGACAAGGCGAAAGAGGTTATGTAGAGACCGTAGCGTTTGGCGCTCCGTTCTCTCTGACTACCCCCGCAAGGGATAAAGCGTGAAGCTAAGTTAAGTTTTAAGTTAGTTAAATGGACAATGGAGTCGAAACGTGGTGGCTTACACTGCGTTTTCATATTGAATAATGATTGAGTATAATAAAAAAAATGTGAAACGATACTTTTTTTTAGCTTCACGCCGGGTAGGCAGAGGGAATCTAGTGTTAAGATACCCCGTTCCCATTAAAATACGTCCGTTACCCAGTTTCTGCGTGTTGAGTTCCGGCACTCAACAAGCACTGCCTTCAGAATTCAGAATTCACTAAAATTTCATTATAAAGTATTGCATTCCCCGAATGATCATTGAACCCACAACCAGTCGCGTTTACAGTCGCAGACTTGTGCCCCTACCCCACGACTGGTCTGACTGACTGTAAAAATACATAATAATTAGAAAAAATACAAAAGTGGCTGCGTAGGCGTTATAAAATATTATTAGAGTTTTTACATCTTTACAAGCTTGGCACAATGATGTATTACTACTAACTCGTTATAAACTAATTAAAAATAATAAGTATCCCGCAAAATGCCTGGTATATTTTTTAAAATTATTTAAACTGTTCATATTATTAGTTTACCGTAGTGAAAATGGAATTTTAAAACATATAATTTTAAAATAAATTAATATTTTACATAAATGTAAAAATATCTTCTATCTATCTTCTTTCAATCAATGATACATTTAGTTTTTTTAAAATTGCAGATTGCAAAATCTTATAAGTCTATGAATGCCAGCTGCACGATAAAGCATAACCCATCATCACGTTACACCTGGCCGAGCGTGCAAGCGAGAGCGCAGAACAAGCGAGAAGGCCCCTAAGCGTCCAGCTTGTAGCTTATTTATCTACTCATTGTTTGTTACTTGTAATTAATTGTAAATTTAAGTAAAAAAAATATTTGAATTAACGAGTGAAATCAAAGTTAATTTATCGAAAAAAAAAATATTATCAATTAATTTCTTCTTTGTATTATACAAAACAATGCAGTAATAATAATTCAATTCAATTCATAAATTTATTGTCGTGTAAATTATCGTCCGTAAACCGACTTTACAAACAACTAGTTAAATACTTATTTAAAAACATATAAAAATTTTGAACGTAGCGGGACTCGAACCCGCGCCTCCTGGAAACCGACCAGGCGCTCTGACCACTAAGCCATACGTTCTCATCAAGCTACGTCGAAATTTTTATACGCTATATAAGTATAAAATATTGCCTTACCTTTCGCTTAGCCTCAATGCTCTTATCAATATGGGTAGATCGTACCACATGCCTAAATTCCAGATCGGTGTGCATACAGCAAGTCTGCGTTTTTTTCTCGTCCAGCTTCGATTCGGCTTCCTGCAAAAATAAAATGTTTTAGTATTTTGCCTTGATCTTTTGATATTATACAATTAAAGTATCGTAATATAAATTTAATATTTTATCGTCGTTTTTACTTCTGTATACTGTACTGTACACTGGCAGATTTTTGGTGCTGGGTGGCGTAAATTAGCGCCACACTTTCTTTTCTTATCAGAGCAGAGTGAGAAAATAAAAATTAACCATTCCTATGAGTACGAATCGAGAGGTGATATACAATGGTTATAGATTCAACTTTCAGTCGGGGTAATAGTAATATATTTTTATCGAGATTAACGCGCCTGAGGTAGGTTGTAAGCAACAGCTCACACGTCTTTAGCTAGCAACGATTCTGCTTAAATTATTTTTATTTTTTCATTTACATTACTCATCAGGTAAAGTCACACGAACAAATAATAAAAACGTTGTGTAGTATTGTGTTTTTTTTGGACTGTAAATTAAAAAAAATATTGTTCTATAATATTGCATACTTATTTAAAAATACCGGTCAAGTCCGTGGCGGAGTCGCTTATCGAGGGTTCCGTATTATTTTTAGGATTGTAGATCAACGGGAACAACTTGTCATCTTTTAAAAGTTAGAAAGATTTGTGTAAAAAGAGCTACACATATAAATTTGTATTGGTTTTTAGGGTTTCTAGAAAAATGGATTTCTTATAGGATCATTTTGTTGTCCTTCTATAAATCTGTCAAGGGCATTTATCTCTAGATCGCATGGATGTATCGATTAATATCAAATATTTAGGTCTAGGAACACAGAAAAATCAAGCTCGATGCATGGATTTTGTATATATGTATTTTGAATTAAATTCACTGGGTAATCAAAACCCATAGGATACTTTTAGCGGACCTAAAAAATGAAAATTTATAGATATTTCTTAAGAACATCATTACAAATTTGTATTTTATAGAAAATGGGTACATACGGACATATGCACTTATACAAACTTAAGTTTGTTAACTTTTAAAAATTGTACTTCTCTTTGACATTTTGAAATTGGTAAGGTAGCCTCGGAATGCGAGTTAGATTTGCATGTGACCGGTTTTTTTCTATGATTTATATACAGAATGGAAATGTTAGCACCGCTTTAAATGAAACCACAGTTTTTACTAGTCTATAAAAGCCTAATACAATATTTTTTTTTCCCCAAAAATGAAAAAGTGTTTTTTTCAAACAAAATAAATAATAAAATTATTGTTGTAATATAAAACGCCATTTGTCAAGAACGACGCACGCATACATAAACCTATCAAAGGGAAACCGCCGCATACGCCTCATTCCGAAATCGAGTCGTAGGTATTGGCGGCAAAGTTCAAAGTTGCTTAACCGTTAGTAGTATTTTTGTAGTAGCATGTGTTTACGTTATTGGTGTCTATGCGTAACTGCGTCACACGAAATACAGGTATGGATAAACATCGTGAAATGGAAAAAAAAATCCTATGTCTAAACTGTTGAGGTATCTTGATTCATTTTTTAGGTATGGATTTAAAATAAATCAAAAAAAAAAATAAAAAAATCAGCTTCACGCTGTATCCCGCACACAGCAGGGTAAGCAGAAGGAACCTAGTATTAAGACACTCCGTTCCCCACTTTCTGCCGGATTCTGAAGGCATTGCGTGTTGAGTGGCAGAACTCAACGCCGCGCTTACACTCGACACCAGAGCGAAGAAATGGAAATATAAATTTAAGTAAATATTTCATCTCCTCGAGTGGGGATCGAACCCACAACGGTTTTACAGTCACACCTCGTGCCGCTGCGCCACGACTGGGGTTTAAAATATTTTACCCTATATGCTGCTCCCATAAGGGGAGCGCTGACACTTCGATCCTGTATATAAAATAGAAAGATTACTCACATATTCATCCATTACAAAATCACAGAAATGACAAGTGCTAGTAATTTTAAATTTTTCATGGGTTTTCTTTATAGGACATAGATGCTCACTAAGACGGGTTTTTAAAATATTCGACACCTAGGAGGTTGTTTTTGGGGTTGCTAGTTTGTAGAAAATTTTGTTACTATAAGAACTAGGAGTCTCAAATTTTGTGTGGGCGTGGTTTATAGGACGTATCTGCTCACTAAGACGGGTATTTGCGATATTAAACCATGGAGTTGTTTTTGGGGTTGACAGTTTGTATGAAGCGTTGTTACTATAAGTGCCCCAAATTTTATAAATTGGTACTTTTTAGAACCTCTTAGGACATAAGACTAAGGCGTAAGAACTAAGGCGGGCGGCGGAAGGCAATCCCTAAGGGTGTTCTTTTGGCGTTGATAGTTTTTTAAAATTTCGTTACTACAAGTGCTAGGAGCATCAAATTTTGCATACGGTTTCTTTTTAGGACGTAGGTTCTACCCAAGACAGGATTTCGAAATGGGGTTTGTTTTCGAAATTCAACCCGAAAATATTATAATATAAAGTTATTTTATCATTTGTTTATGTAATTGTAAGTTACTTTAATAACTCATTCATGTATAAATTTTTAATTTAACTTATCATTCAACATATTGTAGAACTTTCTCCAAGAAGAAAGATTATTCATATATTTATATAAGATAGAATGTGTGCTATAAACAATATTTTTTTATATACATATATAGATGTAGGTCGTATTTCTTGCACAACAATTAAAGATCATTATAAGAATTATGATAATATTATACCAAAGTTTTATAACTATATTTGCACATTAAAAGTATTAATATGTGTGCTGCAAACATAAAATAATAGAATACGAAAGTAATTCAATGTATTAAATAAACAATCGTGTAGTTTAAGCGGGCGAAGTCGTGGGTAGGTTGCTATTATACTTATAAATTTGAATTCTTTTATTTTTTTCTGTGCTCCACGGAACCGTAGACCTGAATATTTGATGTCTATAGTCTTGACAGACAGATAGACAGACAATAAAGTGATATCATAATGTTTCTGAACACGTTCTAAAACACATATTATAGTGCTAATTAATTAATAAATATAAATAATATAAAAAAGTTATTATATAAAAAAAGAAATCGTAAACACAAAATTCGTAGTAAGAAAACGTTACTTGGTTCATTTATCGGCTTACGCTAACTAAATGGCGGTTAATACCTTTCTGCCTAATATTATTACCGCTAAGAGTGTTCAAGAGAGTTAGATAGTAATAAGTAAATCTAATTAAGACGCCAACTAAAAAAAATACAAATATTTATAATAAATATTAAAGTTGGTGCTACCGTAGTATAGTGGAGCTATTTTCGTCCCTCGATCTGGTTAGAAAATAAAGCGCGGCGTTGAGTTCTGTCACTTAAAAATTTTTGCGAAAAGTGGAGATTTCTTTAGTTCCAGAGTGTGTAAATGAATTATATGTTTCAAGACAATTAACAGTTCATTGTTTATTTGATAGATTTTTTTACGTAGAGCGTGAAAGTATACAGAGGGAACCTAGAGTTAAGACACTCCGTTCCTATTAAGACACTTCAGATCCCCACTTTCTGCTGAATTCTCGTGTTAAGTAGCGGAACTAAACGCCGCGAAATAGGAATTATTGATCAATTATTGATGAGGAACAACGAACTATTTTATTACTATATCTACTCAGCTATTTTAGAGGTACATGTCACATTATAAATATTAATAAATTAATATTCCTCTTATTGTTTGTGCATTTAAAATACTTGTCTCATGTCATACAAACCCTCGTAAATCATAAAGACGAGGAAATGTTTTGCATACAAAACAGATGCTATGAAACTAAAATTGCATTACAGAAACTGAGCATTGTATACAACAATTTAAGTTTATATTTAATGGTAGCTATGCTAAGAGGCATTAAGAGAACGTTTTAGACTGAAATCCAAATTCAGTATATATGTATGAAATATGAAGCAAGTCGTGGCACAGGGCCACAAAGTGTGACTGTAAATCGCTGTTTGTGGGTTCGATCCCCACTCGAGGAGGTGAAACATTTACTTAAATTTATATTTCCATTTCTTCGCTCTGGTGTCGAGGCAAAGCACGGCGTTGAGTTGAGTTGAGCCACTCAACACGCAATGCCTCGAGAATTCGGCAGGATGTGGGGAATGGAGAGTCTTAACACTAGGTTTCCTCTGCCTACCCTGCTGTGTGCGGGATACAGCGTGAAGCGGATTGATTGATTGAAATAATACTATATGAGAGGTGATGACAGCGTGTATTACTCAAAAAGTTTAAATTATTTTGTTCAACAAAAAACATCGTCCCACCCGCTGTTTCGAATTAGGGCGAAAAGTGAAGTGTCTTAGCACTAAGTTCTCTCTGTCTACCATTTTATCGTCGCTGCGAGTACGAACTCGCGTATGAGCTGTTTGTTAATACCACGTAAGTTGTGACTTTGCTTGCTTTCTTTTTGTATTATACAATAAAGTATATATAAAAAAAAAAAAAAATAGCTTCATATATATAAATAAATAAATATATTATTTCAATCTGAGATCTCCTTCCACTCACAATTACCAACTTTTATTTCTGTAGCGATTTCATTCTTTCTCCTTTTTTGGTATCCATTATATTTAATGTCTCAATATTTTGGTTTTTATATGTTAAGTTTGCTAACCACACAGGGCCTTTTCACCAATTATTTAAACTATTTTTACTCAATTTTTTTAATTTTACACTGCTATATAAAAACCATGACGAGTATAGTTGTGGGTTCAATTCCCACTAAAAGGAATTAATTATTTTCAATTCCTTTTTCTGGCAAGAAGATTTTTCTTCTTGCCGAGTTTTACGTGGCATTCAGTTTCACCACTCAACAAGTAAGATCTCAAAACACGAATTGACACACTAGTTCAAAGAACCACTCATATAAACTTTTATCGTGTAATAGAAAGGTATATTTAATGCTATCAGGGATTACTTTGGAGGTATCTTACTGTCAATCAATGAGGGTTTAGTTCCGTTTAAATGACTGTTTATTTACGTTAGCAACACAGTTTTCCTTATCCGTTCCCATTTTCCCTCACCATACACGCAATTTCTAAAATACGTCTTAATTATCGTTTATAATGCTGCGTAGCAATAATAAGTCGAAAGTTTAAAAACAAGTCCGCGCATTTACTTAATTGTTGAAGAAATTCGTCACAATAAATGCGTGTTCTGGAAAATAATTATAATTACAATGTATTTTTGTTAATTGTTACTAAATTATAATAAGACAAAGGTTCTGGTTTTTGAACGAGATGAAGAAAGGACGGAATACAATATCAGTGTAAATGGTAAGATATTAGAACATTTAATATGGGAATACTTTGGAAGAAGAAACAAAGTGACAAAAGATATCTCATAGAATTTAAATTCATTAGTCATCCTCCTTTGGTATGTATTTCTACAGTGGTAAGTACCACTTTTCACTTTCCTTTTTGATTTTATGAAATTATGTAAATATTTATATTTAAAGTATTTTTTTTCTAACGCTTTAGATAATGTTAAGTTGAATTTAAAATAAAAAATAAAAGAACTTCACACTGTATCCCTGACACAACGGGGTAGCCAGAGGCAATACAGTGTTAAGAAACTCGTTTTCCACTTTCCGCCGACTACTAAAGGCACTACGTGTTAAGATTGATGTTTTGGATTTTTTTTTATTAAAAAAAATATAATTAACATCATATATATTATCTGACTGTAATATATTTTACTATAATATTTGACTATAACAAATACTATTGGACTATTTTACTAAAAATATTTTATTAAATTTAACTATATTTTATTTTATAGAGGTATAGAATAGTTAAAACGTCAAATCGTATTTAAAATTCGTGTGTATAAACGAGTTAAATTGTTAATCAAATACGGCAATTTTGTAATTTTAAATTTATATTACTAGTTATTAAGCATTTTTTTATTTTTCGAATGTTATTTTTGAATATTGATTCAATCATCTACATCAATCATCTACATTTACAGCTACGACACAAGTTATTTTAGTTCCGAGCGAAATGATTAAATTAGTTCCCTTGTTTGACGGGGACCAAAGACATTTAAATTTATATATTTATTTTGATTTGACATACAACGAATACGAAAACATAGATTATAGCGAACCGACCAGTCTTGTAAAGAAATTGGAGAAACTGAAAATTTGACTGAACAAGAAAAGACTGAAGAAAGTTTCTTAAATAAAAGCCTCAACCAAGCAAAAGAAATAATGAAAATAAATTGTAATTTAAATTTAAAATACATACAATTACATACATACAATTACCATGCATATATTTACTAAAGATCGATTACAAATTCATAAGTGGTACAGTTGAAAGTCTCAATGAAGTGAAAAATTTAAAAATAATCAATTCTGTCTCGCTGTCCTTATATATTTCCCAAAATATATTAGTGTTGGGTTATGTAACCTATAAGTTTCGAGTTAAAATTTTTAATGTAGAGCGAAATTAGTACTCCAACTGATTTCATACTTAACAAGGGGCTAGCCACCGGGAGCGTAACCCGAGGTATTTGTTTCTCTCGCTAGAATTCGAGCAAGATTCCACGTTGCTTTCTTAGTTAAACATTATTTAGTTATAGATTTCAGTCTATTAAATTTTATTTTAGTCAAAATTTGAAAATATGTTACTAAATTATATATTTAAAGTAAATCCTTTTATTATAGCTAAAAGCTTCCAAGCTTGACTACTTATAAGAAAAATATTTTTCTTGTCCAGCTGAGCAATGATCTTAAAAAATATAGGCTTAATATTTATTTAGGCCCAGACTAAAGCTTTCAAATAATTGAAAAACAATGTGATGAATATAATATTAAGTTGGCTATTTTTTCTTGGTTAAATGTTGTCATACTTTAAATTTCAATAATCTTTTAAACAATATAATATGGACTTTGATCTTAGTTTCGTATTGATTTACTCTGAGAAAGTAATGTTATAAAGAAATAAAAAATATATATTTAGCAGTCTATTTATTGATTGCAAGATAAACATAACCTTATTTCGTTTTACAGTTTAGAATCAATAAGTGATATTCACGTGTTAACCCGAATCACGAATTTTATAAGAAATATGCAACTAATAATGAACACAGATTAAGACACTGTTCTTCACGCCACGCTCAAATTTTTCGGGACATTGAATGGCGAAACTCGATGCCAAGCTTTACATTTTTATCAAAGGGAGAAAGAATGAAAATAATTTATTCTCTCTAGTAGGAATGGCAGTGCAGCCGCACCACGAAGGTCCCATATATAAAATGGTTTAGTTATTTTACATTTGTCTAGGTAAACAGTAACTAATTTTTTTCCACATCCACACACACATAGTACATCTCGATTCCGTAAAAAATCTGAGTTAAAAGATAGACTCTTTACTTCTCCACAAATCTCTTTTATTGAGAAATTTCAGGCACTACGTCGGCTGCTTGAGAGAATATCAACTAACATTTTAGTCTAAATTATAATTATATCAAATTGAGTTTTTTCTATCATTATACAAATAATAATTTACAAACAATATCAAAGCTGAACATTTGGCCAATTCAATATAACAAATGTGTAAAATAGCTGTTTTAGAAAGTAGCAATTATGTCGAAGTTACAAAAAAACATACTTTAAATTGATATAACTTTTTTACTGAATCAAAATAGCCTTTATGTTGCCCCACAATCCCCTCTTTCCTTTAGTGTTATTCCCATAATAATTAATTAAACTAGTCCGGAGGTTAGCTCGGATACACAGAAGGACAAATAAACCAAAATGTTAAAGTTAATATCAAGCATATAGCGGAGGAAATCTAGTGATAAAGCACTGTTTTCCCCACTTTAAGTGCAATTTTCGAGGCATTGCGCACAGTGGCAGAACTCAACACCACTCTTTGCCAACATAGCGAAACAATGAAAATATTAAATCAAATTAAATCAGCTTCACGCTGTAACCCGTACACAGCAGGGTAGGCAGAGGGAACCTTTAAAAAATAAATCACCTTCACGCTGTATACACAGTGTACAATGTACACACAGCAGGGTAGCCGTAGGTTACCGTGTGATCCCGGCCTAGAATAGGATCATTCTGGTACTGGTGGTGTGGTAAGAGGCGACTAAAGTACGTGTGGTAGACTCACGTCGCCAGCAATGGCAACACGCATGGGCAGATTCGACCGGATCATTACCACCCCCGGCATTTAAAACCGGCGTGAAGTAGTGGCTTTATGCCACTGCGTTTCGCATCAGGTGCCGGGCTCTGGCGCCCAACCCACCTTAAAGGCCGGCAACGCACCTGTAGCTCCTCTGGTGTTGCACGGAGTCGTAGGCGGCGGTAATCACTTACCATCAGGTGACCCAAACGCTTGTTTGCCTTGTCCTTTTCCATAAAAAAAGAAAAAGAGCGTACCTAGTGTTAAGACACTCCGTTCCCCACCTTCTACCAGATTCTGGAGCCATTGCGTGTTGAGTGTCAGAACTCAACGCCGCGCTTTGCCTCGACACCAGAGCGAAGAAATGGAAATATAAATTTAAGTAAATATTTCATCTCCTCGAGTGGGGATCATGCGCCACAACTGGCCTCAAAATATTAATAAATTATAATTTATTTCCACAAGTGGGAACTGAACCCTCGACTGTCGTGCTTAAGATCGCGCGCTTGTACCACTGCGTCACGACGACCTTTATTAAGTTATTAAGTAATTTAAGTTCGAAAAATTTATTGTATTTAAAGAAAATTGTTAAGCTATACGGTATTTAGGTAAACGATAAGTACGCGTGTACAGCAAGCGCAATTTTTATCCCGATCCTAAATCTTGAAATCTCGTTGTTTTTAACATCATACAATTTGAAAGCTAAATATTCAGCCAATTTAGTAAAACAATTGTATAAAATAAATGTGCAAAATAGCAATTAGTAAATTTGTCGAACTATACTCGATTCATTATGGCATGAGACAAAATGTAAACAAAAAAATCTGTTTCTCAAACTTTATTGTATTTTTTAATTTGTATTTAATTAATTTAACGTGGAGTTTTCTATATACAGCATTATTGCTTGTTGTGCTTGAATGTTATATATAAAATATCTTTGTATAAAATAAAAATAGCAAAAAAATAAAATGAAAATGTACAAGTTTTACTAAAAGTTACTTAACTATTAGAATAATAAAACTAAATATATGTATTATTCAATTATTTATCAGAAATCGGAGGATTCTGAGAAACTGTCACCAACATTAATGACGAAACGGTCCACCATTATCTATTAAATGAACAATTTTTTCATCTTTTGCTCTTCTTTTATCACATACATGACATATTTAAAAAATATTATTGAAAATAAAAAAAAAACCGGATGCATACCAACATTTTTAAATTTTAAGTTAAAATATTCCTGACTTTAAATATGAAAACAATCTTTATTTTTTATTATTGTTCTTTTTACTTACTACTTTTTGTTTCGTTTCTTTTAACTTAATTACTTCTTTTTATTTACTATATACACAGTGTGCAATTTTATAAAATTTTAAAATATAAATATTAAATTACATTACGAAAATAATTGTATATTTTAGGGTAGAAAAAAAATATTCCCGCTATACTGGTATTCTATTTCAATTATAAGATAATATTGTAATAAATTTTATTGCTATTTACAGAGTGATTAGCGAATTAATACTTAAAATATATATTTTTTAATTAATATAATAACTCCATCAAACATATTTCAGTAAAAGGTACATCGGTAACGTTAATAATATTAATTTTAATAATATTTGAACGATAAGCTCTCGTTTATAATTAATTCTTTATATAGAATATTCCCGTTAAAGACATTTGTACTCATTTGGAGATCGTAAGCCGCTGTAAAGATTTATGGATTTTTTGGGATACTTATTTATCAAATGCTCTTCTTGTTATACTATATTAAAGGAAACCTTAAAACAAATGTATAAAACTGGTACGCAGCCCGGTCGCAACATCGCTCAAGGACTTAAAGTATTAGTTATTAAGTGGGTAAGGTTTTGGTTTATTCGGTAAGTAATTTTCATTAATTAATTTTTGCTATTAATATTGCAGATAATTATTTTTTTCCTTAAATTAACTTTTGTATCTGTTCATTTGGAATCTCTCTTCCACGACGGCCTTAATTATATTAGGCATATAATGTCATATCTAAACTTATACCATCTAGTAAAATATTGAGAACCTAATGTTAAGATATTCCATTACACTAATAATGCCGAGGTATCGTCATATTCATGAACAATAAGTATTTATAAATAACAAATTTTATTTAAGCGTTAGCGTCAAACACCTAAAAGCCTTTCACTCACTTTAATGAGCGTGACGCTCCAGTACCATCAATCATGATATGCCTGGCTTGCTTTAAGTAATCTTCATAGAAGGAATAAGCATCTATCTAATCTATTTTGTCTAATAAATTATTTTGACTATTTTGTCTAAGTCTGATTTAAATTTGCAAACAATCATCTTTATGATATTATGATTAAATTTAATAGTTTTGAATTGGTTTAAGTTCGTGCTGTTGCCGGCATATAGCAGACAAAGGGAACCTAGTGCTTACATACACCATTTCCCACGCACCGGTGAATTTTCGAGATATTGTGCGTTCAGTGGCGAAACTCAGACCAAAAGAAACAAAATAATTAATTCCCTCGAGTAGGAATCGGGTTCACAACCATTGCGTTGTTTACTGCCTGAGGTTACATACTCGTAGTGTTAAGACACTCCGTTCGCGACTTTACCACAATTTTTAAGACAATATACGACAATACACGAACGGCAGCCACGACGGCTCTTTGACAGTAATGAGAAAGTACAATAATTTTTATCACATAAAAACAAACTCAACATAAATTCCTTTAAATGTATTAGCAGATCAAATCACATGTTGCAATTGCATTCATTTAGTAATTTTTTTTGCCCATACCCACAGTTTTATTTCCGCTTTCGAAGTTCGACAAAGTGATTCTTAGTGTGTTACTGCTGAGCCATACAAGAACTAAATCAATGTTTGTCTTCATACATTTCTCTTAACTATTAGACTTGTTAAATTTTTATTACCATATTTTTACAGCATTATACTTTTATATCATTTGTGTATACATTTATGTTTAGCTTAATTATAAGTATAAACAAATTAAATATAAAAACCACTATTTGTATATATGATACATATAACCTGTTTCATAACATATGTAAATAGCATATATATAGAATTACATTACTTTATCGTATTCCGAAATAGGCGAGTGAGCTTATAAATGAAACCAATTATCGCCTGTTATTACAACCCTATATAATTAATTTTAATCTGTTGAAACCACTGCAATGTATGCATAGTGCATCATACACTGCGCTGTGAGAAAAAAATTTAGTTTATTTGCCAATGACTGCATGCCTGGTAGTACAAAGTACAAAATCCAAAAACCGTTGACCTTATTTTCAATCTTGACATATAAATAAAATTGAATGTCTGTCAGTGATTTCAAAATAACGAGACAGACAGATAAAAATTGTTTATCTTTGTTGTATTATCGAGTAAATAACTTGCACTTAAAACATAGCTATTTTGAAAACACAGATAAACATTTAAATTTTATTTGTAAGTATATATATCTGTAGATAACAGTAACAAACAATTAAATAAATAAATATAAAGTAATGTCCTAACGAGCGAAGCCGCGAATAGGTTGGTAGTTTACCAAAATAAGTAACATGGAAATTCAAACATAAAATGGACATCCGAGCTTACTTAGCATAACCTTGTTTAATAACCAATTAATTGTCTAACAAATTAGATCTATTAGCCGGCGCACCGGCATACCGGATAATCCACTGAATACTATGGAAATTTCATGATATAGAGCGATCGTTTTTTTTTTTTTTTATGCTTGAATTGTTTTGCGCCACAGACTTTTGTTGTCCGTGCCTTTTTTGTTCTTAATTGATTTTTAAAAATATTAGTTTTTCTTTTTAAAATGTGAAGTGGACTTTAATATCTTGAATGGTCTGCTTTTGTCAAATCCGAGTTCCTTTTGTCAAATCCGAGTTTCAGGCCGTTGATTATGTTGATTGCGGCACAGTTAGTTGTTTCCGTAATATATCTATGGCCTCCTCATCTCTATAGGAAATAGCCATTTTAATGTTGTGTTCCACTATATCAGTCACGGAACCTTCATTTGCCCGGCGAATGAACCTGCCGATAGCGTCTTCTTCGGCGTCAGTGTAGTAGATGCATCCTTTTGTATGCCTTGTTAAGGCGACGATTGCATGTGATATGCTGTCGTGTAGGGCGTTTTTAATGGCCTTAGTTTGGATGATTACTACAAACTCGTATGTAAGTCCCTGAGATTCGTTGATGGTCAGGATGCGTGAGTTTTCCCCCTTTCCGTATCCTTTCCTGGTTAGGTCCGCTTTTTCTGCTTGTGTATGGACCAGGTACAGAGTATTGGGGGAATCTATAGGGATGGAAGCACCCGTATATCGCGATTTTCTCAAGGAGCGAGTTATCTGTCGGGCTGAGTAGATTCCGTTATAAACTTCGTTGAGCGCGTATGTCACATCCATTGGACATCTATATGATCTCGCTAGCTCTTGACTGATGGTCGTCACGAGGTTTGGGCCGATATAGTGCATTTGGAAGAGGTTTAATCTGTCGATAAAGGGTAGTTGATTTATGTCTCCGATAAGTATAAGTGTCTTGGCCTTTGATAATATGGCCGCCATTACGATTGCCCCAAAATGGTTCATTAGGGCCTCATCCACGAAAAGTCTTGCGGGATTTTCTGTAACACTATTTACCAGAATAGAGGCGATCGTTCGGACTTTGATTTTTGCGTCCTTGGTGCAACTAAAAGGGATCTTACTCCTGAGGTCCTCGGCTGCCTCAGTAGTTGTAGTTGCTACCAGATCTCTATCGGGGATGAAATTGTTCACCACCCAAGTGGACTTACCGCAGCCAGGAACGCCATTCACCCATTTTATGTCAGGTGGCTCCCAATGCTCCCAGATGCTGGTTGGATTTTTTGAAGTTTGAATGGTAAGCGCTGTGTTTAGTATCCTTTGTTCCAGCGCTACCTCCGTGCATCGAGCTATGACGAGGATTGGGTCGTCCGAAGATGTTGCGTACCTAGGTGGGGAATTTTCTACTGTTGACCTGTCATCCTTGTATACAAAGCCATCTTTACCGCTGTAGGCCGCCATATGGGGGAATTTAGGTGGGTTTCCCCTTAAATATTCCAATTTATTATTGTCATATATGGCGGCTTTCTCCTCTTCGAGTAACACTCTAAGCAGACCTTCGTTTCCGAGTTCAAAGGTCGTCCTAATTTTCTCGCAGGTTGCAAGGTTGACTTTGATGGTTTCCCTTACAATTGCTGTGTACTCTAGGAATGCGTTTTGCATGTGTTGCATGGCATCGTTTGCAGGAGACAGGTCAGGTGCTGTTACTTGGCCTTTATCTGCTCTAGTGATTCTACCCTTTCTTATAAGTTTTTGTATCGGTTTTAGTATTGTAGGTGGGAAATTAAACTTTTTGCTTTGGTTTTTAGGTTGTTTCTGATTGTTTTGTTGTTCCTCTTCCGAGGCTATCTTCCTTTCAAGGCGCTGCGCTCCGCTCAATGTTGAAGTGCTTGGAATCCCGTCGTCTTTTTTCTTTGCTCTTAAGAAAGCTAAATCTTGTCCTCGATCTTCGTACACAACTATGTTGTACTTTACTGAGGCTGGAATACATCCCAGTAGGTCTGTGACGGCACCTTTTACAAGATCTGCTTTCATTACGTCAACGCTTAGTGTCCGGGATCCGTGTTTGGCTGCATCTGTGTTCGCGGTGCCCAGATGGTCGAGCACCTTGCACACCTTGGTGAAAGGGGAAACTCCATCTTGTCCGTCGAATAGTGCGATGGTCTTGTTTTTAGTTCGAACTATCCGACATTCCCAGTTCCCTAACCTGATGATAGGCATGCTTTCGTAGTCCGATTTCCTCATGGTGGTCTTGCTGGTACAGCCCTTGGTAAGGGCAGATATAGAGCGATCGTTCATTGGCATTGGTCTCTCTTAACCTTAATAAAATTCAAAATATTTTTTTTTCAAAACAAGAAGTTATATGTCGTGTACTTTTTGTGGGGGTCCAAGATGGAAGGCTTGCTTGCAGCGACCCCTGCCAGCCCTCATGAGGGCTGCAACGTTCCATCTGTCACTTGCACCTCAAGAGAGCGCACTAATAGGGCCGTCCCCCCAGGGCGACGCTCACCAGTGCGTCCCCGCTGGTGTGTCAAGTGGCAACGAATGCGGCGTTGGGGACCGCCACCCACGCCATGTGTTCATTCGACGATTCAAAAGTGCTTATAAGAGTTTATTTGAATAAAAAATATAAAAAAAATGAAAGGGACTTCGAAGGACTAACAGAACAACAGGATGGGTGGAATTTTACAAGGACATTTATGAATGCGATGACGTCTCAGTCTCAAGTAACAGCGAAATGCTGAGTCTTGATGAAGCTGATGGCGAAATCAGTGTAAAAGGAGTTGAGAGTGCAATATGAAGTCTGAAATGTGGTAAGTCAGCGGGAGCAGATGGAGTTACTGTCGAGATGATCAAATATGGTGGGCCAAGCGTCTTGGTCTTATTCTGGTTTTTGTGCAATTTATGCTGGAAATCAGGGGAGGTCCCAGATGATTGGCGAGGTGCGGTCATCGTGCCTTTATATAAAGGCAAAGGTTCACAGATAGACTGCGCAAGCCATAGCGCTATCAGTTTGATTAGCTTATATAGGAAACTTTATGCTAAAGTTTTAGCGAGAAGAATACAAGTGAAGTCTGAAAAGCTGTTGTGGGAGGCCCAAGAGGCTATAGACCTGGACGAGGGTGTATGGATCACGATCCTGGAAAAGGCGTTTGACAGAATTCTAAGGGCAAAATTATGGGAGACACTACCCTAGTATGATGTGAGTGGGCCCTTGCTGCAGGCTGTAAAGCCTCTTCACACTCAGCCTGCATGCGAGTAGGAGCTGATATGTCGCCCTAGTTTGACATCCAATCGGGTGTTAAGGAAGGTTTCGCCATTTCAGCTTAGTTGTTCAATTTGTATTTGGATAACTGTCTCCTAGGAGTGAAAATAAGTGATATGAGAGTGAACTTGTGACGAAAGTGACTTAAATATAATTGCCTGCTGTACGCAGATCATGCAGTAGAGATGGAAGATACAAGATGGATGTGAAAAGGCGTATTGCTGCCGGTAACACGGTTAACGGAGCTTTAGCTGCATTAATGAGATGGCAAAACGTCAGCACAGCTGCGCGTTTGACCGTACACAATGCAGTTTTGGTACCAATAATTTCATACGGCAGGAACGAAACGTGGATATTACAGAAGAAGAATGAAATAAAGATGAATGCCGTGGAGATGCGATCTCTTCGTAGGATATGCGGAGTCAGCTTAGCTGATCAAATCCGCAATGAAGACGTACTCAGAATGGCAGGTACTAGCGAGGATGTCACGGTGTGAATGAAGAAGAACGTACTCAGCTGGTTTGGGCACGTCGAACGAATGAGTGATGAAAGAATGGCAGAAAAGATTTATGATGGAAAAGTGAGCGGTGAGAGAGGTAAAGGGAGACCTCGGCTGACCTTCGAAAACACAGTATCAAAGATACTGCAGGAAGGTCACGTAAAAAGCATGAGGGCACTCCGGCATGTATGAAGAGGTTGATGACAGTGGACGAGGCGGAAGAGGTATGTAGAGACCGTAGCGGTTGGCGCTCCGTTCTCTCTGACTACCCCGCTAGGGATGAAGCTAGTATAGTAAAGTATTTCTTGTTTAAAAAATGATTTAACAGCAGTTGATTAAAGATAAGTTCACCTTAGACCTGAGAAGAACTGGCGACGCAAAAAACTCAGTGGGACTTGTTTTAAATTCAATAATTTGCAAATACACTCTTATTAATTAGATTTTGACCTTTGAAATTGACTGGAGCGAGCATTTAATTTTCAAGGCGTGTTATCATTTCCAAAATCATTAATTAACCTTTAGCACAGAAACGTAAAATTAAATTTAAATTTTGATATAGCTCGTTCTCGGACGTATTCTGAGATCCTGTTCATCCTTTTAAAAGAGCATCGTTATATACATTTTGTACTACAGTTTAAAAATCAATGAAACCATCATTCGTGATCTCTACCATAAACTTTGTAAATTTTATTAATGTCACTCCATCTCCGTTCTATAATTTCAGCTTATTTTGAAAGAGGTGTAAGTTGAGAAGCGAAGTTCAAAGCCCTGCAATGTCTAACCTAGATCAGACATGTAAAATAATTTACTTGTAAACAATACATGTTTATTATATTTTTTTTTAGCATCACATTATATCTCGTAAATAGCAGGGTAGGCAGAGGGAACATAGAAATCTAGTGACACTCAATTCCCATTAAGACACTCCCGTTCGCCACTTTTGCATTACCACGTGTTGAGTGCGGGCTGTTCGGTGGATTTCAACGCCGTGTTTTGCCTTGTTAGCAGAGCAAGGAAAAGAAAATATTAAGCAATCCATTCGCCCGAAGGGAGTCGAATCTATAATCGTCGCGTTTACAGGCGCTTCTTTATGCCACCGGGCCTCGACGAATTATGCATTATCGAATTTGCAATCATCGGTTATACTTTTTGTTGTTTTTGTTCTGTTGTTTTATTTAATTTATAATTCTTAGACTGAAATGTTTCTGTAATTATGAGGTAAGAAATCAGATTTCATACCTTCTCAGCCTGTTTTAGACCCAAAGCCTATAATAGCTTTGAATAAAATCTTCTCAGATTTTATGTGCTGATCTTAAGTTGTTTGAAACTAATTTAAATAGATATAGTTAACGCTTTTACAGCCTGCGTACAAGTAGAAGCTGGCATGTCACCTTGGTTTGATATTTAATCGGATGTTAAACAAGGATGCGCCATGTCAGCTTGTTTGTTTAATTGGTAATTGAATAGCTGTATTCAAGTAAAACAAAGTGAGATGGGGGTGAGAATAGGTGACTTGAATGTAAATTGCCTGCTGTACGCAGATAATGCAGTGCTTATTTCATCATCAAAAACGAGTTGCAGGCATTTGTTGGTGACAAAGAAGGGTGTGAAAATAATGATCTAAGTCTAAATACACATAAATAACACAGTTAAGTATGAATAATAACTTAATATGAGCCAGTCGTGGCGCAGAGGCACAAAATATTACTCCAAGATCGACTAGTTGTGGGTTCGATAAATATATTATTATTTAAATTTATATTTTCATTTCTTCCCACTGAAAAGTAAAAAGTGGGGAATGCAGTGTCTTAACACTAGGTTCCCTCTGCTTACCCTGCTGTGTGCGGGATACAACGTGAAGCTGATTTGATTTATATATAATGTATTAATATCATATTAATCTAGACTAATCCATGTATTGTCATCCCGAGTGTCGCAACCGTCGCGTCGTTTCATATATATATATATATATATATATACGTAGTGTGTTCAAAAAGTATCGCGAATTTTGTGTATTTTTAAAAATTATTTATTTATTCAGTATCTATTTTGCCCCCTTCAAAGTAATCCCACTGGTATATTATACACTTGTGCCAACGTTTTTTCCAATCTTCGAAGCAGTTAAAAAATATTTTTTTTGTATCTTGTTCAGCTCCTCCTTCGATGCCGTCTTTATCTCGTCAATCGTGGCGTAGTCCTTTCATGAGCCTCTTCAGTTTCAGGAACAAGAAAAAGTATCAGGGGGCCAGATCTGGGGAATATAGTGGCGGTATCATTAGTGTGTTGTTTTTGGCCAAGAAGTCGCGTACAAGCAGCGATATGTGAGTGATTTTGGCATGAATTTTGCGGCAACCCGTCTCATGCCCAAATTATCGATTAAAATCAAATGGCACGAGCCAATGGATATGCCTAGGTCCTCGGCAATTTCTCAAACGGTGATTCGACGATTGACCAATACCATTTTCTTCACTTCATCAATTTTTTCGTATGTTGTTGAAGTGCTCGGGCGTCTAGACCACTCTTCCTCGTTCACATCTTCTCGGCCTTTTGAAAACATTTTGTACCACCGATAAACGTTGCTTTTGTTCAAAGTAGCTTCTCCGTATGCCACAGTCAACATTCGAAATGCATCCGCGTACTTAATTTCGTTTTTCACACAACATTTGATACAGGTTCTTTGTCCCATTCTTTTTAATAAATTTGGGTAAAAATCGAAGTCGAACCAAAACATGTGCAAGCAAAGCAGCTATCAACAATTAACAGAACATTCAAAATGGCCGAACTTGTCAGCATAAGTGAGTGACATATGTACCAACATAACGTCACAAAAAAATCGAAATTCAAATATACGTAACCCGCGAAAATTCAAAATTCGCCATACTTTTTGAACACACCTCGCAATAGTAGGTAGCAGTCGGAAGGGAGGGGTCAAGTCAAACTCTAAAGTAATACGGTAAAAATAAATATGATACAGATAAAGACTTGTACCAAATATAATAAATGGTAGTTAGTATAATAAATATAATATAATAATTTAAAGCCTATAATGGCATGATTTTTTAGGATCGAATTTCTTAGAAAGGCAAAATACGTGTAGGGGCCACACATTGAGTTCCAAAGGGAGATTCGAACATAATCACAGCATTATTGTACTGTTGTATCGTGTTCAATTTTGTCTAACGGCGCTTTTTGATACTTGTATGGAGTTGGATGTAGAAGTAACGGCATATACTGTAATTTCTACGTGCGACAAGTGTATGATGGATTGACGATCTAAAAGATTGTGGGTTATTCACGATCATAACGATAAAAGCCAAAACATTATTCATTAAACCAAAATAAATAAAAAATAAAATCAGCTTCACGCTGTATCCCGCACACAGCAGGGTAGATAGAGGGAACCTATAATTCTGGAGGCGTTGCGTGTAACTCAACGCTGCGATTTTAAATATTTTATATTTTCATTTCTCCGCTATGGTGTCGGGGCAAAGCGCGGCCTTGAATCACTGCCCCCCAACCCAATGCTTCCAGAATGTCAGTTAAAAGAAAGTGGGAATATTTTTTTAAGGTTTGTGCGTATACACAGCGCTTTTTTTATTTTTATTAATTTATGTTTATTACCACGCATGTTCCTTATTTCGCAAGGTAAGTCTATATATAGAGCCTTGGGATAAACAAATAATATGGCTTCCTTTCGTAAGTGTAAATCACTTTCATTTTAATGTAAAATAATATGCCGAGCTAAATTAGAACGTTCAACTAACACATTAATTAACTCTACCTGTGTAGTATCATTAATAATAATTCAATAAATCAACAATGGTTCATTATCGAATAAGATATTTGTATTTATTATCCGGTAGAGAATATAGCTATTTTTCTTTTACCCTTAGCCTTACATAAAATCATAATTATATATTGAGACCCACGTGACTAGATGAGACAATTGTAATATATTACGTACGTCACGCATAAAAATTTGAACATAGCAGGATTTGAACCCGTGCCTCTTTGGAAATTGTCCAAGCGTTCTAATCAATTAAGCCATACCTTCTCATCGAGCTACGTCGAAATTCTTATACGCTTTTTAGCTTATTTAGTTGGTAGGCAGAGGGAACCTGGGAATCTAGTGTAAAGACACTCCGTTCCCCACATTCCCCTGAATTCTGGTATTGCGTGTTGAGTAGTGAAATTCAACGCCACGGTTTGCGTTGTTACCAGAGCGAAGAAATTATAATATTAAACATCTTATTCCCCCGATTTTTAGCGAGAAAAATGCAAGAGAGATCTGAAAAAGATTTTGGCCGTTAACCAAAAAGTTTTCTGTGCTTTTGAGGACTTGGAAAAGGCGTTTCACAGAGTTATAAGAGCGAAATTATGGGACATACTACCCCGTTACAATATCAGCGGACCCTTGCTGCAAGCTGTAAAGTCTCGTTACGGAGTGAGTTTAGCTGATCGAATCAGCAATGAAGAAGTACAAATAATGTCAGTTACTAGCGAGTTCAGAATTTTACCGGAATTTACAACAACAACTCCCAGCAAGAAACGTATACGAATAAAATTTATACTCTACTATACTTTTTACAAAATATGAGAGTAGTACAAATTTTTAATTTTAATCAGAAATAAAGAGGTCCCAAAAGAATTACTAAGTTCTAGACACTTATTTTATAATTTCGTTCTAAAGCTTTTTCAATAGGATACATCGTGCTTATTTTAACAAGCTCCGTAGGAACTATTCCAAAATCGGAGGTATGAATCACCGTCACATACAGCCATTGCCCGTACAATACATACAAACTGGTTGCTTACAGTAGCAACTCTACTGTAAGCAACCAGTTTCTATTGTGTTTTGTGAGCAGTTTGTGAGCTTATTTTATACTCAAAGTTTCGAAAATTTAATGACATAATAAGTTAAATATCATTTGACGCGTATTATAATAATACGTGTTGCCATAGCAACGTATATGCCACTTTATAAATACAAAAGTGTTGTAGATATATTTTGTGAAATACATGGTGTGTATTGTTTTATTTATTAATGTAATGTACTTTATAAACATTATGATTGAAAAATATTAGCGTTCTGTACTTCTCCTACATATAAACTATAAGTGTGTCAAATTTCGTACTCCTTCGTCCGCGCAATTTTTGTAAAAAGGGGTCCAAATTTTTTGTTTCAAGTATTAATATATAAATAACGCTTTATACCAGTAATTTCCTCACTATACCTCTAGAGTTCAAGTTTATCTTCTTTAATATTTAGTAAAAAAGCTAATATAATAAATTAAAAACAAAACACCTTTTTAGAAAAAGCTTTTATTTAAACGCTCTAAAAAGGAGAAAATAAATTGTTTCTTTTAAATTTTATCAACTCATTACTCCATTATACACAATTTATATGATCATAAAAGCTTGTCGCGTAAACTAGTACGAGGATGTCACGGTGAGAATGAAGAAGAACGTGCTCAGCTGGTTTGGGCACGTCGAACGAATGAGTGATGAAAGAATGGCAAAAAAGATTTATGATGGAAAAGTGAGTGGCAAGAGAGGTAGAGGGAAACCTCGGTTGACTTTCAAAAACACAGTATCAAAGATACTGGAGGAAGTTCATGTAAAAAGCATGAGGACCTCCTGGAGGGCATGTATGAAGAGATTGATGACAGTGGACGTGGCGAAAGAGGTATGTAGAGATCGTAGCGTTTGACGCTCCGTTCTCTCTCTAGATAAAGCGTGAAGCTAGTTTAGTTTTTTAGTTTATTCCCCCGAATGGGAATCGAATGTACAACCGTCGCCCTTACACTCGCACGGACGTACAGAGGCACGTTTGTCTCTCTGCGCCATGGCCTCAGTAATATATCATGAATGAAATAAATATGATTATTGTGACACGGTGAAATGAAATTTGTGATCCTCAACAAATAAAATTATGTTATTTTATGACATACCTATATCACGAGATTTAAACGATAAACAATAAAGTTGAAGAAAATATATTACAGAAAGTTTATCTTAAGGACGTTATTTGAAAATAAAACGAGACTAAATTTAAATTAAATCAATAACTTTTGTAGTCAGCTTCAAATACTACTGTTAACATAGTGTACAGTGAACAGTGAACTTTAAGGTAAACTTGCAAAATATGAAACCAAAGAATAGAAGTACCCATAAACAAAACATATTGATAGGTACTTAAATATCTCAGAAACTACGTGTACAGGAGATTAAATTTTTTGCATGGGGGCTATTTATGGGACATAGGTGTTCAATAAATCTTTGGTACATATGACGTATGAAATTTCTTTCAAACTCTGCTTTTTATAAAATTGACATAGACAGCCTTTATGATTTGTTATTGTTTTCTCAGAAAATATTTTTCTAGGCGCAGCGGCGGTCGAAATGTTATCAAAATTAATTTATATTTTCACCTGCGTGAACAAATTAATGTATGTTATTAAAGTATCTATTATCTATTTTCGGACTCGACTAAATACATAGACCTAAGCTGCTACCACAAAAATATCAATATCTCGAATTAGGGTGGAAAGTAAAGCGAAATAAAAAAAACGTTTCGTAATGTAACGTGAGTAACAATATTATAATATTATTCTACAAGAAGCTCTTATAAAAAAAAATTATACACAATTAGATAGAGATAGAGAATTACATCATATCAAATCACGCAACTTACGAAGTTTTACATTATTGATTATCTATTAGCGGCCCATTTGCGGCTCCGCCCGCATACTACATATTATGTAGTATGCGGGCGGAGCCGCAATTAATTTTAATTATTTTATTATACTGCATTTGCCATAACATTGATTATATAATTTATACAATCAATAATTTTTCATAATTTTGAGACAGTGCAAGCACTACGTGGCTGCTTGCGAGGACGAAAGCGGCGTCAAGGGCGCCCCCTGCGGGACTCAAACTTAGGCATTGAACATTGAATTATTTTAATTTTACATTTTCTCGAAAAGTATACGTTCAAATCACATGCTATAAAAGCCAAAGCTTATTTTCATAAAAAATCCTTTATCTCTTCTCTATATATAATAAGACAGTAAAAATATTTTGTCTATACATTTAGTAATTTTGACTGAAATGGATAGAGGGACACTTAAAAAGAATAATAGAAAGCAAAAAGATTTTTTTTAAATTTCTTGTCTGTCTGTCTGTCGACATATTTCTGTCCGCATTTTTCTCTGAAAGTACTCAACCGATTTACTTGAAAATTTCACCAATTTCACGCTTTGTTTTAACTCAACTTGAGTACTAAAGTTTAGTTCATCAAAATCGGTTCATTAAAAAAAAACTTATCGTCATTTGAATGAACTCAAGGCATTACTTTGCCTGCGAATATTACATAGCAATCGCGCTGGTATGACACTGGCTAAAGAATGACATTCGAAACGTCTGGTTTATATGATTGTTGATAAAAATATATATTTTTGAAACACTATTATATAATATTTTGTACAATAAAGTAAGCAAAGTTGAATTGTTAGTGGAGATTACTTTCATAAATCATAACAGTTAAGTTTAAGTCGTAATTAATTCAACCGGCCGGTCGTGGCGCACCGGCACGAGGTGTGACTGCAAAACCGACTGGTTGTGGGTTCGATCCGCACTCGAGGAGATGAAATATTTACTTAAATTTATATTTCTATTTCTTCGCTCTGGTGTCGAGGTTAAGCGCGGCGTTGAGTTCTGCCACTCAACACGCAATGCCTCCAGAATTCGGCAGAAAGTGGGGAACGGAGTGTCTTAACACTAGGTTCCCTCTGCCTACCCTGCCATGTGCGGGATACAGCGTGAACCTAATTTTAATTTATTTTAATTCAACACAGAGATAAAGAACGATCTTGAAAGAAATATCAAGTAAATACAAAGATATTTTGGTTGGTTCGTTCATATAATATATGTAACTAATTTAAAAACTGTACAAGAGTTAATATGCAATTAATACAGTTATTTTACAAAGAATATTATGAATCCTACAACCTAAATTAAATTATTCACTGACATCAGCACATTTAACAGAGTTTTAGAATTATGATGAGACATATATTATATAGGTAAAAAGAACATAAAGTTACAAAAATATATACGTGTAATACATAATTAGCTTTATGTATATTTTATAAATATCAAATATCAACAATGGTCGTATTTTTTTATTTAAAACAATCAAAAATTCTTTGACGATAATGTAGTAAAAAAATCATATTAGAAATCATTATAGTTGTCAATCGATTGTGCTTATTAAATCAGTAATCATGTACTTTAAGCGGGCGAAGCCGTGGGCGAGCCGCTAGTGATAGAATAAGTTTCTCTTATAAGTTTCAATATCTTTGTCAAATAAAAAACAATGAAATACCACCTTGCAATTTCAATTATTTTTTTGTCACAACATGAGTTATTTTGACTTATTTATAAGAGATAGATATAGGGTGTCGCGGAATTTATTTTAGAAGTAAGGAAACTTTTAGAAGTAAGGAATATTTTTGTAGTATAATTTACTATGTATGTAATATTTAACTATTTCTGCAGCGCACGCGGTTAAAACAATACAGTAGCATTCCTTCAATTATTGTTATTTCTTTATTTAAGGCTAAATAAAAATGAAACCAAAATGTTATATAGCTCTTATCTCCTGAGGAATGTAGTTTTTATACAAAAAAAAAAGTAAATCCGAACGAGTAGTTCCAGAGATCTTAGTGTTTAAACAAACAAGCAAACTCTTCCGCTTTATTAAATTTTAAAAATTTGAAGTGTCTGTCTGTAATTTCAAAATAACCATGTTTTGTCTGTTTTTCTGTGTGTTTGTCCCGGCTAAAGCCGGGACAAACACCTAAACGGAAAAACGCTGAAAAATTAAAAGTGCAACATATGATGCTCCATACAACTCACGCTAATAGATATTTCAAATATTTTCGCTTCTGCATAAGAAAATTCATAAATAAACGTGACAGAGGACTAACAATCTTGCATTTTTCAGTCAATTGCTACACTACTGTTAAAGCTTTATAAGATATATAAAATATACCTAATATATATTTATTATATTTTATACGTCTTCAGTTCATAAATTATAAAATCCGCTAGTAGAGTCAGTATATCTAAGCTTTAAATCAAGTCGAAAGGACCTTGCTGGCTATCCATTTTGTTCTACAATTGTCACTTGCCTTTAGATAGTGTGAAATAGAACACAAAGAAAAAGTATGATAATAATAATGGTTGGCATTTGGCTACGCAGTCATTTCCTCAAAATGAAGTCAGTCAGTCATTCAGTCAAATAAGTATTGTACGAGTAGATCTCTATTGATAAAATTGAATGATGTTTTTTTATTAATATTAATTAAAAAATCTAATTGTTTTTTAAACTATTTACAATATTACACTACTACACGGAATGCTACTTGTGCGCGGTTTACTGCTCCTCCTAAAATTATACATGGTGGAAGCGTCAGCACTCCTTTTCCGGGAACAGCATATAATATATGTCAAACCCATGCCTAAAGAATTTAATCAAGATACCTTATAGCGGTTTTTGTGAAATACGCTATTTAATAATATTTTATATTTTTAATTATGGAGTGAAATTAAATTTCCAAAATTTTGTGGAATAATTGTCCAAATTTATTAACACTTAAGAAGATATACAAAGAAAATAATTTTACACACTCACAGAAGGAAATAAAGAAATTTAAAGAAATACTAAAAGAAATAGATAAGCGAAACAGATACGTATTAGCAAGAAAATAAGGCTTAAAATTGAATACAAGCAATGAGTACAATATTTAAACAAGTGAACGTCGCAAGCGATAGTAGCCGACTCTTTACTCGTAGCTAGCAAGCAGGCTACGTCACGCACAGCAAAAAAACTCGAAACAAGTTTGTCATGCGAATGCGCTGCGTGCGGATGATTTTAATAAATATAAATATTAACACTTTAGTTTTAAGTAAATTTGAAAATAGAATGTAGTGTAAGTATATAATATTAATATCGAATGAAATAGAAGTTTACATGTATTATTATTATTATTATTATTAATTAATTTTGTTAAAAGATAATATTCACTACAACCTCAACAGTTTAGACGTAGGATTATTTTTTCATTTCACGATGTTTATCCATACCTATTTTTTCGTGTGACGCAGTTACGCATAGATAAAAATAACGTAAACACATACTTCTACAAAAATACTACTAAAAGTTAAACAACTTTGAACTTTGCCGCCAATACCAATTCGATTTCGGAACGAAGCGTATGCGGTAGTTTCCCTTTGAAAGATTTACGCTGCGTGCGTCGTTCTTGACCAATGGCGTTTTATTTTACGATGATGATTCTATTATTTATTTTGTTTGAAAAAATCACTTTTTCATTTTTAGAAAAAAAAAATACAATAATTGTATTAAGGTTTTATAGAGTAGTTAAAACTGTGGTTTCATTTAAAGTGGCAGAGAAAAACACTCTGTATTATATATTTCTTTCCAAGTTTTGTCATTTTGAGCTTATCGTGTCCTATAAAAACATATTTACCTGTTACAATAGTAATACGAATAACATAATCCTCGTGCAAACCCAAGTCTCTATCGGTTTAATTCCGACATTTTATTTGATATAGAAAGATTTATTTATTTATAACTTTGTAATTATAATTTGTATTTATAATGTCCACTGTATTGTATTTTTTTATCAAGGTGTGAAATGAATATCAAATATCATACTCTAGAATTTTATTCTTTAGAGCACAGAAAAAAATAAGCTTCTAAATCAACGCAATCAAAAGATACGATTTTGCTGCGTTTTGTATGAAATTGACCGTGTAATCAATACTTACAGTTTACTTTCCGTTTATGAAATTTGCCTACAATTATGAAATTTGACGCATGAAAACACAACCTATCGAAAGACATAATAGACATCATATTCGGAAGGACTCTGGTGAGGAATTCGGTTGCTGTCCCGTCGTGCTGTGTAGTGTGATACATACTAATAATCATATCATGCGATGTCCAAGTCGATCTATTTGTTTAAAACGTAAAATATTTTTAATATTGGCATGGTAATAACTTATGTAATAACTTAAAACAGAAGGTCCTTTAAGTAGAGACTAAATAGATTAACCGACTTGGTATTACATGGATCTCACAACTTTTTACGGTAGAAAGACTGAGCTGCGAGACTTGGGTTTTTTTACAGGATGTTTTTGATGGCATCTCACTTCTTTTTGTAGAGTCCTATTATTTTCATACTTATTATTTTTATACAGTAATAATGATTCATTAACTGCAAATGCAACCTTGTAATCCTATACATTTATATGGGATTACAAAGTTATTCATGCAGTTGGTGTATTTGGAAAACTGGACCGAAATTACAGAATATTTAGGTTTTCCCATGATTAAGACACTAAACTCTATTTGTATTCTAAATTTGAAGTTTCTATGTCTGCTAGAAGTGCCTTGGACTTTTGATGATCGATGAGTCAGTCAGTCAGTCAATGAGTGACAAAATTTAGAAACTTTAACAAGTTGTCATTTTTAAAGTACTGGTTCAAATTGACTGAAATTTTAGATATACCGTGTTTATATAATGCCTGATTAGTTACTGAAAATTCAGGTTTCTTGTTTTATCCACAACGAAATTATAGGGGGTCGATAATGGCCTGAATTGCTTCGAGAAAAGGATGGTACGGCCGTGCCGCTTTTGCCCCCAGATAAAATAAATAGGGCCAGCCGCTACAAATAAAAATCTCCTAAAATATCAATATCATTATTTGTTCCTAACTTTTTAAAAGATTTGATAATTCTATTAAGAGGTGCATTACGACCAAGGTTAGTTTTATATAATGTTTCGTGAAACAATGTCATATTTTTAGATCTAAGCAGTTTAGATGGCAATGCAAAGTCTATTTGGGATAAGAGCCATCCTGCATCAGTTGAACCCCTAACAAGCCCCCTAAAAACCGCCCAAATAATTATATACACGCTTGCTATAAACTTTTACTGTAAACGTATCTTCAGTTTAATTAGCTTCGCTACCTCAATGTTCATACAGCAGGAGAAAACTATATTTCCACTTTTATTATGTATAATAACTTACCTTAGTTAATTTCTTGGAATTACAACCGTTTCTGCAGCAGAGCTCAACGCCTCGTAAGATGGGAGTCGTGGACACCAAATGGTTTGTCTTGCAATCTTTCGTCACTAAAACAAAAAAAAATCATATAACGTTTATTTAAGCTTTTTCCGAGGAACCTAACAAGAGGAGCACACAGTGTCAAGGCACTCCATTCTTTGTTTTCCAAACGGAGTGGAAACACGACCAGAGCAAGGAGTTGTACACAATTCATTACCTCGAGTGGAATTTACCCCTGCCTGTCCTCAATAACATTTTAAAAATATTTAAAATAGTATTCACTCTTGCTAAACGATAACTATAATTTATAGCGATAAGTTATAGCGGATAGCGGAAATTTGTAAAAATGGGAGATTTCACAGAGCTAACAATATAAATAAGTTGTAAAAAACGTAGAAGAATTTCGACGTAGCTCGAAAAGAACGTATGACTTAGTTGGTCGGAGCGCTTGGAAGGTTTCCAAAGAGGCGCGGGTTCAATTTCCGCTAAGTTCAAGTTTTTATATGTTTTCTTAATAAGTATGTACATGTTAGTATCTTCTAGTGGTTTTTTTGTAAAACTCAGAGTAGAATTTAGTAGCATGGTCTAAAATATTTTGTTTTGTGGTTGTTTCTCGCTGTCCTTTTTTAAATTTTTGAATCCCGTCTTTGTGGCTATTGAATTGCTTGTACTCTCGTTTTGAACTTCTAATTAAATTTAAATTTCTCTTTATCTTAATGGACAACGCTGATCACTTTCAACAATTCTTGGCTAGGCTACATTTCATAATTTCTTAGTTTAGCTTGTCTTATTTTATGATCGATTATCAAATTTTCCAGACCTTTAATTTTATAATATGTCAACGGAAAATGCTACAATGTACTACTACATCAGGCGTGTAAGTATCCAGAAACAAATATAACCTAGATAGAGAAAAGACAAACAAAAATTATAAAAATCTTCGCTTCTGTTACTATTTTTATATTACCCTATAAAATTTTATTGATTATTGCATACACATCGTATTTTGCTGTTTTATTATGGTAATGATAGATAAATAACTCAATACATTTTTAATATTGCTTTATAATTTACCATTGAACCCAAATTGTAATTATTGTTCTCCACCGAAGAATAGGTAAATCACCAAAACTCTTTTATTTGTTTTGTTTGACACTGTAATTTCTTTACAAAATCCTTTCACAATCATTTCTGTTAATATCCTGAGGCTCTTATGTAAGCTTACCAAAAGATATTGTTTATTTAAAAGGAATTATTAAATAACAGGATGAAAATGTGAATCAATCAATATCAAGAATTTATTGGCTAATACAAATTTTATGAACTTTGATAAAGCCCTCGGTACACCATTACAAAGGTTTTTTTTTAAAGATTAAAAATCGAATCTGAACACCCTTAGTTACAGTGATTCTAAGAGATAAAAAGCTACATTGCCATCTAAAAATAAACAGCCATTGTGGATGTTAAAGATGAAATGAAATGATGCCTTGGAAAAATTACAAAAATATGTACAAAAATTCAGGTCTGCTTATTTTCACTATTTATTATAAATGTAAGAAAACATGGCATATAATGACTAATTACTATGCTTAGTATCCCACGTTTCAAATGAGGATTATATTTTTTTATATTTAAGTATTACCTTGTATGTAGAATGTTAATAGAAACAGTTAACAAATGTATAATTAATGTTTTTTTAGCTTTCCACCCTGTATCCCGCACACAGCAGGCTAGGCAGAGGTTCCCAGGTACCCCTCTACCTACCCTGTTATGTGCACGATACAGTGTGTAGGTAAAAAAATCTCATGGTCAAATTATAGCAATGGCATTAGGTGGTGTAACTCAATGTTGTACTTTGTCGAGTTTCACAAACAACGCGTAATTATTATTAACTTTTAATTATTATAAAACATAGAAAGTAATTTAGTTAACATTAAGTTTAAAAAAGTTTACGTAAAACTACTGTCAAAATCCTAGCCAAAAAATAAAAATTGTAGCCTATTTGTTACTCTGGTATATAAATTTTATTACTGTATAGTTTCATCTTAATCCATTAAATAGTTTTTACATGGAAGTAGAACAAACATCCATTATTTATGGATGTTTGTCTCATACATTTTGATAATTATAATATTAGTAGGAGTAGAATTAGCAGGATCAAGTAGGAATTGGTCTCGCCCAAGAAAGATTGTGTACCAATACTTATTTAGAAAACGTCTTTTCTAAATAAGTATTTTACTTTTCTAAGTGTAACTTTAAAAAATGTTTAAAAAATTGCGTACCAATTTCAAAATATCGAGGAACGTGACTTAAAAGTTGACAAATTGTGAAAATGTCTATAAATTTGCTACCATACGGGGGCAAAAGTGAGTAATAATAACAAAATCGGTGGAAAAAGTTTTGCTATGACAGCCACACTCAATTTTTTCCACGGGACCGATCTGGATATTTGATGTCAACTTGACAGGCGGACAGATATCTTAAGTGATCCTGTAAGGGTTCCTTTTATTTTTATTGAAATATGAATTCTTAAAAAGAGCTAGAAACATAATATAATTTATAAATATATGTTTATAGTTTTTTTGTATATTTCATTACATTTTACAAATCAAGTCTTTTAGATATATCACAGGTCATACACTCAGATTAATAGTCAATACTAACGTTATTGTTGGCGAATATTGCATATATTGAAGGATGGACCTGAAAGCTACCACTTGCATTCATTTATAACAATAATATCTAAAGTATTAAATAAAATATTTTCTATGCAATTTTAGTAAATTTTATGCTGACATAAAGAAATTAATAAATTATTTTATTAAGAAGGCCAGTCGTGGCGCAGGGACACAGAGTGTGCCCGTAAAATCGCCTGGTTGTGGGTTCGATCCCCACTCGAGGAGATAAAATATTTACTTACATTTATATTTTGATTTCTTCGCTCTGGTGTCAAGACAAAGTGTGGCGTTAAGTTCCGCCACTCAACACGCAATGCCTCCAGAACTCGGTGGAAACTGGGGAACGGTGTGTCTTAACACTAGGTTTCCTCTGCCTACCCTGTTGTGTGCGGGATACGGCGTGATGCTGATTTTATTAATTAATTAATTTAAATGAATGGATTATATTTTGTATGAACTCATTCTATATGAAATGAGCTACAAATATACGTTTGTAATTATTTTTTTTATGAATTCTATTTATCTATAAATTTGATTTTTGGATCTTCTGAATCTTTTGATCTTTCGATTTTTGCTTTATTTGACTACTTCAATTAAAGGAAGCAATCCAAAAATTTCGAGTTTTTGATTTACTTGTATTGTAAGTTCCAAATTTCATAACTATAGGTCCACAGGAAGACATTACAGGTCCCTATAAATTTTGATTACGCGGCATATTTCTTATAAAATGCAGCAAAATCGATACTCTTATCTTTAGATTGAGTTGACTTAAAAGCATGATTTTTGTGTGCATCATAAATTTGAATATTTTATATTAATTTCAACTTGATAATGATCGCCAGATAAACCAACAGACAGACGGACTACAAAGTATAAAGGGGCTCAGATAAAAGTATAATTTAGAACAAAGCTTTATTCGTACGTCCACTGCTACGTCTCAACTCAAGCTACACTGACTTACAAATTACAAAATACTTCATACGAAATCTTTAACAAATATATAAGTGAGTAGATAAATAATAATATGACAAACTGAATCTACAAGTATTGACAAGTATACGAAAACAAAATCTATACAATTATATGTAATTTATATAAACTCTAACAAAAGTGATCCAGTAAAGGTTCCGTTTTTACCTTTTGAGTTATGGAACTCTAATAAAAATAAGAAATCTACAGGAAGATTAACATCAACACTTGTTTACATAAAAACAATTCTATAAATTTTTATCACTGAAATTTATTAATGGTAGAAAACAAAACATATTTTTCAATTAAATTTTACCTAAAATATCGACGGCTGGGAAATGTTGAGTCATTTTTTAAACATTTTTAAAGTGTTATTCCACACTTAGGAAAGAAAAATATTTATTTAGAAAACGTATAAAAACGTTGAGTCAGCTTAGACACGTCACACGAGATATTTCTGAATGATGGAACTGACAGATAATATTTTAGCTTTGAAGCGAATTTTTGGAGAGCCTCATCACACTTTAAGATCAACATCATCTAGGGAATGGGAGATACCTAGGATACAGTGGGTTAACGGGGTTCCCGGATACGGTAAAACAACCTGGATCATTGAGAACTTTAACACGGATAGGGACTTAATTACTACCAAAACAATAGAATCAGCCAATGAAATTCGAGAGAAGCTCTCGGTACGTATAGGAAATTTGGTGAATAGTAAAATTCGCACTATGGCATCAATGCTGGTTAATGGGTTAGATACTTCAGAAACGTGTAAACGCCTAATTGTCGATGAAGCCCCAATGAATCACTTTGGAGCCATAGTGGGGGCTGCTGTAATCTTTGGAGCAGAAGAAATTCTACTGGTTGGAAATATAAATCAACTCCCCTATATTGACCGAGACAATCTCTTCGACATGTTCTACCGTAGTCCATAGTAAAATTGTCAAAATCAACCAGGACCTATTGTGTACCCATAGAAGCCCCATGGACGTCGCCTATGCACTTCAAGAGATATACTTTGGTATATACTCTTCCAAAAAAGTAGTACACTCCCTCCGAATAGAAAATTTAAGAACTACACCAGCGCCACGTGACCTCAGGGAAACCCTCTACCTTACATTTACTCAAGAGGAGAAAAAATCTTTAATCCACCAGGGATATGGGGTAAATATAGGTTCAAAAGTGTTGACTATTCATGAAGCCCAAGGCCTGACAAATGCAACGGTTATAGTAGTGAACATAAAGTCGACCAAATTACAACTACACGACAGCGTTTCACACGCAATTGCAGCAATAACACGTCACAAAGACAGATGTTTCTACTACAGCAATGGTGACGACGACGCAATAAAAAGGCTTATTCGGAAGGCAACAGAAGCAGCGACAAAAGGTATTGTGGAGTACAATTTAAAGATGGCCATAAAAGATAGAAATGAAGCAGTCATGTCCTCCAACTTGGCGGTAGTGCCATCCACGTCCCTAATTCCCTAATCATAAGAAATATTTGTATGGTTGTATAAAAAAAAATATCTTGTAATCAGTAATGAACATATTTATCTTTTGTAATCAATTAAGTTAAATTTATTTATAGTGAATGTTTATTTTTATGCATGTAGCTTTAGATTATAGTTTTAGATTAAGTTAGTAAGTGGCAACTGAAATGAATAACTGGACTGTCTTAATGAGATATTGTATAAATATAGAAATAAATGTATGTAATAACATAAGTTTAGTTCTAGGTAATAGCTACAGGAAAAAAAGTATTAAAAGAAATGTAAAAATAATAAAAGGTACAGACCATAAGTCTGTAGTGTAAGAATTAAAATTAAAAAAAAAGCGAATCTTCATCGTATAATCTATGCTTTTAAGCAATTATCATTGTCTGACGAATTCAAGTGGTAATATTGGTGAATTTGTACGTGCGAGCTTAAAACCTATAAATGTTTTATTCATTTGCAAAAAAAGAAAATATTTTATATAGTACAATATTGTTTAGTGGGATCTCGACCTTTTAGCACTTTGTGAAAATCTGCCCACGCAACAGCCATCCACGGATATTCAGAGGTAGTCAAGAAAAAAAATATTTTGCCACTACCGTCACAATCACTCACCTCATTCCTGGTATGATGTCTTAATTCATTTACGTTTGCGTGTCGTAGCCATCGCACGTGCCACAAATAAAAGTTCTTATATTTTATTTTGTCCGTTCGAGTCATTCTTACTAATTGTAAAATATATACTTTAAACAAGATGAGCAAACAAAATTCAAGGAGAAAATTAAATTAATTCATTGAATTATATTACCAAGTTTTGATGACAAACATGGCGGTACAACGGGATTATATTATTGCTGCAAAATAGTGATGCGAACAATTCGAGGGGTTGATTCTGTCACAATAATTAATTTTGAAATCATCTAAAGTAAATCGATGCGAGCAAAGAGTAGGGATCTCTGTCGATAATTATTAAAATTATTAAATACTGTGATGCGAGCGGCGGTTTTGTGTCGTATATGTCACATCTAATTGCCCTATAGAATATTTAATTGCAATATTTTTGATGGAATACATTTTATATATTGAATTATTAGTGATGTGAGCAACATATATAGTTGTTTCTGTCACATACTATATATATATATATAACAATTGAACCCTTAGGGGGTGAATTCTTAAAAACCATAAAACACGTGTTCAATGAAATATTTTTAAGAGTCTGAATTTCAAATTTTATAAAAATCGGTACACCTTAAAAAAAATTTCCATACAAACTTTCAACCCCTATTTCATCCCTTTAGAGTTAAAATTTTTCAAATTCCCTTCTTAGTGGATGTCCAGAATATGAAAATAAACATCTGCCCAAATTTCACGTTTCTACTATCAGCGGTTACGCCTCTGCGTGCGTCTTACCTCAGTCAGTCAGCACAAGTCCTTTTATATATATAGATTACAAAATAATCATTATTCGATTTATTTAAATTAAATCGGCCACAGTTCGATTAATAAACTTTGTAGAATTTTTTCCGCAACATTGTCACCGAAATAGTTATTCAGTTAGTTCGGTTAATTGAATAGTGTATATTATAAATGAGATCATTGGCTCAGATAATTTCTTCTGGTCTTTGATTGTATACAGTAAAAATCACAGAGATTGCGAACAGCGTTGTTTACAGTTTTAACAATTATGTAAAAGTAATAGTATGTTGTCTTTCTCAATAATATAGATTCAAATTCAAATATAAAACTTTTATCACAATTTTCAAGAATAATATGAAAAAAAATTAAATTAAATTAAATTAGCTTCACGCTGTATCCCGCACACAGCAGGGTAGGCAGAGGGAACCTAGTGTTAAGACACTCCGTTCCCCACTTTCTGCCGAATTCTGGAGGCATTGCGTGTTGAGTGGCAGAACTCAACGCCGCGCTTAACCTCGACACCAGAGCGAAGAAATGGAAATATAAATTTAAGTAAATATTTCATCTCCTCGAGTGGGAATCGAACCCACAACCAGTCGGTTTTGCAGCCACACCTCGTGCCGCTGCGCCACGACCGGCCTCTACTTTAATAATATGAAGATTTTATTTAATATCTTCCACTTTTATTCTTTTTCCTGGCCTTTTTTGATATCCCTTGCTATCACGTCTAAATATTCTCTAAGACCGAAGATAGTGTCTGTCTTAGGTGTATCCGCAAAGAGAATATGTATATTCGCATATAGATCCTTATAATTGCACTTTTATGTATATATATATATATATATATATATATATATATATATATATATATATATATATATATATATATATATATATATATATATATATATATATATATATATATATATATATAACCGAACTAACTGAATAACTATTTCGGTGACAATGTTGCGGAAAAAATTCTACAAAGTTTATTAATCGAACTGTGGCCGATTTAATTTAAATAAATCGAATAATGATTATTTTGTAATCTATATATATAAAAGGACTTGTGCTGACTGACTGAGGTAAGACGCACGCAGAGGCGTAACCGCTGATAGTAGAAACGTGAAATTTGGGCAGATGTTTATTTTCATATTCTGGACATCCACTAAGAAGGGAATTTGAAAAATTTTAACTCTAAAGGGATGAAATAGGGGTTGAAAGTTTGTATGGAATTTTTTTTTAAGGTGTACCGATTTTTATAAAATTTGAAATTCAGACTCTTAAAAATATTTCATTGAACACGTGTTTTATGGTTTTTAAGAATTCACCCCTTAAGGGTTCAAATAAAGGGTTGAAAGTTTATATGGAAAAATCTTTAAATTGCCACTGATTTTTATAAAAAAAATAATTCAGACTGTTAAAAATATTTTATTGAACACGTGTTTCGTGGTTTTTTTAGAATTCACTCCTAATAAGCGGGCGAAGCCGCGCGCGCCCTCTAGTTTATGACAAGAATAAAAGAATGAATAGAAATATAACTTTGAACTGTAAGCCTCTGCACGATACAACGCAGAGTGACAGGCGAGGCGAGGCCCCTCACAGTGTACCCGCGTCGCACCCGCTACCACTACCAGGTGATACCAGGAGACTATAGCGCTCGAGGGGGACTGCTGTGACCCTTCTAAATAGGTACTGTTATAAATCTTGACTTGTGGCTTGATCACAAAACACCATTTATTAGAATTGCTATATACTCGTATGTTGTCCTACCTACGAGAAATATTTTCATATAAGAAAAACAACTATTATGCTATACTATATTTCTATATAACGAAAACAGTATAATAATGCTACGTACAGGTGTACGTGAAGTTCAATCATAATTATATGAGCAGCTTCATTCAAAGCGATTTACAACCATCCCCAAAATTTTAATACTATACACAACCCTTTAGAATAACGAAATAAAATTATTTTTTTCGTCCAGCTTTAAACATAATGACGTAAGACATCATACGAGAAATGAGGTGAGTGTTGTGTCGGTAGAGGGATTATTTTTTTTCTTGACTACCTCTGAATATCCGTGGATGGCTGCTGTGTAGGCGTAGCTACAATTTGTAATAAATCGCTTTGAGTGAAGCTGCTCATATAATTATGATTGAAATTCACGTACAGGTAAATTCGTTTAATAATTAATTACACGAACATGGGAAGCGTCCGTACGTAGTATTACTCGGCAAAAGAGATAGAAAATCGTAGGCCCAATGTAAAGAGTTGAGATATGGTCTAAAAAACTAATATTTTTTTATATCAAAAATCAGCTCAATTGACAATCTGGAAGCGGAGGAAAATGGAAAAATAATTTTGGATCCTTAATCGATATAAATAATCCATTACAGCACTATGAACATAAAATATTTATTTATTAATAGCGACCCGGTCGCGGCTTCGCTCGCTTATACCACAGAATTATTTACTTAACACACTGCATTATGTTCGTGTTTTGATATACCTATTAGTATGTTTGCAGCGCAATGAAGATTTTTTATGAGAAAGTTATTAAAACTTTAGGTCGCATTTTTGTACCTCCCATAAGAATCTTCAATTGAATGTTTGAAATAAAAACATAACTTATCGATACTTACAATAAAATCCGAACTCATCGGTGTCTGTACATAGAAGATATTACAATTAACAATGTAATAAAACTTGGTCAGTTGGTCTGTTTGTCTGTGCGTTTCTTCACGATAATCTCAGAAACTGCTTAACCGATTTACCTAAATACTTTTTTTGTTTGTATTTTGGCAAACTGCACTTAAATATTGAGTATTCGTTTTATTTTAATCAGCTTCACGCTGTATCCCGCACACAGCTGGTTAAGCAGAGTTCCCTCTGCTGCCTAGTGTTAAGACACTCCGTTCCCCACTTTCTGCCGAATTCTGAAGGCATTGCGTGTTGAGTGGCAGAACTCAACGCCGTGCTTAACCTCGACACCAGAGCGAAGAAATGGAAATATAAATTTAAGTAAATATTTCATCTCCTCGAGCAGGGATCGAACCCACAACCAGTCGGTTTTACAGTCACACCTCGTGCCGCTGCGCCACGACTGCCATCGATATAATTAATAGAAATATAAAGTATCGGGAAAAAAGGAGAAACGAAATTATATTGGATTTTTTTTTATTTTCATATTTGTAATATACGTAAACGTATTAATAAATTTACATACAATTCATTTGTTTTGAATATAACATTAAGTTTAATCAGCTTCACGCTATTTTAACAGATGACATTAATATATTTGATACTTCTTTAACATGATTATTTAATGTATTTTTTATATATAAAGTCTTGAGAAAGTTCTCTTGAGAAATATATCTACTGTAAATGAATGCAACGTATGTATAACGCCAATGATTAAAATGTATTGACATCACCGCGTCATCTAAACACAATATAAAGTTTTATAAACTATGAACTCACAATCAGAATTTACTTTCCAAATACATATATGTACTTTTTATTGTAGATATCGCCATTTGAGCTAGTCCCGAAAAATATACCTACTTTATTATTTTTGTTAATGTCACCAACGTTAACGTTTAAAATAATAATGATTGTAGACTAAATAATTATTAATTGTACTTCTCTTTTCAGCTTCACGCTGTATCCCGCACACAGCAGGGTAGGCAGAGGGAACCTAGTGTTAAGACACTCTGTTCCCTACTTTCCGCGGAATTCTGTAGGCATTGCGTGCTGAGTAGTGAAACTCAACGCCTTAACGTTGCTTCGACACCAGAGCGATGAAATGGAAATATAAATTTAAATAAATATATAATTTCCTCAAGTGGGAATAGAACCCACAACCAGTTTACACTTTGTGCCCCTGTGCCACGAACGGCCTCAATTTACTTTCTTCTTCTAAATTGTGGTTAAATACAATAATCGTAATTTAATTATGTCAAATTTCTATTAACCGACTTCTTAAAAGAGGAGGTCATCAATTCGACTGTATTTTTTATCCTTGTTACCTCAGAACTTTTGACTGTGTGAACCGATTTTGATGATTCTTTTTTATTTGGAAGCTCGTGCGTCCCGTGTAGTCCTATTTTAATTTAGTTCATTTCCGACAATGGTATCTATGAGAAACTCATATAAATCTCAAATTTACATTAAGTATGTGCGCGACAAATGGACGAATAACTCAATATCAACTCAACCGATTTTAATTATTCTTTTTTTATTAGAAAGGGTACACATAAAGGGTAGTTTGGTGAAGGTTTGATAAAGTTCAGAGTATGAAATCCGATTGAAATCCGATTGAAGTCTAAATGTTTTAACGCACTTATTAGTGCATATAATTACAGTATAAATAAATAAAATGTCGATTAATAGCTGAAAATAACAAAAAGAAATCCATTTTGAATCTATTAAAATCATATCAATCATATTTTAAATGACGGATGTGACAGCTGGATTTACATTGACACCTTGCGTAATGATCTTTGCATTTTTTTATTGCTTCGGTTCGCTCGTTTCTTTCTTTTCGATGCGTTTTGTGTGTTTTCGTTTGTGTCTTACTTTATACGACCCTTGCTTTCCCAGTGAACACCAAAATCTTTTGGTTCTAATAATCACCACGCTATGGATATGGTTTGCTATGTGTAATTTGGCGATACTCTCACTTTTACCAAATCTCTAATAATCCAGCTCTCAAATTGACAACACAGAAAGAATTTTCAGGGATACCTGAATCAATTAAATCATACCATTTTCATCTCTTTACATTCTGAGCCCAAGAATGTATGCAATCCTTTCAGTCTTCTTTCATACAAAATGAAGCAACAACGATGCATAAATGCTTGTATTTTTTGATTGCATTGACTCAGAAGCCGTATTTTATTATGCTCCAAGGTATACAGTACCTCTATCTGAATATTTGATATTAATTTCAGTTTGGGTCCTCCACGCAATCTTTTGATATATGGTATTGATAGACGAACAAACGTGTACATATACCGATATCGAACAACAAAGTGATTTTATAATGGTTCCGCTTTATTTTATGTATGGAACATTGTGTCATATTAACAAAAAACTCGTATCACCGAAAATACACCTAAAATTAAGGCGAAATTTGTTTATTTTTATGAATCTTGTGGAATATTCATATAAATTCATGAATTACATTTTATAAATTTTCTTTAGAATCTCCACTTTACAGGGAATATCTCAAAAAATTCATTCACCAAAGCTCACTAAGCTAAGACTTAAGTACTAAAGACACCAAATTTTATCGTATAAGCTGAACTGTGTCTTTCTGATTATTTTTAATAAGCTTCATTTATTAAAATAATACAAAAACGGTTCTTTGAGCACTAAATAAAAGTTTGGACATATAGAAAATTTAAAGAACAAGAAATAAATTTCTTTCATTAAATTATATTTAAAATCATGTAAATATTAGGATGTTTTAAGGCTAGTCGTTGTGCAGGGGCATTAGCGTGTGACTGTAAACGTGACAGGTTGTAATTTCAATGCCCATTTGAGGAAATCAATAATTTAATATTTTCGTTTCCACGAAACTGGAACTTGAAACGAGGCAAAGCACGGGCCAGTTAAGATACTCCGTTCCCCATGCCCCAACCACTTTTCGTCTTCTTCTTTTCGTCTTGCTACCAAAAATAAAAATAATTAATTCTAGACATTATTTATCTAAATAATATAATTATGCAAATGACATTCGGTAGTATGTATTGTAGAAGATGTAGCACATTTGGCTCTAAGCCAGTTATTAAAGTTTGTCCATATCTATACATACTCGTATAAGGTCGGGGCAAAAATATTTTCGTATTGTTCATACAAGGTAAACTATTTTTTTTAGGTATCTATTATTTAGGTATCTATTATATATCATTTTTTATTTATTTATAATATGTACATGCTGTTTTGATCGATGACTTGTTGCCATCTTCTGGATAGTGCCATGTTTCCATTCATGTAGAAATTTTGAGACATTTGATTAAAAAAATCTACAGGTAATGTTCACAGTGTTCTTTTGAGGTCAGCTTTATGCTTCCTTAAGAGTTCTGCATGACCGAAACGGGTAGCAATCTAATGGAGCAAGGTCAGGGCTATACGGAGGATTCATCAACACATCCCAGCGAAGCTCTCTCAATTTTTGCTGCGTGACTATAGATGAGTGCGGTCTAGCGCAGTCATGGATGAACACCACGCCCTTCCTATTCACTAGCTCCGGCCGGTTTTTCTCAATAGCTTTTTTTAACCTCATCAGTTGCTGACAGTAGAGGCCAAAATTGATAGTTTTGTGGCAAAAGCTCTTAGTAGACCTCCTTTCCAATCCTACCATACACATAGCATCACTTTGTATATGGGGCTTATCACGGTCTATGCTTCGACAATGATTTTTTGGCACATTCTTATCGTAAGTCACCAATTTTTCATCACCCATAATCAACTGTTTAAGAAATGGTTCGGAATTGTTTCGTTTCAACAAAGAATCGCAAATGGAAACACGTTGAATTAGGTTTCTCCCAGTGAGTCTTTCGTAAATCACGTAAAACTGTTTTATAATCAACATCCATTTCTTCAACAATGTTATAGCTATTAATATGTCGATCTTGCTTCACTTTTTCAAAGATGGCCATGATCTTGTCTGTGACAGGGCGTCCAGAGCGAACCTCATCTTTCGCATAAAATTTTCTAGACTTGAAACGCTTGAACCACATTTGTGCTGGTTTTATTGATACCGTATTAGATCCGTAAACTGCACAAATTTTATTCACGGCGTCTTTTTTACTTTTGTATTTACCTTTTTTGTAATAAAACTTTAAAATATACTGAGTTTCTTCGTCACATACTTTCATTTTGCTTGCTTGAAAAACAATTGGTAAATGGCGGGAACTACTTTTTTTTTATTATATTGCATCTTCAGAATGTTACATTTAATGGTATGAAAACCAGCCACTTACATTCAGTACAGCCAAAAAGGTTTAATTACTAAAAATACATTAAAACTAAGGAAATACTTTTGCCTCGGCCTATTATTTAGTACGTATAATGGAAATGTCTGGATATTATAAATGTCTTTAATCCAAGTTGTTTGTGGAAATTTCAACAATATACATAGGGATATTATATTACAGTAAATCCACGGAAGATCATCAAGCTCGAACACGTGATATTTGCATTCTATTTACTGGAATTAATACATAAATCTTACATAATATGATCCGCATTAAGTTATCTGGTTATCTTAATTAAGCATATACTATGATTATATGGACAACTCGGAGAAATTAGAGTTAGTAAGTTATGTTCTCCAATTTATGTCAATTTACAACATTTCTTGTTGGGCTGCGAAACTCAAAACAACATATATAACGAGACATATCAAAATTATGAATTTATAAAAATCCTTCAAGTAAAAATCAAACGAATGCGATGTAGGACAATATCGTTAATAGCGGTATTTAATAATTAATATTTACTCATACAAATCCCTACACTAAGGTCTTTACATAATTTTCATTTGTATAAATGGTTTTATGACCACGTGCTATTTAAATAAATACGTATTCTAGCAAAACATACTAAATATATATATTTCAGTGTTCCATTTGTTATTCTTACTATAAATATATATTTTTTTGCAAATAATTAATATATATTTTATATATAAATAGTGAAAAAAATATATTAATACTTACAATGTTTCTGCCAGTTAAAATTATGTTGTATTTCATGACGCATGCCCCTCCAAAGTTTGGTGACGATGAGGGAGTACGCGAAAGACATTATGAAGAATGGTATCAGCAGTAGTCCGGCATCGAGGCCCAAGTTGAAAGCTCTTTCTAACTCCAAGCTGACCCATACTTCTCTGCATTTATGAGCTGTAAATAAAGAAAAAAAAATAAGAAGTACGAGTATTGTACGATAAAGGGATAGTGTACAAGTATATGAGTAACTGTACAAATTATTTTCGTGAGGGCGATAACCGCTCGTATAATGTGTATATTTAAATCAATGGCTAGTTACTGGGGAATGCAGTGTGTCACTAGGTTCCCTCTGCCAATACAACATGAAATTAACCTAGTTTGAAATGCAAAGCTTCTCGGAAAACGGAGAACGGAGCTGATACTGCAATCTAATTTCAGCTTCCAATTATTAATACCTCTTCTTTATTCTATTCCTATGTCCATTTCCCCGCTTTGATAGACAAAAAGCGGTGTTGAGTTCGCTTTCTTTTCGCTTCGCTTCGCTACATGTAATCTCTCGAAAATTAACAGAACAGGAACAGAGTGTTTTAACAGTAGATTCTCTCTATCTACCCTGTTATGCGGGAAAAACGAGAAGCGGCTTTTATGGTTTATTTATTTTTTTGTTCTTTTGGTGTGTAGGATCGTGACTGGTGACACTGACCAAACAGAAAAAATATTTTGTGCTTAATACTGTGGTTCGTCGCTAGGCACTTTTATATACAAACGGTCGTTACTGGGTAAAAATTACCACATTATTCATAATTTTCTATGTAAAAAATCTGGATATTAAAATATATGTACATAAATATAAAAATTCATAATAAAACATTATATTTATTAATATATATAACCAATTAAATAAAGATATTCAAAAAGTCAATTTTGTTTTTCATATTATTAAAAATTTTACAATTAGTATTACTTTTGCTTTGGAAACAGGCAAACTTAAATAAGATAATATAATAAGACACTATACTGCTATAAACTAGCAAAAACAAAAAACTTTTATAATGAAAGAAAAATGAAGATCAAAAATCACTTTAAAAAATCATCGGTATTTGTGTTATGATTTAATTATCATTCACTTTTTAACAACAACTGCTACAATTAGGTATTGTATGTTTTCGGCATATTTTCTAACAACATATTTCACGAGCTGTCGTTGTTTTTCGATCTTTCCCCCAGTCTCCAAACTTTTAATAACTTTTGTTTTAGTCTTTATGGACTTTGCTAAATAAATAACCTGAAAACACAGTATCAAAGACATCATCATACAGTAGACGAGGCGAAAGACGTATGTAGAGACTGTAGCGTTTGGCGTTCCGTTTTCTCTGACTACCCCGCTAGGGATAAAGCGTTAAGTTAAGTTAAGTTAAATTTAAAAATTACTGAGCTGATTTTAAGCATTCTTTCACCATTAGAACGCAACGCCGCGCGCTCTGCCTCGACACCAGAGTGAAGAAATTAAAATAAATATTTCACTTCCTCGAGTGGGGAATAAACCCACAAACAGTCACGTTACAGTCACACCCTTAAGGCCCTGCGCCAAGACGGCCTTTTATTTGATTTAATTAAATGAATACCTAAGCTTAAAAAAATATTATTTACCATTAATATAAATAAAGTATTGGAATAACTGATATCTAAAAACATGCCTGTGACACCCACTCCGCAGTTCATATAACAATTTTTCATCCCTATGAAACCGGATTAAAAATGAAACCGAAGCTTTTAAAAAGACACCTTGAGCGTTATATTTTAATAAAAATGTCTCATAACTAAGAATACAAAATAATCAGTTGGAACAAACAACATTTTATTGAACAAAATGAATAAACCTGAATCTTTGACAATCCTAAGCTCCAACCGCCCGTGTAATATATTTCGCTCAACATATAAAACCTTTTTTCAGGCTTACGACAATTAATAGACTAATGTTCTTTACTCTTTGTCATATTATAAGCCTGTCATTGCTGTGTTTACAATATGCTATCAAATTTAAACAACAATTGGCTTACAAGAAACCTCAATTTGTACATTTATTTATCTTTCACGTATATTGTTTGGTTGAGTTAGTAAATATTGTTATGTATTTCGTGTGGCGAATACAATTGGGGATCACCCTCTATGACTGACAACACATCGTCGAGGTGCTATTTTCGTGCTTCGTTGACTGATAGAGTTACTGGCAATTATGGTCTCTACCTGTATGCCACTCTAAAAAAAATAAAGAAAGAGCAAAAACGTCGCAATTGAAAATTAAGAACATTGTAACATCATATTCACCGCTGATTTTCAAAATAATTAAAGTGCATTGCGCATATATAATATTCTTATTTAATAAAATATGTAAGTAGCAAAGTTCAAGGCGGCTTGGATTATTCTTTTTCTAATTTTTGATTAGAGACCACTTATTTAAAAACAAATATTAAATTTATCAGAGAATTTCAAAAGCGTCAAAATCTATTTTTCGGGCAAAAGTTGTATACTTTTATTTAGCGTTGGCATTTTATTAAATTCTGGATGAAATAACATAACAGTTATCTTCTAAGAATAGATGAAAATTGTTTTTCTCACGTGAACAGATAGCGATGGGTTTCAAAATATTAGATAATTGAACAATCTTCAGAATTTCCTGCTGAATCGTTGAACAGTAGTTTATATAAGCACAACCTCGGTAAAAGCGCAACAATATAGAAAATAAAATCACAATTTTGGCACGAATATAGAAAATAAAATGAAACCTATACGAATCCAAGTAAATGCCCATGAAAACTTTCACATAAAGTACAAGACAAATAAAATGGGTTGTACTTACATAAAATCGCTAGTGGCATTGTGCCAATGACAAAATAATTAATAATCATAATTATATACAATTATATAAAAAAGGAAAGATAAATGTACTCGTATGTGTGTATGTTTGTAGAGAATAAACATAAAAACTAGTGAATTGATTTTAAAAATTCTTTCACTATTAGAATACTACATTATCACTGAGTAACATAGGATACATTTATTTCTAGAAAAAAATTGAGATTCATACTAAAATTTCAATAATGTAACACAAGGTGTTACATTATTGAAACACAATGTGTTACATGATTAAAACCCTCGTCTCTAGTTCATTTCATATGAAATGAGTGGATACGCAAAGTTGAGTTCCTCTACTTTTATAAATTGTAGAGACTATCAAATCTAGTTTTATACTAAACAACAACTACCGCGTCCTACCATTCTGGTACTTTTCAATTTTGTTATTGTCAAATTATTTATTTTTAAACATTATTTTCCGTTTTTCGTATTCCTTCCTTATCTGAGGGGTCTTATGTAGTGTCAGAGTAGTGTCAGTGAACAATTATTTATTCCATTCCTTTATACTAATCTAAAATATAAATGAGGAGGTCAGTCGCACAAAAGTGTGACTGTAAAATCGACTGGTTGTGGGTTCGATCCCCACTGAAGGAATTGAAATATTTATTTACATTTATATTTTCATTTCTTCGCTCTGGTGTCGAGGCAAAGCGCGGCCTTGATTCCGCCCCTAAACACGCAACTGCCTCCAGAACTCGGAGAAACGTGAGGAACGGAGTGTCTTAACACTGCGTGCGTGAAGCGTGAAGCAGATTTTTAAAATATAAATAAATCAATATCAACTGAATGGCGCGTGGCGCAGGAACACAAATTGTTCTGGGTTCGATCCCCACTCGAGGAAATGAAATATTTATTTAAATTTATAATTTCATTTCTCCGCTTTGGTGTCGAGACAACGCGCGGCATAGTGTTTCATCACTCAACACGCCTCTAAAAATTCGGCGGTAAGTGGGGAACGGCGTGTTTTAGCACTAGGTTCCCTCTGCTTACTCTGCTGTGTGCGAGATACAGCGTGAAGCTGATAAAAAAATCAACTGAATGTTGACAGAACTAATTACTACTATTATATTTATTACTAAAATAAATAAATTTATTTATTACTAGTATTTAATTAAAATAATTGTGAAAGAAATATTATACAATATATAAAGTGTCGTCAGTCAAACATTGCGTATCTTAAAAATAATATAGCCGCCAGCAACACAAAAAGCCCTTTCGGCACTATTCAGCCTATCTGTCCGAAGATCGAATATTTAAAAGGTTGAAGTATTTTTAATATTTTTTAAAATGTTATTCTACACTTAGGAAAGAAAAATACTTATTTATAAGACATAAAAATTTGAACGTTGAGAGTTTTGAACCCCGCCTCTTGGAAACCGTCCAAGTAGTTCCTGACATGCAAGCTAGACACACGTAGATGTCGAATTTATTTTAGCTTTACCTTGCTTGGTGTAATTATATCTTAAAAAAAATCGGTAGACAATAATGAATTATTAGCTTAACTTTAATTAAAAATATCAAAAAATATCAAAATCAAAAATATTTATTAAAAATTTAATTGACATATTGAAATAAATTAATACAAGTATATAAATGTTTATATATTATTATTTGGCTTATATAAAAAACAATTTGACTATTACTATTTATTTCCTTGTAAATAATTATAATATTGATCAACAAAACACATCCGTTCGATACGAACTTATAACTGATGAGTTTGACTGAATACGAACGAACGTATGAAGAAATCGCATGCGTTTGCCGCAAGCTCCCTGATCTATGGCTAAAAACCGACACTCGTCCGGACTAGCTCTCAGACAAGCTCTCGTGAGCTGTCACACGTCACACTAAGCACTCTGTGCAGTGCACGTGCACGTCTGCACGGCCTTTAAGATATTGCAAGACAGTGCATTAGATTTAACTGCTTAGATGCAGTATTAATATTTTCATTAATGGATTATTCCTACTGTGTTACGCGGGAGGCAGTCATGACAAAAAAAAACAAAGACGTAAACATCTACTACGTTATTGACGTTTAAACGTTCCCAATCTGTCAGCTTCCATTCGCAAAAATATACTTCAATTACATCTCTTCCTCTTTTACTTATGTTTCTTATATTTTTGAAATAATACCAACAGCTTTCAATGAAATTCTTAAGTCTGAGAGTGGAAGTGTCAGCAGCACTTTAAATGAAACCACAGTTTTAACTATTTTATTTATTTACCTAATACTTATTTTCCCAAGAATGAAATTTTTTTTTTCAAACAAAATAAATAATAAAATTATTGTTGTAATATAAAACGCCATTTGTCAAGAACGACGCACGCACACATAAACCTATCAAAGGGAAACCGCCGCATACACCTCATTCCGAAATCAAGTGATAAGTATTGGCGACAAAGTTCAAAGTTATTGGTATCTATGCGTAACTGTGTCATACGAAATACAGGTATGGATAAACAAGATGAGATAAAAAAATCCTACGTCTAAACTGTAGGTCTTGGGTATCTTGGGTTCTAGGGTATCTTGATTAAATTCTTTAGGTATGGGTTTAAAATATTTTACCTTATATGCTGTTTCCGTAAAAGGAGCGCTGACACTCCTACCCTGTATATCTATATATATAAAAGGACTTGTGCTGACTGACTGAGGTAAGACGCACGCAGAGCCTTAACCGCTGATGGTAGAAACGTGAAATTTGGGCAGATGTTTATTTTCATATTCTGGACATCTATTAAGAAGGGAATTTGAAAAATTTTAGCCCTAAAGGGATGAAATTGGGGTTGAAAGTTTGTATGGAAAAAAAATTAAATCGACATCGATTTTTATAAAATTTGAAATTCAGACTCTTAAAAACATTTAATTGAACACGTGTTGCATGGTTTTTAGAATTCTTCCCCTAAGGGTTCAAATAAGGGATTAAAAGTTTATACGGCAAAATCTTTAAATCGCCACCGATTTTTATAAAAAATTAAATTCATACTGTTAAAAATATTTTATTAAACACGTGTTTCTTGGTTTTTTTACAAGTCAACCCTAAGGGTGCAAATACGCGGGCGAAGCTGCGCGTACCCACTAGTCTTGTATAAAAATATATAAAAATAACAGACAGAATAATAGAATTGTTCGAATCACACATGCTGCTTACATTAATTTTAAAACTTTTTTGGATATTGTTTATAAATTTGTAAATTTATTTAACTAATGTATTACTTCATAACTAGTATAATTGTGATTATTGAGTTAATTAAAAAAAAGATGGAACTACTTTTGAATCGGTGTAATAGCATACAGTAAAAGTACAAAACACTGTAAAGAGTAGTTAAAACTGTGTTTTCATTTAAAATATCGAAAACAAAGACATCTGTATAAAGATTTTAAGTATAGTCAGTATCCTATACTTGAAAACAATACTCCCTTTACCAAAAACTAAACGATACTAAATCGCTTAGATTACTTTGTCTTATATACTAAAGTGAAGTTCAGATCTAGTTCGCATACATATTAGGATATTATCAACGCCACGTGTAAAACTAAAGCACTCAGGTATAATGTATCATTTTAATATTACAATTGGGATGCGTGATTAAACGCGATAGTTACTGGTGAAAATCTCATTACAGGAAGTGCCTAACATAAAATATTGAAGTTCATAAATGTATTTAAGTTTCGTCACTTAATACGTAATTCCTTTATTGCCCACTTAATTCAAGATATGCCTAAACATTTTAGATGAAACTGTTTAACCGAATTATTTGCGTATATTTAGTGTTTATTATACATCTTTGGATACCCGACGTGACGAGCAATTTGCAGTAGTCCGTAGTCATGTGCAGACGAATGCCGCCTCAGTCTATCCAGGACCACGGAAGTCTGCACATTTTCATTTAAATCATTTCAAACACATTCGTTCACTCATAACTCATAATTTAAAACTTTCATTTAAAATACTTATTTTAAATGAAAATTTTAAATAATCGTGAAAATGAAAGATCTTACTATGCTTAAACATATTGATCTAAACATGTGTAATGCCGTGGTGTTTAGTTCAGTATTATTTTATTAACCACCATTAAGTTTCACTAGATTTAAGTATGTACTATATATACTTAGATATTTTTGTTTCAGCTTCACGTTATATCCCACATATAGCAGGGTAAGCAGAGGGAACTTAGTGTTAAGAGACTCCGTTCCCTACTTTCCGCCGAATTTTTGAGGTATTGCGTGTTGAGTGGTAGGAGTCAACGCCGCATTTTTCCTTGGTACTAGAGCGAAGAAAGGTAAATATTATTAAATAATATTTCGGACGACCGTCGCGTTTACAGTACACGCTTGTGCCCTTGCACCACTTTGGCTAATTTTTTTTAAATGTCGTAAATTAATTAATTAAAGTAAGAATTTGAAAGAAGCTTAAACTTTAGGCAAAAAATATTTTTATGCCTAAGTGTAAAAGTATATTTAAAGTGTGAAAGACAATGTATATTCGAACACATTGTTGAAATTTTTTGACAAAATTGAAAAGTTCATTGATGGAAGTTTCATTGAAAATTTAATCAACGAACAAAATTTTTCCTTTTAATAAATAAAAAATAAGTCCCTATTTTTGTATTATATAAGCATTTTTTACTTTTCTTTAATGCTATTCAAAGTTAACTTTTATTATTTATGTTTACAGTTTTAAAAGTAGTCGGTACAAAAATACTCTTACCACAGCGTGTGAAAGTTAATATTAATCACTAGCCAAGTGCATTAGACAATTCTCGGCCTGTCCTAAGATTGCTTTACTATATCAAAATATGTTTACTCAATAAACATTGTCTGAATATAGTAGACTAATAAAAAATGCAAACACTTATGTATAAAAATATAGATATATGTAGTCAATTCTCGTGATACGAATAACAATTTTTTACTGTTTCATTGAAGCCAGTCGTAGCGCAGGGGCACAAAGGGTGACTGTCAATGCGATTGGTTGTGGTTTCGATCCCCACTCGAGGAAATGAAATATTTATATAATTTTATATTTTCATTTGTTTGCTCTGGTGTCGTGGCGTCAGTTCCGATACTCGACGGAGTGTCACAATAAGTTCCCTCTGCCTACCCTGCTGTGTGCAGTATACTGTGTGAAGTTGATTTAATTTACTGTTTCGTGATTTGAGCACATTTTTTAATATGTCGTCATTGAGCTGCGTCTATGAAACTAGATATTATTTATACTAATATTAATAGTTTTTAGAATAGCTTCTGGAAAAAAACACACCTGTATAAATAACCATACATACGTAAACTGATTAAGCCTCTCTCACTCTCGATAAAGTAAGTTACAATGAAACCAATAGATTTAATTATGCTTAAAGAAAATGATATTTATGAAGGAAAAATGTGCAGTAAGGGAAGACCTCGATTGACCTCTGAAAACATAGTATGAGAGATACTACGCATAGCACATCTGAGTCGATCAATTGAATTCTGCCACTTAAAATCCTGTTTTTAAAATAAGCAGAAAGTAGAGACACTAGGTTCTCGGTTCTATTTTCTGTTGTATGCGGAATGCATGAATCTAAAAACAACTAAAATATTATTTGCGAAAATAGAATAATATTTTGTTTTATTATAATTAAATCTCTCTTGTTAAGCAAGATTATATAAGGTAACAATGCAGCGGTTACAACTATCGCATATCTGGCTAGATCCACAAACCCGAAGTTTGTACATGTGTGTTTGAATTGGAAATGCAGAATGCTTTGTCTCAATTAATGTTCAACATTACATTACATATTATTTGAATACATTTCAATTGCTCTGTGTATTTATCATAATGATTATCCTTTTTTTATGGTATATTTAGATGATATATATATATCACTAGCAATTTATAAAACAGTGGTTTATTGTACAAAATTTGTAACGTAGCAAGGTTTAATTTTTTTTTCCTCATGAGCTAATGCTGCTTTTGAATAATCTTTACATCTTTACCTGGATAACTACCACATGTGTGGATGGGTTTGCCATATGAACTATTGATGCAAAAATTATCTACTTGTGGTATTGCTGGTAATTTTTGACAATGGGTCAAATCTTACTTGGAAAATCTAAGATTTTCTGCAATAGTTAATGACGTTCATTCTAATTCGCGGAAAACAATGTCTGGTGTTTCTGAGGGGTCACCTGGGTCCAAACTCGTTCACCATGCTTCTTAACAACATACCTATAAATTTTTCCAAAACATTTATATACGCAAATGATATACAATAGTTATTATACAAGATTCGATGATGCTTAAAAATAAATTGATTACCTTGTCAATTGGTGTCAACACATTAAAATGGATCTTAATCCAAAAATGTGTTTATTTTTAATATTAGCGGAAAAAATATCGTCTTATTTTATTATAGATTTTGATCTCATTCGGGTAATAACCGAAAATAACATCAAAAAACTTTTACAAATCTGCGATCTGGGTGTATTTTTATATAAAAAGTATTAATGTATTTTTACTTTATGCCTACGCTTAGGAGTTTATTTTCGTTCTAATATAGCATGATACATCCACCTGTAAGTGTTTGCTACACCTAATTTTAGTTCCGTGTACTATGTATCTGTTTTGTATGTATATGTAAGTAAATGCGACCATGTTATCAAAGGCTAAAAATTTACTCCACACGACTTAGTGACGGCCATCACTCAAGCGGTAATGACATTTTCTAGATGTCCACTGAATGTGACGTACGTGTTCAACGAAATTTATAACGGAATCTACTAGCAGCCGTGCCCCGACAGCACCTGCGTCACCCTAAACGACAGGGGGCCGTGTCTTCTCCCGAGCCAGTCCTCGAGTACTAGCTGGATCAACACCATATTATCTATGTAACCATTAATACAATATTATCTAATAGACATTGAAAGGGGACTCTACCCTACCCTACCTCCACTAAATAGTTGCATTCTTGAGAGCTAGTACTATCAAAAACGTAACTACTTAGTGAACTTTACTGATAGACCGATCAATGTCCACTTCGTACTTTACAAAAACCAAGACCTTATCAAGAAAAACGAAGGAACACGACCAAAGTATGTGATGCAGAGCAACTAAAAAAATACATACAATACTTTTCTGCGTTCATCAATACATAACAACAAAAAAAGTTGGAAAATTATCAACTGTAAGCTGCTATAGTTTATATTTTGAATTTTGAATTTAAACATACTACCCACTAAGGACATTAGCGATGGAATGTCCTTTTTGAATTAGAATCTATATAACCTAAAAGTTTTCTAAGTGTGAATAATTTACTATGAATTCTTAATATTTTCTCTTAGAAGCAAAGTTGAAAATGTTAACAAACAATGGTCAAATATACTGTTTTCTTTATACATTTTCTGATATTTAATGTTAAGCTGACGAGCTTTTTCGTTTGAACGGCTTATTCATAGGAGCTACTGGTGCGAATTGAAAAAAATATATTTTTACTTTTTTTTCCATTTATCGAATATACTTCATATTATATGTATCAAGCTACGAACAATATTGAAAAATATTGCTAAAACGAGACTGTTTGAAAATTACTACATTATTCAAAATAAAATTACAACTTACCATTGCCTCTCATAGGCTGTAATGTAGACACGATAAGTATAGGAGAATTCAACGCTATTGAAAGCATCCACACCATGGCAATCATCTTGTACGCGTGGCATTGTGTCTGCCACTTCCTAGACTTCAGTGGTCTGCATATAGCGAAGTAGCGCTCTAAGGAAATGGCGACTAGAGTCCAAACATCCACTGACACTGACACCGCTGTAATAAAACATTTTGAATTAGTTTTGTTATATTTTAAAGTTACAAGGCTTATAAAAAAAAACATTATAAAGTTGTGACAAAATTAAACAAACTAACAACATTTATTAAAACACATAAAATACATACAACACTGTACTGACAATTTTATACAGTATTTTAGTAGTTATTGGATTTTCACTTTCCCCTCATTTTAATGTTAGTAAATAAGTTTCATTGAAATGTCGCATTTGGCAAGACAAAATTTCAGATAAAAGATCAAAATCAAAACAAATCAGAGAAAACAATTAAGCTTCAACATTCTAGTGCCTTGCTTCATTTATGTAAGACATAAAAGGGAAAAAAATCTAACATCGCCATGTAATGAAATTTGCTCAAACTGTTACTGTGTTTTGATAGACCAAAAGTTTCCCCACCTTAAATTACGATTAATCGATAAAGTTACATGATTTTTTTGTCTCATTACAAATGAGTGTGGGCGCCACGGTCCGTATCACATGGTTAGTAATTTTATTGTTTTTGTTAGAATTATCTACATTCCAAGTGGAATTTATGTATAATTTGTTTATTGTAAATTAATATACTTATTAATATACGTCAAAATCCACTTAACATATGAGTAACTGCTCATCATTATTCTATGTCATACATATCATCCATGAGTTCCCAATTACTAGGTGAATTGAAGGAATCTCAATGTAATATCTGTTTGACAAATATTTTTCACAAGCAGCTTCCTTGTTTGATTATTTTTTGGTAATATTAATAGGCTTACTTACGTAATTAAGAAATAACAAAAACATAGAGACAAAAGTTGATAAGGTTGATAAAGATGGGTCATCTTTTTCAAATTCAAATGGGATTTTTCTCAAACAAGCACCAGGTAGAAACGAAAACTAGTCCAGATTTTTAAATACCTTTGGGTTCATTCATCACTTTCAGGTTGATAGAGCACGTCAGGCAGGTCGTAGATCGAGATGGAGATCTAAAGTCCGCAAAATGTGATCCAGAGGCTATCTTAGGACTTGAAGTGGATGAAATAATATATCTTCGGCGTTAGTACCAGTAGACAATAAATCTAGCGGCTGTTTTTCAATATCCAAAAGTTCAGCCAAGATATCATTTAACTAACAACAAAGATTGGGCAAGGAAACAGTATATCTTTGTTAAAAATAGAAATAGAAGAAATATTTTGGAGTAGGTTTTCGTAGTTTTCCTTACTGTTAATTATGGGGTGCATAAAATTGTCCAAAATTAGATAGTGATTTATATATAGTAATTACAGTTTAAAAACATAAATAATACTCGTTTAATGACTTAAGTAGGATTTTTAATGATTAGCTCGTTTTTAATTTGCCCATTCCTGCTGAAATTTCACGTAACCATAAAGTTAAAAACTTAATTGATTACTCTGAAAAATAAATAAAAATAATAAAATAGGTGCGAATAAGAGAAACACCCAAAGACTTTAACAACATATTTTGTCATATACAAAATATGTTAGTACAATACAAAAAACGTTAAAGTTAGAAAAGTAAGCTAATCAGCTGACGTGATTTATTTAACTAATTTTTTTATAGGTAGTTTAAAATGGTTATATAAACATTTTCATCAATACAGTTTTAGTTAGATATTTTATTAAAACCTTACTAATTTTAGAATACTTCACCTTAAAAACTTTGTTCACTTAAAAAGAACAATGTTCGCTTATACTGAGTTTAAATACTAATATATAACTACTTTCGTCCGATCGGAGGCCAGTCGTGGCGCAGGAGCTCAAAGTGCGACTGTAAACGTAACTGACTGAATGTGAGTTCGATCCCCACTCGAGGAAATGAAATATTTATTTAAATTTATATTTCAATTTCTTCGCTCTGGTGTCGAGGTAAAGCTTGGCGTTATGTTCCGTCACTCAACACGCAATGTCGCCAGAATTCGGTGGGAAGTGGGAAACGACGTGTCTTAACACTAGTTCCTCCACTTATCCTGCTGTGTTCGGAATACAGCGTGAAGCTGAGCGTGAGCTGACTTAATAAGTTACTATTTAAATAAATACTATTAAAGCATGGAATTTATAAACAGTTTAAGATTTTTGTTAAATTATTTTACAGTTGTATGTTTAAAAATAAAGTAAATTTTAGACTCTAATGTAGCATAGCCCACAATTTTATTTATTAGTTTGAGAACATGTTTGACATACGAATAATAAATCATAATTTTTCAAAAGTTTTTCTGGTTACTGATTAATATGTGATAAGAAAGTCAATTTTGAATCTACTATTATGCTTAAGTATTTTAAAGTAGGGGTCTTTTCTAGGATTATTTGATTTTTGGAATATAATAAACAAAAGATCATACATTACGTGTGAATTTTATATGTCTACTTTTTCCCGACTGCTAAGGAAGGGTTATGTTTTTCGCGCGTATCTTGTATGTATGTAATATTCTTTACTACCTCAAATCTCCAGAACCGCTGAACGGATTAACATATTTGAGGTATCGTTCGATTTGTATTAGCAGCCCAAGTGTTCTTAGATAGGTGACGTTAAAAAAAATCATGGCGGCTGAGGGACGCCATTGGACTTATTTATTATTTATTTAACACTTTATTACACCAACAAGAACAATTACAAAAGAACAAAAACAATCACACAGAAAAACATTGGTGTAAGGGCGGCCTTATCACCGCAGGTGATCTCTTCCAGGCAACCCCTACAGTAAAAAGATCATAGAACACAGGATTTTAGGTTGGTGTACAAATGAACTAATTATCTATAATAGACTTACTTAAAAGTTACATGCTATATGTTACATAATAATTTACTTATATAGGTATATAATAAATACATAAGAAAAAAAAAAAAAATAATAAATAAAAAAAATATAAACTTACATAAACGATAATTACATACATACAAGTAAATATTATAGAGAAAGGAAGTAGTTTTTGACGCGACGCTTAAATATGCTAACAGACTTAGCCGCTCGTATATCACGCGGAAGAGCATTCCAAAGTACAGCAGCTTTAACGGTAAAGGAGTCTCCGTATGTTTGAGTGCGGCTAATTGGTAATTTTAATCTATTATCGCTGAGTGATCTGAGATTGAGAGAATGGTTGGAGCCGAGGAAACTAAACCTAGTTTTGAGGTACTCTGGGGTGTAGGGATGGAACAGAATGGTGTAGAGGAGTGAAAGTATGTGGAGATTCCGCCGCTGCCTGATAGTGAGCCATTTGAGCTGGATCCTATGCTCTGTGATATGGTCAAATTTCTTTAAAGAAAATATAAACCGGATGGCCATATTTTGTAAACGATCCAATTTGTTAAGGAGAATTTGAGGACTTAGTGAAAAAAAAATCCTTTCGAATACTACAATATGGGTATCAAATTCAAGAACTCAATACAAGGATTTCAAAAAGGTATATCATGTCTATCATTACCATAATAAATCCTAACAAAAAAATTAAAAATAAAAAAATATTTGTAAAAACAAAAACCCCGACTGCAGAAAACTAGAAAGAAAATAAACAAGCCCAATTGTTTATTAGGAATAACAGTCGGGACCTACCTACTTAATTCTACCATCAATAAAATCTTTACCAGGAACCTTGCATAATTTAAAGAAGTACCGACTGTTAATCCTAATAAACTATTACACACAAATCACTCACAAATCTTTACAGTTGCTTTGCCAGTTAATTATATTTTATATCAACATCTTATGTTTAATGCATTCAGATACCCAATTTCACTACGACGACTTCTTTATATATCAAATGCCGGTTTAGAACAAACAATACACATTTATTTATAGTTGAATTGAACAATTGTAATTTTCAATTTTTTTAAAAAAATACGGTATTATTATGACATCGAGTACAATAAAATACAAAGAAAACAGTTTTCATTGTTTCGATACTTACCACAGCGCAGAGGAAAGTCTTAGTATCGCATTACTAAGACTTTCGTCCTTTCTAAGCTATAATAACAATATTTTCAGTCTATCTTACATAAAACAAAAGAAGTTATAAGTCATATTCCAAAGAACAATTTTTTTGTAAATAAATCAGACTTACAATAAAGAAAAAAAACATTTTAATGAAAATAATGTGTGTTAACCACTGAGGACTATTAAGGTTGAGCGCGCTATGACAAGTTTGCCCATGCTAAAAGACTGTCACTGTCAGACTGACTGTCAGCTTCTTCAAAACATAATTTTCTGCCGACCCTGCTACTTGCAGGATACAGTGTGAAGCTAAAAAAAATAATCAAACAGAGAAGTCAAAAAACCCATCAAGAATTCATTGTGTATAAAGTCAAAATATTTCAGAATTAATTAAAAAATGAAATACTTTACGAAAAAAATTATAAAAGTTAATTTATTGGAAATTTTACACACGCCAAAATGATTTACCTTTACATGCACGCATGAAGTAATTTCATCAAAAAATGTGCGCAGCATTAAAGCTTGGTTATGCAAGCAAATAACAAACAGGTTTGCTGCACTTATAAAAATAGGATTCTGTCATACAGTTATTTGTGTAATATGAATTTATTTTAGATACATTGGTAGAATAATTATATTTGAATATGAAGATTTAATAAGTCTAACTTAAGATCCTAGGAATCGCAAATGATAAAACTTTTTATAACTATTATCACGCTAATTTCAGACGAAGTGTAATATTTTGAAGCCGCCAAAGATATACTAGAGTCAAGAAATTTCGTTTCTCGAGTTCCAAATTTAATACTTTTTTACTATATATATATTTTTTATATTTACCGAGGCCGGTCGTGGCGCAGCGGCACGAGGTGTGACTGCAAATCCGACTGGTTGTGGGTCCGATCCCCACTCGAGGAGATGAAATATTTACTTAAATTTATATTTCCATTTCTTCGCTCTGGTGTCGAGGCTAAGCGCGGCGTTGAGTTCTGCCACTCAACACGCAATGCCTCCAGAATCCGGCAGAAAGTGGAGAACGGAGTGTCTTAACACTAGGTTCCCTCTGCCTACCCTGCTGTGTGCGGGATACAGCGTGAAGCTAATTTAATTTAATTTTTTTTTTACTATATATATATACTAAAATTTGTTGAGTGGTGAACGGATGAACTATACTTTGTCCTAAGACAAAACGCGGCGTGTAGTCCATTGCGCCATATCACTATCATTTGAGAGTAATAAAAGGTTTTCCCTATCTCATTTGTATTCTATCCACAGAATTATTTAGATCGAGATATACGTACTTTAGGCGTACGAACCGATAAATGCGATGGCATTGATTGACTTTATTGTGTTGAAGTAAACATTTTTATCTATTCACACTTTTTACGAGGGGTTTGTATTTTTAGGGTGCCGTACCTCAAAAGGGAAACGATATCCTTGTATGATCACTCTGTTGTCCGTCTGCTCAAATCATTACGTTTCATAGATTTTCATTACGTGGCAACGTAATGAAAATCTATAGGATATATCTCATAGAATTTAGCACAAAGTAAGAACTTACAATACATATTAAAGCAAAAATAATCTTCATTAAACAATTTACTTTTTATTTTAAGTTAAGTTCCGTAGGTTCCGCTGAATTTTCCTGACATTGCATGTTGAGTGGTGAAACTTGTCACTGGTTATGACGCAGCGCAAAAAGAAAATACTAAAGATAAGATTGCCTTTGGGATCAACGTATTACGATCGAAGTGAATAGCTTTATCCTGTAAGTAAAAGTGGTGGTAGTATACTCTTATATTCTATCATACCCACGGTGTACTCTATCTACATTATCCAAGCGTTGTGAAAAATGCATTTGCAAATGCATAAAGTTTTTCTAAAACTATTTTATATTATATCAGTTTGGTAAAAATATTGCCGTAGCAGCGATTTTTTTGCATTAAAAAAATAAAATATTTTTATGAAGCCTGTCGTGGCGCAGATGCACAAAGTGAGACTGCAAAATTGACTGGTTATGGGTTCGATCCCCAGTCGAGGAAATTAATTATTTATTTAAATTTATATTTTCATTTCTTCGCTCTGGTGTCGAGGCGAAGCGCGGCCTCCAGATTTCAGCGGAAAGTGGGGAATAGAGTGTCTTAACACTAGGTTCCCTCTGCTTACCCCGCTGTACCCGCTGTATGCGGGATACAGCATGAAGCTGATTTAGATTTTTAAAAAAATTGTATACTTATAAAATTATATAATACTGATATTCTTAAGTAACATTGCGCGGTGGATAAATTCGACAGAAAAAGTGATTCTGGAAACTGGAATGAAATTGACATATCACCTTCTGTAGAGAATTTAGTCAAAGGTTTCTCAGTTGTAACGGTGGTATTAAGCAAAATGCCGAGCATCAGTAAAGTAACAGATATTTTTTTTAATAAAGACTTTTTTGATTTAATTGTTTTTCATATTAACTTATACAACATCGACATGAAAGAATGCCGTAAGAATTTTCATAAAACAAAAAGCTTGTTTGAAAGATTATTGGTCTCTGGATATTTTGATTGAAAGTCCAGTACATCCGTCCTTATATGTATGTACATGTATATTTTGTACGTGAGTGATAACGTAAAAAATATACATATATCCGGTAGGGACAGGCTTTGTAAAATTAGACCGTACTAGAATACCTAATTCCAAAAATCCTTATTAGAAATTAAATTTCTGTGCTCCAGGGAACTGTAAATCTGAATATCTGATATTAATTTCAGCTTGATACTTCTACGCGATCTCAAGTAAAATGGCTTTGACAGACTGACAGACGGATAACATAGTGATACTATAAGGGTTCAATTTTTTCTTTTGAGATGCAGAACTCAAAAAAAATATTAATTATTTTAGTTTTGTTATCTATACTGTTATATATTGTTCTTATTAAATAAATTGGGAATTTGATTTTGCTTGCAAAAATTGTCGCTTCTAATAGAAAAATGCTTAGTTATTTCACATCTGTCTGGGTAAATCATAACTGCTCGCATACTGCAAATGTAGTTTTTCCCACACAAATTACGACTCCGCAAAAATACCGTGTTAAATAAAACACATAAAAAAATCTCTATCTATCATTGAGAAATTGCAAACATTACGTGGCAGTCAAAAGAGTGTCAACTTACATTAGAGAATCCTAAATATTTAAATCTCGGCCTATTTTATAATAGGACAATCTCGAGATTTTCTATAATCATACAAATAATAATTTAGAAACAATATCAAACAACAAAACATTGAAAACTAAACATTTAGCCAAGTCAATAAAACAGTTGTATAAAATAACCCTTTTAGGAAGTAGCTATTTTGTCTTTAAATTGATGTAACTTTTGTATGGTATCAAAATAGCCTTTATGTTGCTTTCCAAACCCCTCTATCAGGTCCGGAGGTTAGCCCGGATAAACACAGACAGACAAATATGTTAAAATTGTTTATTTGAGTTTCGGTATCGTGTGAATAACCTATGTGCACTTGAAAAAACATTTGTATTGATATTACAGACAGACTCTCTAATTTTATTTAAATGTGTATTTTCAAGTTCTTTTTTCAGCTTACGCTATATCTCATATCCCGCACAGCAGAGTATGCAGAGGAAATCTAGTGTTAAGACATTCCTTTTCCCCACTTTCCTCGCAATTTTCAAGGCATCGAGTATTGAGTGGCGGAACTCAACGCCACGCTCTGCCTTGTTACCAAAGTAAAGAAATGAAAATATTAATAAATTATTTTTCATTTTTCCGGGTGGGAACTTAACCCACATTTAAGTAGACGGTAAGTACACATCCACGGCAAGCGCAGTTTTTCCCGCATAAACTCCGATCCCGATCCTAAATCTTGAAATCTCAGTGTTCTTTAACATTATACAAATTGAAAGCTTCAACCAATTCTGTAAAATTGTTGTATAAAATATCTGTCATAGCTATTAACAAATTTGCCGAACTACGAGTACGTACTTTAAATTGATGTAACTTTTTGATTTATGAACCGATTGTTATAAAAAATATAGTAACGGAAGCTGCCAGACTCCAATAATGAAAACCGCACATTTTTTTATTTTATTACTTTAATAAAGGTCCCCAAAAATTTTTTTTCTTACATATCTTCCATATTCAGATGTATTCCACGTATAGATACTTTTTTTAGCGTCACGCTATATCACGCATACAGCAGGGAGTGTCAAAATGCAGCAATCTAGCATTATGACACTCCGTACCCCATTTTCTGCCGAAGGAGGGGGTTAAGTGGAACTTGACACTGCGCTTTGCCCGTGGCAAACTCATGCCCGCTTTGCCCGACACCAGAGCGAAAAAATTAGAAAAAATAAATATTTTATTACCTCAATCAAGTAGGAATCGAACCCACAACCTGTCGCGTTTACAGTCAAACTTTGGCTCCTGGACCACCTCGACACAACATACCTATATACATAATAATATCTATGTGCAAATCACACGTTATGGTTTTGGCTCCTCAGTGTTAATATTTACTATAGCGTCGTATTTATATACATTGTATTCAATCTAAACAGAAAGCTAACTAACTGTAAGCTCTTTACTGAGTAAAAAAGCCGAATATGATAGGATTAAAATAGATTAAATTTTATATATAATTATTACGAATTTAAATATTTCTATTTTCCTGGTCTTTATATGTTTATATATAACTAATTCTTGTGCGGTTCTTCCCCGTGGTCTAATAAAAATAATTATGAGTTGTGCTTGTGCATATATCATAAAATGACATATTTTTAATACAGAAATCAATAATTATGGCCGCAGGTGCAATATATTACATAGAAGAGATTAACCTTGTATAATATAGTGTTAGAAATCGGAAGCGGTTATAGTTTAAAAAAAACACGATAAAAACACACATCGTCCATATGTTTCTAAACTATTTAGAAAGGGATACTACGTAATTGCAATAAGTGACATGTATCACCTAATAACAATACTTCACACTAGTTTCACTAGTTTTTTCACCTAAATCTACCCTTTTACACGAGTACGCTAACAATAGGTATAGCCTAAATCCATATATATTCTCGATGAATGATGATGATGATTCTATATAAAAAAAATCTCAATTGGAACCATCAAAGTTCGTACCAGAAAGTAAAACTAAAGAATACAAATTCTTTAATGCGGTTTATAGACGATGCAGTATCAATAAGAGTAGCATACATGTGGTTCAAGCGTTCACACAAGACAGACAGACAAGAAACTCAAAAACAATATTTTTGCTTTCTATTATTCTTTTTAAGTCTCCCTCTATCCATTTCAGTCAAAATTATTAAATGTACAGACAAAATATTTTTACTGTTTTATTAGACAGTAACACTCGAAGCATATAAATGACATGGATATAAATATTATCAATCTTTATATTATAGTTTTGATATTATTTTTACCATCACGACTTAGCTTAGAGGGTCGTATAGCAATTGTTGGCTTAACAATGAGTGACAACTGGATATAAAAGAAAACAGTACTTATCACTGAGGACTCTTCACAAAGCCGGATTGAGAACAATCCGGTTCCAATTTTTGTTTACACATCGCTTCCGTCTTGGCGGAAGCGACGTGTAAACAAAAATTAGAACTCCTAGCAACTCTTAGCCTAACTTTAGTCTTATTAGATTTATACAAAAATATCCAGTTTATTATAATGGATGGATTATATCTGCAAATTAGGTTCAAGTAACTCTTAGAAATGGAAAAGTTTTTTTTGCCTACATTTTACATGTTTTATCTGCTCTAATGGATAAATTGAAACAACTTATCTCTTCAAAACGTATTATAGATTATTTTTCACTAGATGTCCATAAAAGGATCATGCAAACTAAATAATAAGTTTTTTTTTTATAACTATTATAAGCACTTTTTTTTACTTCACGCTGTATTCCGCACACAGCAGGGTAGGCAGAGGGAACCTAGTGTTAAGACACTCCGTTCCCCACTTTCTGTCGAATTCTGGAGGCATTGCGTGTTAAGTGGTAGAACTTAACGCCGCGTTTAGCCTTGACACCAGAGCGAAGAAATGGAAATATAAATTTAAGTAAATATTTCATCTCCTCGAGGGGGTATCGAACCCACAAACAGTCGGTTTTACAGTCACACTTCGTGCTGCTGCGCCACGACTGGCCTCTATAAGCACATCGACTATTTATTTTGGTCAGTAAGTGTGCAAAACAAAAAGTTTCTTAAAGTTTTTAGTTTCACGCTGTATTCCGCATGAAGCACGGCAAAAGGAGCTTAGTCCACTCAGCTCCGAATTTTTTGGCCAAATTCTGGCGCGTTACCTCGACACCAAAGCGAAGAAATTAAAATATTAAATATTTCATCTCCTTAGTGGCAATCGTACCCATAACCTGATTTTCTTCCTTCTTTTTTTAAAGTTAATTTACTTTATGTGACTTACCTTGTAAGAACGGGATAAGCTTGCAAAGAATTGCACCAAAGAGGAATCGCCTATATATCTGTCCCACCAGTGTAAAAGGCAAGCAGAATACGCCAAGCAGAAAATCCGATACGGCCTGGGAAAAGAAAAATACATGTAGATACAAGTATGTCGATGCTCTATGAGTATGTTCAATGTCTGTCTGATCTATATATATGTTAGATCGTAGGTTTCAATCTAATGGGAAATATTTGTGTTATAACTATAAGAATTAATCAATTAATGTGGCTACCAAACGCAGTGGCCCAGCGTCTGATTGTTAGAGCGATGGTTGTGGAGCCGAAGGAATGACGTCACATCACACACAGCAGTGTAGGCAGAGGGAACTCGGGAATTGAGTGTTGACTCCGTTCTCATTAAGACACTTCCATCCTCCACTATCCGCCGAGTTCATGAAATATTAAGCCTTGATCGTTTCTACTTTGGTAATGAATAAATAAAAAAAATATGCATGGCAATACACATAAATAGCATAGTTAATTATAAATAATACAATCTATAATAAATATAATATAATAATTCGAAGTCTATGATAGCACGATCTTTAAGGATCAAATCTGGGGGCACGGCAGTGCCCCCGCCAAGTCGAGCAAAAAACAGCGGCACGGCCGTACCATCCTTTTCTCGAAGCAATTCAGGCCATTTTCGACCCCCTATAACTTCGTTGTGGATAAAACAAGAAACCTGAATTTTCAGTAACTAATCAGGCATAATATAAACACGGTATATTTAAAATTTCAATCAATTTGAACCAGTAGTTTAAGAATGACAACTTGTTAAATTTTCTAAATTTTGTCACTCACTGACTGACTCACCGATCATCAAAAGTCCAAGGCACTTCTAGCAGACATAGAAGCTTCAAATTTAGAATACAAATAGAGTTTAGTGTCTTAATCATGGGAAAACTTAAATATTTTGTAATTTCGATCCAGTTTTCCAAATACACCAACTGCATGAATAACTTTGTAATCCCATATAAATGTATAGGATTACAAGGTTACATTTGCAGTTAATGAATCTTCATTATTGATAATAGAAAATAATAAGTGTAGATAGGTACCAAAAAGTAGGACTCTACAAAAAGAAGTGAGATGCCATCAAAAACATGAAATCACAACCTATCGAAAGACATAATAGACATCATATTCGGAAGGACTCTGGTGAGGAATTCGGTTGCTGGCCCGTCGTGCTGTGTAGCGTTATAGTGTGATACATACTAATAATTAAATCATGCGATGTCCAAGTCGATCTATTTGTTTAAAACGTAAAATATTTTTAATATTGGCATGATAATAACTACTGTAATAACTTAAGACAGAAGGTCCTTTAAGTAGAGACCAAATAGATTAACCGACTTGGTATTACATAGATCGCACAACTTTTTACGGTAGAAAGACTGAGCTGCGAGACTTGGGTTTTTTTACAGGATGTTTTTGATGGCATTTCTTTTAAAAGCAATATATGTGTAGGAGCGACACATTGATTTTTTTTTTTTTTTTTTATTTATTTATTTTCTCAAAATAACAAATATAAAAAACTTACATCTACTCCGCCAAACCATTTAAATGGTTTACCGACGGACAAAGCTCTCATATACACATTTTTAACTTAAACTTAATACACTATTAGTAAAAAAAAACAAGTTTTAAACTTATAAGCTAATTTTAAATAACAACTGTTTATATAAATGTTTTATATTTAACAAACATAATAGATTGATTTTTTTAAAAGTGGGTAGGCAACAAAAATACGCCGAGATAACTCGGCATCAACGACGAAATGTGCGTTATTGCGGCAAGGCTATTATTATAAATTTTGTTACATTTAATCTTAAGTATTTTTTTTTTTTTCATATATTTTTTACATTGTTTGTTTTGTATTTTAATTATTATACTCTATACAATATATATTTTTTTAATTAAATAATATATATTTTTTTAATGATTTGTTTTTTTATATCGGTAATTCAAATTCTTTTGACATTAGTATATTTTTTAGTTTACGTTTCACAATATTTAACTGTCTTGCAGTATCTTTTATCTCTGATGGAAAAGAGTTAAATATCTTTGGAACTGTCCATTCTTTTGTACGTTTGCCATAAAAATTATTTACTTTAGGTATTTTATATAGAGGATTGTTTATATTTCTACGTGTCATATGCTCATTATTAATTTTATTTTTAAATTCTGTGCTCCAAAATTCTGATAAGGCTATACCTAAAATCAATTTCTTATCTATTGGAAGAAGTTTACATTTTTCAAACAAAAAATCATTATCTATTTCCTCTTTGGCAAAGTTTTTACTAATAAGAATTTTTAGAAATCTTCCTTGTAGATCTTTGATTTTGTTTACATGAGTGTAAAATGTAAGACCGTAACATTCAAGTCCATATGACACCACAGATTCCACCAAACTATGATATAATATATAAAGTACGTATTTAGGAGTAGAATAACGTAACTTCTTAAAGTTACTCAATATAATTCTTAGTTTATTACAAACACTAGAAACTTGAGTTTTCCAATTAAAAGAATCATCCAAAAATATGCCTAAATATTTATATTTTTTTACAATTTCTACGTAATTACAATTACACATTTGATTTTTATGTAGACAATCATAAGAATGTCCTTTTACTTTTATATTTTTATTATATCGCTTATAATTTGAACTTATACATAGCAATTTTGTTTTGTTAGTATTAAGTATAATTCCATTGTCGTGTGACCATTTCTTAATGTTATCAAAATCTGTTTGTATATTGGTTTGAATAGTGTGGTGATCATTTGCTGCATATAGAATACATGTATCATCAGCGAACATATACTTATGACATCTTTTTATGACTGACACTAAGCTGTTTACGTGGATAATGAAGCACATTGGACCCGTTACAGATCCCTGTGCAACTCCATATCTCATAGTTTTTTGGTTACTATAATTACTATTTATTTTTACAGTAAAAGCTCTATTTGTCAAATAATTCCTAAACCATCCCAACATAAATCCACGTATACCGCTCTCTTCAAGTGATTTTAGAAGAGTTAAGTGATCTAAAGTATCAAACGCCTTTTTAAAATCTATAAATAATACTGCGACTAGCATTTTTTTATTCAAATAGTTATTTACATCGTTCGCAAATTTTGATAATAACTGTGTGGTATTTTTCCCTCTTTGAAATCCGTATTGTGCTGAATTAATAACATTAAAAGTCTTTAAAAAGTAAGATATTTGGTTAACTATAGTTTTTTCTACTACTTTATTTATTGAAGGCAAAATGGCAATTGGTCTATAATTATTGAAAGATTTGTTTTCACCCCCCTTAAATAATGGTCTGACAATAGAAATTTTTAGCAAATCAGGATATATTTGATTGTTAATTGTAAGATTTATAAAGTGAGCTAATATTGGACTGATTTCAGTTTTTATGGATTTGATATCAATTAACCTTATATTATCAACTCCAGGAGATTTTTTTACTTTTAAGCTACCTATAACTTTACTAACATCGCTCGAAGTTACTTTTTTATATCTAAAAGAAACATTTTGTGAATTTACATACATATCTCTATCTAAGAAATTATTATTGCATAAGTGTTTTATATTATCTACTTCTTCACTAAAAGCATTAGCGAATTTTTCGCAAATAGTCCTTTCATCTATATCTTTCATGTTACTCAAAATGATGTCATCTATGGATTTTTTGCTTCTTCCCAGTAACTTATTCATGTGTTCCCACATTTTTGCTGCATTATGACGTAGGTCCAATAATTTATTTTTTTCATATTTGTTTTTTGCTTTATGTATTGCTTTATTAGTACTGTTTCTCCATCTATTATACTGTTTTCGATACACATAATTACTCGGGTTACTTTTCCATTTATTAAATAATGTGTCATTGTGCTGCATCATGTCTCTTAGATTTTGCGTTATCCACGGACAAGCTTCTCTTTTAGAATATTCACTGGTGGAGATCATGATTGTATTATTCTCATATATTTTGTTAAATTTTATGACCAATTTAGAATATAAGTTAAGCGGACATGTTTCTGCTAAAAGTTCATCCCAATTTTCTTCTTTTAATTGTTTTTGTATGTTATTATTTTGATATATTTTTTTTGTTATGTTGGATTCTTTATTGGTGCACTCCATTTCAATAAAAGTACCAATGAGGTAGTGATCAGCTAACTTGTGATCTATTATAGCAGAGCTATAATTTTTATTACTTTTTATATATATGTGATCTAGACACGATTGTGTCAGGCATTCATTTCTAAATTCCTCTCTTGTAATTCCCTGTATTTGCTTAGAAAATCTTGATTCACTTAAAATGTTTTCATACAATGTTACGTTATTGTTTGATTGTTGTAAAATATTTATGTTAATATCTCCAATTATTAAGACTTCGTCAGTTGGTTTTAGTTTTTGCAAAAAATGTTTTAGCTCCGTTATAAATAAGGATATTGAGCAATTAGGTGGTCTGTATAACAAGAGTATTTTTAATTCTTCCTTAGCTATTTTTATATTTCCTACTAAATATTCAGAAGCCATAAAGTGTTCATTTTCTTCTTTAAATATTAAATATTTTTTTAAATATATAGCTATACCTCCACCTTCTCTACTTTTTCTGGTCTTGTAGATTACATTGTAGATTAAAGTCATGTTTGACCAATATTATAATATTGAATGTTGCTTGACGCCGCGGAGGCTGACGTGATGGGCTTATGCGAACTATTATAGCGATATTAACTAAGTCGTGGCTGACGCCGTCTCGCAGTACGCTCGCAGTACGTAAGCTATGCTTGTATGGCGTTGGTCGTTGACATATTGTATACCACCTCTACGACTTGGTATACGATTAGTAGATGTGTGATGGTATTTTATGTCCTGAAACTGTGGTGTATGTAGTAGTGTCTGCCTACGGTTCGAGACACGACTGTGTGGTATCTACCGTGCGTTTATTTAACATATCGACCGTCTTATGGTAGTGCGTTCGATCTAACGACTTATATTGATATCACAAATTAATCAACATCACAAATCACCATTCTTATGCAATCTAAATATAAACAAGTGTAACAAGTACCTTAATCATCACACACAAACGTCAGAGATCTCAGGAGAGTTCAAAAAGACTGTTGCAGCCGCAGTCTGATAGGAATTTACGATGTAAGAGCGGGGAGGTGCCTTTGCTCTTTCTTTCTTTTATTTTAACTAGCATGTAGTTATAATAGAGAGGAAAATGGAACGTGCTCTTGGCTTTTCTTCAGAAGAGCTTCGAGTTATGACAATGTAACACACATACATCACGAGCCAAGGCATTATTTATAAAATAATATTTTTAAATGTGTCTGGGATATTAGTTACAGCATGAATTATTAATAAAAAATATTATGATTTTTTTTGCCATTGTGCTGTTAGATCATGAAGTTCTGTTACTAAAACTATAACAACATTATGGTTTACAGGATGCTGCCCTGGATCTTATTGCCTTTATCTAAATCAAAGAATCTAAAATGTTAATATAAATAATTTAAAATCATCTGGATCTCCTCTAAGGATGGGCGTTGCTTCACAATTTGTATACAATAATATTCTGTTGGTCCGACATATTTGATATCATAGTAAAAATAGTAACATACATACTATAGGAACGAGAAATAAAGAAAAAAAAACTTTTATGGATTTGAGTGTACGTGCATATAATAAAATACTTTAATTCCACAATATAAGTTTGCCACTACAACAATTTAAAATAACTGTATAAATAATAATAACAAGTAAAACTTATTACACTGTTCAAAAATATTTACAGGATGAAAATGTATGGAAATAATATCAATTGAATGTCATGGATAGCTGCCAGTTTATGTAATAATTAAATTATACCGTTTAAATTAAAAAGAGTTGTTGAAGTTGTTGCCGGCTCTTAGCAGAACTACCATCCGACCCAGAGGTTTTTTTTTGTCAATTTGACAATTCAAAAGTGCTTACAATAGTCTATTTGAATAAAAAATATTTTGAATTTGAATTGCCTGCCTTATAAAAGAACCGGTCGGATAATGTTCTTTTATATCAGCTAATCCTTGAGCTAGGGTGATATCCTTCGATTGCAAACATACTAATGACCTCTGGTTATTTGGCCCAAGTAGCGCCAATTAGACGAAGGGCATCGTGATCGATGCCTCCAGATTCATGCATAACGGATCAAATGTATATGATTTTTTCCGGTTTAGCGGCAGGTCCAGGACCTATATGGTTGGTGTTCGAGTCCAGGTTCCCGCAAGCCATGTATTCGGTCGTCGACGTATTTAGTCTAAGACCGCCGTTTTCAACCATTCCCCTCCAGAGTTTACTTTCGAGCATCAATTAGTCATCATCATCAGCCATGAAGGTTGGTCTTGGAAATGAGCCGAGACTGCATCTAGGACTACATTGAATAAGAACGGATTAAATACTTTTTATATGATAAATCTAAATTTCCATTTTTTGGACTTTATCCTTTATTTGTAGTTCTCATTTTTTGCACAATTTCATAATTGTCGTTCTACAAGATCGACGATATAGGTTTTAATTCTTCTTCTTCTTCTTAGTCGTATACTCCTGTCAGAGTGGTCATGGTCATGAATTGTCTTTCGTATTTGAAGCAATTATTGGGCATAATATAAGCTTTACGGTTATTTTCTACATAATTAATAATTATTACGGAATTTTAATTCAACCGCGCAACACATAATGTCTCAAATTGAGGCGGCCTAGTATTGGAGAACGGAGTGTCTTGACAGTAGGTTCTCCCTGCCTACCTTGCTTTTCAGGAAAACGAGTGAAGCTATCTAAATTGAGACAAGCTACTTATTTAGTACTTAACTAATTTCGGCTATCATAAGTCCAAATTTCAAACCTTTTAAATAATAACTTTTAATTTTTTTTCGCATTAAAATAATTAATTATTATATAAAAATCAACATAGTAACTGATTGAGTCTTTCACAGCGAAAAAGTTGAACTGAAAACTTTCCCGGAAGTTGAAATTAAATATCTACTTCAAAGTGTTTTGTAAGGGTAAAAAGTAACTTCAAAAATAGAATTAATTTGCGTCTTCATCAAATATTTTGTATAGGTATATATTTTTTTAGAACGCGTAGTAGGGGAGAGGGGGGCACATTGGAACGATTTTTAAACTTTGTGTCATATCTAAAAATTCTACAGTTTTTAACTTCTTTACTATTTCACAATGCTTAGTCTAACTATTGTGCCACACAATCGTAGCATCATATGTAGAAAAATATATAAGTTAAAGGTGCAATATCAACTTTAGTAGCAGTAGTCAAATGTTCAAAGCTTAGGTAGCTTTGAACATATATGGGGCAGTTTTGAACTATCATCGAATTCAATTAAATTAAAAGGCTTATCAAACTTTTGAGTAACTCTATTAATAAACTTACCATTAGAAACGATGGAAATCAAATATCAGTACCATGTTAACTTAAAAAAATAATATACCTAGTTTAATATTGCGATTGTACTAGTACTAGTGTTAAATAACTTTAATATTATTAATAGACTTTAAAAAACGAACAAACAAAAACGTAGCTTTGGCTTCCTAGAAGTAATTAACATTATGGGATCAATTATAGAATAAATCTAATATAATGAAAATAAAACAGAATATTTTTTAAATAAACAGCTTACTACCCTAATTAGAAATATTTAATTAAAAGGAAAACATGGATGTAGTACGTGACGTAACCAGCAACTGAAATTGGGGAAGTAGTCTACGTAAGAAATAAAAATCAGCTGCACGTTTTATCCCGCACACAGCACGGTAGGTAGAGGGAAGCTAGTGTTAAGACACCCCGTTCCCAACTTTCTGCCGAATTCTGGAGGCATTGCGTGTTGGAGTTGCAGAACTGAGTGGCAGAACTCCTCGCCTCGATACCAGAGCGAAGAAATGGAAATTTAAATTTAAGTAAATATTTTATCTCCTCGAGTGGAGATCGAACCCACAACCAGTCGGTTTTACAGTCACACTTCGTGCCGCTGCGCCATGACTGGCTTCAAGTCTAGTCTATGTAAGACTTTTGAAAAAGTAACGTAGCACTTGTCCTCTTTCTCAGGAAAGAAAAAATATACAAGCTTCTTTTTTACTATTCACAGATGATGAGATTCGCGAAAACGAAGTCTCCAATATTTATTAGGTTGTAGTCTAATTCCATTTCGTAGTCTGCAGACGCACAGGTTTCAGTATCTTCATTCTCTTCACAGTAAATTGTCACTTCCTCTTCTGATTCCAAATGCATTTTTGAGTCAGTATCTTGTGAAGAAAAGTTCAGTATAATTTTGTTTTTCTTTCGCGGTATTTTTTTACATTTAATAATATTCAAAACTGCCCCCTTTATTTTGTTCAAAGCTGCCTCAGGGGTAATTGAAAAATTACAAACGTTTTTTTTTCAAGTAAAAGTTTAAAAATTGTAGTAATTTCTAGTTTATTGCATGAAATATGAAAAATTCTAACTAAAAGAGGAAAAAACAAAACCATATACCTTGAATTGGATCCCTGCGATCCTTACGCGTTTATTTAAAAATGCATAAAATTTTACTCAAAATCAAACATTCCTCGTAACTCAACAACTGGTTTTCATATATCAGCGGCGAAAAAAACACATTTATTTTATTGTAGGGTGTACTAGTCGCGGCGCAGGGGCACAAGAGCACGACAGGTTTTTGGTTCGATTCTCACTCGTTTATTTAATGTTTAGTACTTTAATTTCTTCGTTACAGTAACGACGCAACAGATACGCCGCTCCCCATTTTTCGCCGTATTCTGGCAGCATTGTGTGTTAGGTGGCGGTTCTCAACACTGCGCTTTGCCTCTATACCAAAGCAAAGAAATGAAAAGATTCCCAGTAGACAATGGGCAGAATTGCCCCTGCGCAACTACGTCCTCGTACAACTTTTATATTATGGTAATACGTACTTTATTTCGTAAACTGTATCGTCCTGACACCTGTCCAAGCGCGCCTGGGTACGGAATGGGTTAAGAGTTTAATGCACCAGCAATACTTTTAAATTACATTATAGTAGATGATTCCTAAGTCGTGCATAACTTAAATATGAGACTAGAAATGGTTTTGTTTCTTCCCAAGAAAATACCTATTTTGATCCAGTAACGAAACTTTACTTTATTTTATTATATCTCTGAACGGCCAAGTGTGTTTAGAACTTGAATTTTATTTCAAATGCAGACAAAACTCGGTATCCATATATATCTCTTATTTTTTTTTGAGTTTTTAATGAGTGAGTCAGTCACAAAATGCCGATTCTAAAGCATAAAAGTGTATCAATGACAGTATATCAGTAAATATAAAAAATAACCGTATGAATGAAATTGATGATTTAATTGATTTAATATACTTTACAAGCATGAAATTTAAAAATTTTATGTATATAGAGTAAATTTGGTTAACGAGTTATAAACGGCTCAACTAACTAATTTGATATTGTTCGTGTTAAATATACTTTGCACATTTCCAGCTTTTTAACTTGGCTAGACACACGCGTGTCTTCTACTTTTTAGTGTCTCTGATTAATTTTTTTATCCTTTTCCTTTTAATAATATTATTATTTCTTCATATTTACTATCAGAAATGTAAATTCGTATAAATAACAAACAAAAGAATTATCCAACGAAAAAATATCAATTTTATAGAATTATTGAATAAAATGAGGCTAGTCGTGGCGCAGCGGCACGACTGCGAAACCGACTGGTTGTTGGTTCGATTCCCATTCGAGAAGATGAAATATTTACTTAATAGCGGTATACAGAGTGAAGCTGATTTGATTTAATTTAAATTAATTGAATAAAATAAATAACATCAGGTAGCAGACAAAATTATATTATGATTTGAAGCGACGACGTGTTGATAAGATCATGTTATTATTTGATTTGCGCCAACAACATAATAAACTTAAAAGTTTAATAAAAAAACAGATTTCGTCGTGGTACAGGGGCACAAGTGTGCGACAAGTAGGATAAGACGGAGATAGATTATCATTAGGATAGAATTTGTAAAAATCCTTTTAATTACTTTTTAGAATACTTTTTTCTTTCTTAAATGTGGAATAATAGTTTAGAGAAATGTAAAAAAAAAATTAAAAATGGGAATATGTTTTTTAAATACATTGAACATGCACCCCTTACTCTTTTCAAACATAAACTGTTACGCATGCCGAATATTTTCGCTTTTAATAGCTAATATATTTGCATCGTTTGCTAAAATTGCTTGAAAATTTGTTTGTTAAAAACGTATATAAATGTTTAGAATGTTAAAGAAAATTATGAAAATGCATAGCATTGAACAGTCATTAGCATTTATGCACAAGCGTTTAAAAGCTCCTACTTTGAAGACATATAAGTACGATTAGAATTTTAATATGTTACCAGAAGATGTGCCTTGTACATTAGGACAGAATACTGTAGTACTGTACTGTAGCGAAGGAATATACTCATTATATTTATTGCGCCTAAAAAAAAGGGTGAAAGTCAAATACAAGATGTAAAAAATGTAAAAAATTGCTGCACTTGCAGAGAGCATAAAATTGATATTTGCCAAATGCCAATTTGCTGTTTTTGGCTGACCTTTCTGTTTCTGATGTATCTAATATATATTAATATTCTTTTTTTTAGTAAAAAATTGTTATTATTTCAGAAAAAAAACTTACATAAAGAAAAAAGGAATGTTAAGCAGTTTTTCTTAATTTATAAAAAGTTTAAAATTAGTTCATTTTTTCTAAAAAATAATAAATATATCCTGATCTTTAGTCAAATAAAAAATATGCATCTAATTTACGCATGACTATCTTTTACGTATATAAAAATTTGGCTATGTTTCTAGAGTTAAATTTGTTTTGCTGAAAATTTAAAAAGCACCTATTTCTAGCTAAAATGTCAGTCGCCTAGAATTTTCAAAGGATAGATACACGAAGAGTCTTATGCACATAGTAAAAGTCTCGTCAAAGAGTTTTATATTTATATCACGACGAATTTAATCTTGACTAAGAGACATTGTAACATATTTATGGATATATGCCAACAACAAGCATGTATTAATTTTTAATGAGGCATGCATGATAGAGTGGCTGGTAGAGTGCAGCGCAAGACTCATAAACGTACAATTTTTCAGGAATTTTCTAAATAAATCTATAGAAAAATTAATTAGATTAATACAACAATTAAAGATTTGAATAAGAAACCGAAATTGAAACGTGTTCACTACTGCAATCAATCACTTGTATAAACTACACGAATATTATATTGTTTTCATTTATAGCTGAAAAATATCCTATCGACAGGACAGATTATATAATATTTTTTTAAGAAGATATAAATATTTATTTGTTGTCACGCCATTTTGACATATTGAGAGGTGGAAACTAGCTATATTATGTTTTCATTAAATACTTTTACCGGTCAATTTCCATGTGAACATGTTTACCATACAAGTGACGTCGACGAAATGAATTATGTTCAACTGGCACGCTCGAAACGCCATAAATCAAAAAATCTATTAATCATTAAATACTAGACACAATTATAATCATTTATAATTATCACGTTCCATTAATAAATAATTAATAAAAAATCGTTCTTTCATTAGTTGAGAGTCTATCAGCCATATCTTCCTCTTAAAGAACATAAAAACAAATAAAAAGTCGGTTAAAGAAAAACCTAAACACGCCCTAGCTAATTTATGTAAAAATATATATTTAAAAGTAAATAAAGACCAAGCATCAATAAAAATATCGAATTATATTCTTATATAATTCTTATTTTTTTATAATATGATAACAATCCCAAAATGCTAATAATTTTAATAATTCGATTCGAAATTACTTGAAGGCAATTGATCTAAAAAAAATTGATGGATTTTTCGTTTGCACAAAATAAAATCTATATCGCATTGCAGGCATCTATCCTCAAAACAAAAGTTGCAATATTTTATTAGGGTTTTTTTTCAAAAAGTAGGGCATTTATTCCAGTTTTAACCTTTATGTAAAAATATTTAGCTTCACGCTGTATCCAGAGGATAGACAGAGGGAACATAGTGTAGTGTACAATCCGTACTTTACTTTTTGCCGAATTTACAAAGATCGGTTCATTAAAAAAATAGTTATCGTAATTTAAATGAGCTCAAGGCATGAGTTTACCATATACTTATATTATAAATATACTTAGGGGAGAGGGGGACACATTTGAACGATTTTTAAACTTTGTGTCATATCTAAAAATTCTACAGTTTTCAACTTCTTTACTATTTCACAATGCTTAGTCCAACTATTGTGCCACAAAATCGTAGCATCATATGTAGAAAAATATATAAGTTAGAGGTGCAATATCAACTTTAGTAGCAGTAGTCAAATGTTCAAAGCTGCCCCCCTTCCGGGGTAGCTTTGAACATATATGGGGCAGTTTTGAACTATCATCGAATTCAATGAAATTAAAAGGCTTTTAAGTTATTTTATTAATAAACTTAACATTAGCAACGATGGAGATCAAATATCAGATCGTAGAAGTAATTAACATTATGGGATCAATCATAGAATAAATCTAATATTATGAAAATAAAACAAAATATTTTTTAAATAAACAGCTTACTACCCTAACTTGAACTTGGAAAAAATTAATTTAAAGGAAAACATGGATGTAGTACGTGACGTAACCAGCAACTGAAATTAGGGGAAGTAGTCTACGTAAAAAATAGAAATCAGCTCCACGTTCATCCCGCACACAGCACGGTGTTTTCTGGAGGCACGAATTTCACCACGAATTCTGGAGGCATTGCGTGTTGAGTGGCAGAACTCAACGCCCCGCTTAGCCTCGACACCAGAACGAAGAAATGGAAATATAAATTTAAGTAATTATTTCATCTTCTCGAGTGGGGATCGAACCCACAACTAGTCGGTTTTACAGTCACACTTCGTGCCACTGCTCCACTTTCGCGGTATTTTTTTACATATAATAATATTAAAAACTGCCCCCTTTATTTTGTTCAAAGCTGCCTCAGTGGTATTTGAAAATTTCCAAACGTGTTTTTTTCAAGTAAAAGTTTAAAAATTGTAATAATCTCTAGTTTATTGCACGATATATGAAACATTCTAACTAAAAGAGGAAAAAATAAAACCATATACTTTGAATTGGATTCCTGCAATCCTTACGCGCTTATTTAAAAATATATAAAATTTTACTCAAAATCAAACACTCCTCGTAACTCAACAACTAGCTCTCGTATATCAGCGGTGACAAGTGACACGTGTGCATGTTAGTGCTGCCACTACTCAAAAAAAATCTACCAAAATTTCTTTTTAAAATAGCTCTGTTAACACATATTTTCAAAGGTGCCCCTGTTCTAAGCTACCCCCCTCTCCCCTATATTATAAATTCGAAAGTAATTTTGTTTGTCTGTCTGTCCGTGACGCAATCATGGTCATACCTTTGATCCAATTGTGATAAGATTTAATACAGAGATACTTGAGGGTATTGGAATAAATATAGGGGCTTTAATATTTTCAATATTGAAAATTTCCTTTAGTTACTCTTAGATCAGTCGTGGCTCAGGGGCACAAAGTTCTACGCCGCGCTATGCCTCAACATTAGAGCGAAGTTATGGTAATATAAATTTAAGTAAATATTTCATCTCCTCAAGTGGGATCGAACCCACAACCAGTCGGTTTTACAGTCACACTTTGTGCCCCTGCGCCACGAATGGCCTCTAATATTAAGAATTTTATTTCCCCTTATGTCTATTTATTATTATTTTCCAGCTTGTTTTAATCATTGAGGCTTATATTTTCTTACTAATCCTATCGAAAACTGACAATAATTTGATACACATATTTAATAAATGTTCGTATAGTTCAAGCGAGTGACCCGCGCGGGTCCTCTAGTAAGCGTAGTATAAATAAACCTACAGTTAAATATAAAACTTACCAAATTGAGTAAATAAACGTTTGTCACTGTCCTCATACGTCTATTGCTAGCTAATGTTGCTATCACAAGACAATTTCCTGATATAGATAGCATAAATATAATGAAGTATGGAGGCAGTATGAAACGCCATTCATAGGCATTGCTTATGACAGTCGCGTTTCTTATTAACACTGTGGATGTCGTAGTTTCTCGCATTAGAAGAAGAGAACTCGTGTTATATAGCGTTAAGTTTTCCATTTTTGTTATCTGAAACAAAGAAAAGGTATCGTATTATAATACCGTCATTGTGGTTCAAATATAAAATATCCTGACTGAAACCTTTAAGTTTATAGAACTTTAGAACTTTTGCCTTTAAGTTTATATTATCAAACAATAAGCTTTCGTTTCATCGCTTAGAAGAACAGTGCTAGATTTTATAGTGAAAAAAGAACTAAAGGAAACAATCCAGTCCCAGGTTGCCGTAATAAATGTATTCGGACACGACAGACTTTGCAGAGTAAATTACTAGAATTTGCCCACCATTTTCATGATTGTAGTGACCTACACACAGGAAGTACAATTTATAAAAATTTACAGACTTAAGTTTGCGAGTCAATGTACTCATTTTGTATGAAATTAACTATATTATTCTAGTTAACTTTGTAATTTGTTCCATTTGTAATAGTTTTTGTATGTAATAAAAAATCACCGATTTTTTTTCTTTTTTTTATAATAAATCTAAACTATAGTTCCGCGGTAATTACCCCATAAGTTTGGATTACGCGTAAAATTTCGATTTATGCATCGTTTAGCAAAAACGATGCATAAATGCTCATTTATTTTTTGGTTGTATTGATCTAGAAACTTCATTTTTTCTCTGCTTTAGATACCATAAACATAAATATTTAGTGATAAGTTCAGATTGATATTATATTATATATAAGGACTCTGTTTTTTCCTTTTGAAGACTCATAGTAAGATACGGAATCTTATTATGAGTCTATATCTATACGATTCTAAATGTTTACTATCAGAATTAATTTTAACATAAATCCGAACACAGAACTTGACACATCAAATATTTTTTTAAACGACATATCGTAAGATCAAATAATCTTAATAATTCCTAAAGTATTTCTTAAGATAAATATTTGGTCCTTACATATGAAAGTCGTGAAAGCGTTTTGTCGTGCTGACCACTGCATTCACAAATTTCTCCTCTTTGGTTAGGAATTTAAAATTCAAATTTATATAGCTATTTATACATATATTTGTTCTTTTTTTCCTTGTTTTTTTCTTCTGTTTACAAAATGGAAAACTTGAACTTGAAACCGTGGCACCAGTGCTGCGGAAACGGCTCGAAGGCTTAGTGATATGTATGGCAATCGTGTCGCTCAAGAAAACACTGCGTTTTTGTTTTATTTTCGTTCTGGAAATTTCAACCTACAGAACAAGCTCTGTAGATGGCAGAAGTCCAATAGACACTGATAATAAAGAATCGAAGGGTATAGAGGAAGCGGATCCATCGCAAACCATCAATAAATCCATTTAAAGCAAAATAGAAAGATTAAAAAGCTTGAAAGTTAGGTACCTCACGAAAGAAGCAAGCCGGTAAACGAGCGTCGACTGCTGCGTTATATTACTTACCTGACTGACTTAATTAAGTTTTTAAATCGTATTAGTTTTTAATCATTATCTGTGATTAAAAATAGATAAGCGCTTTCGATTATGGTGGCCAGCTAGCCAAATGCTGCTCCAAGTGAAAATTGACCCAAAAATAAATTGTTAGCGTTTAGTAAACCAGTGCCGGTGTCGTTCATTACAGTATTCTCAAACCAGGCTAGACGATTACGGCAGACGTCTAATGTCAGCAATTGTCAACCATGATGGGAAAGCTAACTGCTAAACATCACTGCTGCTTCACGACATCGCTAGGCCACACACTGCGCGACAGACGGACTGCTAAATTAGAAGAGCTTCAATTGAAATGTCTAAAACATCCACCAAACTCGCCGGACTTTGCTCCAAAAGTTAAAATTTTTTTTTAGTAATTTGGATATCTGCTTACAACTGAAAAAAAACTACTTCGATGGGGTAGTTAAAACCGCCTTCAATGATTTTATTGATAATCCTTTAAATGGTTTTTTAGTTAAGGGATTAATTAGCTCCCTATGAGATTTCAAAAGTGCATGGATAACAATGATTGATTCATAATTTGAATAAATAAATATATTATTATACAAATTATTCAACTTTTTGTTCCTCCTATACCAAACGCCAATTTCATACGTCAGGACCTAATATTATTTAATTTCACGTTTTATTCCACCTGTAACAGAGTAGGCAGAAAGAACCTAGTGTTAAGACAATCCGTTCCCCATTTTTCGCAAAAGATATGGGTATTGAATGGCGGAAATCAACACCGCAATTTATCTTGTAATTTCATTCCACCGAATAGAAATTGAATCCTTGACCGTAGCTTTTACATTCAAGTGCTGTGCCGCTACGCTACAATGGTCTCATAAGATAATTGTAATTTATATCATACATATCTTATAGAGCTTTGCATTTTTTTGTACCTGTTAATCTGGAATAATATAATGATATCGATGTATTAATAAAGGAAGTAGGTACGTACAAGTTCAGTCATTCATGTTTTGCTCATGTTATTATACTAATAGAATTTATGTACGTGCAGCTATCAAATTAAGCATATTCTAAATGAAATAATTATCTGATACAACCTTTACAATATAATAAATTTTCCTTAAGAAACCGCTTTTTTTAAGATTTGAGGCGGGATTGTTTTTTTTTCTTTTTTCTGGCATTTTTGCCAATTTCATTTTAATGATATCCTAAAATAATTAGATAAGTGAAAATAAGCTTCACTTATTTTTCTCGTAAGGAACGAACCCACAACCAACGCGTACGGTTAGATACTACACCATAGTTCTGTTAACTTTCCACAGAAATACAAACTAAAATAAAGAAAGACTAGTAGGTGTCTAGAGATTTATCTCAATCGTTTTTATTTGAAAAAGATCACTAAATCATGTTATGATGTAGAATACATATTTTTTTCATATTACCCTAGGGATATTTTATTCTATGATATTTCTATGTATGTTCAGTATTTTCAGTGGTTCAGCAAAGGTTTGGGAATTTATGAATTTTTGTTTGTGCGTAAAAGTAGTTTGTTAAGATGCACATTAAAAAAATCTGTGAAATATTTATTCTACAGCCTATTATATTAACTACCAACCAAGTGTATTCGCCAAATTACGGTATGTGCTAGGATAGTTTTACATCAGCTTCATTATATCCCGCACATAGCAGGGTAGTGAGAGGGAAACTAGTGTTAAGATAGTCCTTTCCTCGCGTTCCGCCGAATTCTGGAGGTATTGCGTGTTGAGTGGCGGAACTCAACGCCGAGCTTTACCTCGAACCTAGAGCGAAGAAATGAAAATTTAAATTTATATAAATATTTTATTTCCACGAGAGGCCAGTCGTGGCGCAGCGGCACGAGGTGTGACTGTAAAACCGACTGGTTGTGGGTTCGATCCCCACTCGAGGAGATGAAATATTTACTTAAATTTATATTTCCATTTCTTCGCTCTAGTGTCGAGGTTAAGCGCGGCGTTGAGTTCTGCCACTCAACACGCAATGCCTCCAGAATGCGGCAGAAACTGGGGAACGGAGTGTCTTAACACTAGGTTCCCTCTGACTACCCTGCTGTGAGCGGGATACAGCGTGAAGCTGAATTGAATTGAATTGAGTGGAAATCGAACCCACAACAGGCCCCATTTACAGTCACACTTTGTGCCCCTGCGCCACGACTGGCTAGGAAAGCTTTCCAATATGAAAATATTTATATTCTACTACCATTTTCCGACTGCAAACACTTATGTAAATACCTAAAGAAATCGATTAAAAGATAGTCAATTCATGATTCAAGTATATTTTTAACATGTTATCATTGAGCTAGCTTTCAAACGTTACTCTACACAATTATCAGTAGCTTTTGGAAAAAAAATCACCAGTAACTGTTTTTTGCTACATCCCCTGAAAGTTTTTGTTAATAGTTTGCTTTTTAAGAAACGATATTTATTTCGATATATTTCTGATAGTTTTAAGTTGTTGTATTACATGACATGCATATTATAGTAATATTGAGGAAAAAAATCATAATTCCCAAATAAGGTTCTAGGGCTACTTATACATAGAAAACCGTTGATCCGTCAATGAAGTTACATCCTGTATATAAAACTCATTTAAAAAACTACTCTTGAAATTTATAGCTTAGAATTTTTTTATTATTTTACCATCAAATAGCCTTATGTATATGTTATATTATATGTTTTGTACGTCAGGCCGTTGTTATCCAGGGGCACAAAGGTATGACTGTAACACGATGGTTGTGTGTTCGATTCCCACTCGAGGGAATGAATTATTATTTATTAATATTTTAACTTCTTAGCTCTGGTACAAATGCAAAAGCCCGGCATTGAGTTCCGCCACTCAACACGCAATGCCTCAAAAAAATCAGCGGAGGGTGGGAAACAGAGTATCTTAACACAAGGTTCGATGTGTCTACCCTGGCGTATTCGGGACATAGCGTGAAGCTGATTTTAATTCGGAGAATGTAATTAAAAAAAAATATATATATATATATATATATATATATATATATTTCTATCTGCGACTTCGCCCGCTTGAAATACACGATAAATACATTCATTGAATAAACTGAATTGCGTACGTATGCTATTAAATGATTAAGGCATAAGATTTTAGTATCAAAATTTTATGCCTTTGTGATATAATTTTATATAATAAGTTTATTATCAAACTAACTTCACCAATGGCGTGTTAATATTCCTTTCCAACGTAATTAATTTTTAACAAATCATACTTCAACAACATTTTTTGTGCTCTATCAACATTAATTATGTCTGTTTCTACTTTCTAAAATATAAACTTCTTGAAAACTTTTAATATTTATCCTCCTCAGAGTACATACCTGCTAAATCCATTTATTCTTCTTTTCATTTATCCATTCGAAAGAGTAAAAAAAAATACTTTTATTTTATTTTATATACAAAATAATACAAATCAATTTTTGAAAATACATAAATATACTATTTTTTTAAAATCCAATGACTAATAATTTAAAAAAATTAAATCTCCTGATAATTTGCTCCTGATTTTTAACAAGTTGTTACCAGGTTTACTTTTTAAGCCGACGATATAGTTTCTGATAGAGTGAAGCGTTAACCTTAACCAACAATTCAATTTTGATTACTTTGTACTTTTTATGGTTTGGATACTCTAAGTGATACATGGGTTCGATTCCCACTCAGAAGAATTAATTATTTTTATTTTTTTGTTTCGGTAACAAGACAAAGCGCGGCGTTGAACTACGCCATGCAATGTGTAATGTCCTGGAAATTGAGAATAGATTTTCTCTGCCTATTTTACTACTGCCACTAGTGGTATAAGGCGTAGCGAAACTGAAAAAAGTGCAGCGTTGAGTTCCGCAACACGCAATGTCTCAAAAGATAACCGCCCAATTTTTGAGGCTTTGTAGAGTGTTGGACTCAACGCTGCGTTTTGTATCGATACCAGAGCGATGATATTGAAATATTAAATACATTTTACATTACAACATAAATACATTTAGTCTTTATAAAAAATATATTTTCTCTAATACTTTCAATAAAAGCTTACAACTTCGTTTGTGTCTAATACAACGAAATTGACACTTGTAAGCTTTCTTATTAAGTAACTTTGACATGTCTATTATATTGTTTGAATTGGATAATATTTGAGTATATCTATTTTAGGCTTCCGAGTATGTGTATACAGTATGGAAGTGTCAGCGCTGCTTTTACGGGAACGGCATATAGGATAAAATATTTTAAACACATACCTAAAGAAATTAATCGAGAAATCTCAACAGTTTAGACGTTGGATTTTTTTTCATTTCACGGTGTTTATCCATTCCTGTATTTCGTGTGATACAGTTACGCATAGATACCTAATAACCTAAACACATACTACTACAAAAATACTACTAAAAGTTAATCAACTTTGAACTTTACCGCCAATACCTACGTCTCGATTTCGGAATGACACGTATGGGGCAGTTTCCCTTTGATAGGTTTATGGCTGCGTGCGTCGTTCAAGAACGACGACATTTGTCAAGACAAATGGCATTTTATATTACAACAATGATTTTACTATTTATTTTGTTTGAAAATATCACTTTTTCATTTTTAAGAAAAAAAAATGCGTTTTGAGTGGCGGAACTCAGCGCCACAACTTGTCTAGACACCAGGGCGAAGATTAAATTAAAAATTAAATCAGCTTCACGCTGTATCCCGCACACAGCAGGGTAGGCAGCGAAAACCTAGTTTTAAGACACTCCGTTCCCCACTTTCTGCCGAATTCTGGAGGCATTGCACGCTGAGTGGCAGAACTCGACGCCGTGCTTAACTTCGACACCAGAGCGAAGAAATGGAAATATACATTTAAGTAAATATTTGATCTCCTCGAGTGGGGATCGAACCCACAACCAATCGGTTTTACAGTCACACTTTGTGCTGCTGCGCCACGACTGGCCTCAGAAATTATAAATAATTAAACACTTAAACATCGCCTTTAATACTAAAATAGATGTATGGTTCCAATTGTATAGCAAACATATTTGTATTTTTTTATAATAAATCAGCTTCACATTTTTTCCGCATAGCAGGATAAGCACAGAAAAGTCTAGTATACTCCATTCCTGACGTTTTGCCTAATATTTGCAAAATTATCTGTTGAGTAAGCAGACTTCAACTTCTATTTTTATTTTTTCTTGAACAGACCGGAAATATTAAAAATATTAAAATATCATACTTCTCCTAAGTAAATATCGAACTTATGACCCTCGTGCTTAGTTTAATTTATTTTAGCATGTAAGTATATACAAAGTAGATTTATTATATTCTTAGGCTTCCATAATACAAAACAAAAAAAAACTGAACCTTTATAGGATCACTTTCTGTTGTTGGTCTGTATGGCTGCCTGTTCGCTGTCCGTCTGTCAGGACTAAAGGACAAGAACTTAAAATATAAGCAAAGGAAAAACACCGAAAATCTATGAGGTATATATATTACAAGCAAAGTTTATCGACTTGTATAGGTCAGTCTTTTCATAGGTCACGTTTACATTGAACTATAATCATCAAATTAGTCCGGAATCCTTGGTGGGCGAAAACAACTCGCACTTAACGGGTTTTTTCAATTCTATGAAATATTTGCATAAAATAAATTTATTTTTAATATCGTTGTGCTGTATTACAACACAAAATACATTGTAATATATTATATACGAGTAAATTACTTATCTTACTAATATTATAAATGTGAAAGTTTGTGAGGTTGGATATTTGTCCTATTTCACACAACAACTATTGAACAGATTTAAATAAAATTTGACTCTAATTTATTTATTTATTTGATTTGGTTTGCTAGTGGCTAGTACATTTTTAAATAAGTAATTTTACAAGCACAATATAATATCAATAATGTATAGCCGTTTGAAAGCAAACACTGCATGCGTATATTGCGTCCGGCTTACAACGATTTGAATTTATTCACTGAACTTAAAAAAAACTAAACATTAAAGATACAACATGAACATAAACGTAATTACAAAAAGAAAAGAAAAGGAGGAACAAAAACATTTTACATAATAATGATAATTAACAAAAAAAACTATGATAAAACCTTGCAACTACATTGTTACCTCCTTACATGTGTGATATAAATGACGGTAGGAGATATATCTAATAATTAACAATAAGGTAGATACTTTTAAACTTAGTAACAAATTATTGCCGATTGATCTGATATATGATTAATCACCGAGGACTTAAACTTCAAAACAAAAAAAACTTAAACATTTATGTCTATAGAGTCGCAGGTTTTATAATACAAATTACATAAACGGGGAATTACTGTATTAGCTCCAAAAACAGTTTTTAATTGGTGGTACTAATAGAGACAAAGGTTTTCTAGGGTGTCAATATGGTATCCTAAAATTTATTTTATCTAATAAATTTGCGCATTCTATTTTGTTTCGCGGCAGTTTATATAGAAACATAATATCCGACAAATCTCTTTTATTAATTGTCTTTGTGGGAGAGTATAAATTTATTAATATTAGCTTGGTTTGATAGATACCATAATAATCTTTTTAGCATACACTCAAGCCTTAAGGGATGAATAGCATAATGCGGTCGCCAGATGATACTACAGTATTCCAGCTGACTACGAACAAGAGAGTTACATAGAACTACTTTAGTTTTGCTATGAATAAATATTTTGCTATTTCTCAAAATAAAGCTTAACATTTTAATAGTTTCTTTCATGAATTTGGACTTATAAAGTAAGCTTAGAATCCAAAACCACACCCAAATTTGTGATAATTTTTACCTCGCTTCATTTTTTTCCCAGTAAAGACTATTGCGTTGCAACGACGTTTGTTTTTCTGCTAAATTTGATTTGGTGACATTATCTGGAGTGAAGCTCCTTTCCGTTTATAATAACACCATTGAACAACACTATTAGCGAGAATCATCAGGAGATAGCACTACACGCATAAACTTCAAGTCGTTCGCATATAAATATGGCGTCGAATATTTGAAACAAGTTGTTAGATCATTTATAAAAATGTTTGCTAATATAACTTATAGGCTATCATTTATCTACCTACTCCAACGTGGCTTCGCCTGCTTCTAAATTTGTTGTGTTCATTGGACGCATAAGATACATTATATCGAAATCTGTTTAATTTCAATGAAACTTTACAGTGGTTTTTGCGTGAAAATCGGATAAATATCCATCTCATCCATTAAAGTTCGTAGTGAGATAAATTTGTATGACGATAATTAGGAAGAGAATTCTGTGTCATCTGGATAACATAACAATAAGTCAATAAATAATAATAAAAAAAACCATCTTCTGACAGGTATTTTTGCTTTAATAATTGTAGATTCATATCTAAAAATAATGTACCATGAGATTATTTATGTATTTTATATTATGCCCACTACAACTTGTATCTTTTATGTGGGAACCATTGTTTCATCAAAATCGGTTCATTAAAAAAAAAGTTATCGTCATTTGAATGAATTCAAGGCATTAGTTTGCCTGCAAAGAATGACATTCGTCTTGGTTGGTCTTGGTCATCTTGGTTATATGACTGTTGATAAATATGTATATTTTTTTTGAAGCACTATTATACAATATTTTATGCAATAAAGTAAACAAAATTGAATTGTTAGTGGAAATTACCTTCAAAAATCATAACAGTTAAGTTTAAGTTGTAATTAATTCAACACAGAAATAAAGATCGATTTGATCTTCCAAGAAATATTAAGTAAATACATAGATTCTTCGATTTAATAAATAAATCTATATAAAAATGCCTAAAAACAGCCTTTCTGCAATAACTACATATTTACCAATTGTACATTTAGCTAATAAATAATATATGTAGCATTTAAATTTAACATTTAAGGCTGTTTCTGAAAGAGTAAATTAAATTATTTACTGACATCAGAACATTTAACAGAGTTTTAGAATTATGATGAGACGTACATTATCTAATCCCTAATCCTAATTCACATTTCTTAAGTAAAATAAATGTATACAGGAGAGGGATGCGATGGAACAGGAGACAAAAACTAATGTATATATTTATTCATAGATTAAAGAATGGACATTGCCTGATTATCAAAAAACCAATAATAAAGAGAAATAAATAATAATAATAATAATAACACTCAACAGGAGACAAAAATGAATGTATATATTTATTCATAGATTAAAGAGTGGACATTGCCTGATTATCAAATATTTAGTGAATGTGGTGAGCAAAAAAATATATATTATGAAGATAAACAATAAATTAATAAACAATCACATATTTTAAATAAATAAACAACTAATACGTATTTCAAAAACACAGCTTAATTTTAATGTATATGTGAGTTTAATATATGTTTTTTAAACTTTCTTTTAAAAGTCATAAATGAGCAGGTGGTCTCTCGCAATGGTGGAGGCAGATCATTCCACACCTTCGATGCCGCGAATTTAAAAGTTCCTTTAAAACCCTCAGTCTTGTGTTTTGGGATTGCAAGTTGTAACTTGTTAGTACTTCGAGTATGTTTTTCATGTGCTTCCGACATCCATAACAACCTCTTGTACAAATATTCCGGTCTCCTTGTGCGAACTACTTTCCAAACAAGACATGACAAGTGGAGAGTTCTACTTTCCTTTATTGTCAAAATTGACTTGTCAAACAAGAAGGGAGAGACGCGACTATACCTCAGGATATCGAAACAGAAACGTGCACACGCGTTCTGTACTCGCTGGATGACGCGTTCAGTTTTCTTGTACAAGCGCGGCCCGTAGACAGTGTCACAGTAAGCTAAATTGCTTAGTATCAGGACTTCAACCAAGGTGACTCTTACTTTCTCCGATAAGTACTCCCGCAGTCCGTATAATACTTATAAGCGATACAAACATTTTTTAATAGCTGTGTTCACATGTTCAGTCGCATCTCATTCATATCATATATATGATTGAGATATATGATATGATTGAGATATAAGATATGATTGAGATATCATATATCAATTCATTATCGATTAAAAGTCCCAAATTACGCGCAGTTTCAACCCTTTCAATAATTTGACCAGAGATTCTAAGATCTGGAAATCTTAGAATCTCTGGTCAAATTATCTTGTTACATTGCTGTTTGGTGTTTCACACGCGCAACACGCAATGTCTCCAGAATTCGACGGAAACAGTGCGGAAGCAGTGTCTTAACATTAGGTTTCCTATGCCTACACTGTTGTGTGCGGGATACTGCATGGAGCTGATTTATTTATTTTAGTTAAGTTTGTGAGGATAGATTTTATCAACACACTAAGCGGGCAAAGTCGCGGGAATCTACTAATACATAGACAGTTAAAGATAATATTAAAGTTTTTCTCACTCAAATCTCATTTCTGCTTTGCAAAGGCAAAGCATAAATCGATGTGGCTTTTCTAATTAAAAAAAAATTAAGATGTTGTGGTGCAGCGAGTTTTATTCTCACATAAAGAATGAGAGAAGAATAAATTATTTTTCATTTCCTCCATTTGATACATGTATTTTGTTTACAACCTTAAAAAATAGGTTATAATTTACTTTTACTGAATAAACATTGTTAAACAAGTACGATAAATATTAGGTTCGTCACGACATTTGTTCAGACATTTATTAATGAACCCTATTTTTCCACACTCATTTTTTGGGACTTAAGGATCTAATTAGCTGAAACATTTTCTCATTTTTCAAAACAAACTCCTAATTAAGGTTTCTTGACTTCTGTTAAGTAGCGTTATTAGGTTTTTCGCGTATCTTAAATTGTAGTATAGACAGGAAGAACTTGAGTAAGGATTTCACTTTTCCCTTAAATTATAAAAATACAACATTTTCTTGTTTTTAAGAACTAACAATATAAATAAATAAAGAAATCCCATAAATAAAGTCCAGTTTGAGGCCAGTCGTGGAGCAGCGCCACGAAGTGTGACTGTAAAACCGACTGGTTGTGGGTTCGATCCCCACTCGAGGAGTGAAATATTTATTTAAATTTATATTTCCATTTCTTCGCTCTGGTGTCGAGGTTAAGCGCGGCGTTGAGTTCTGCCACTCAACACGCAATGCCTCCAAAATTCGGCAGAAAGTGGGGAACGGAGTGTCTTAACACTAGGATCCCTCTGCCTACCCTGCTGCGTGCGGGATACAGCGTGAAGCTGATTTATTTATTGAAGTAAAAGTTTATATGTATTTCGTAGAAAAGTTATATGACATACTTATAACTGTACTTCATTTCATACAATGGTATGTCAAAAGTGCACACGTAATTTAAGTACGCAAACTTAAGTTTGTCAACTTATTTTGCCTTGTAATGATAACCTATAAAATTATCGGATATTTCCCATAGAACTACAATAATAAAAGTTGGCAAGAAATGAAACCTTACAATATGAAGGTACAAATAAAGGAAAAAATAGGAAAAAAAAATTATAATACATATAGAAACTATAATAAAAAGCAAATTTAGCTTTGTAATTTTTGCCGGTTGATTGACCTTGGCCGGTTTTGTATTATAATGGCTCCTTTATTTATTTTTATATAAGAGGATTATAATAAGAGCCACCAGATGTTGGAAAGCTAATTCTATTTTTTGTGAAACGGCACCAGAGAAACGTGTATATTTTAAAAGTTGCTTCATAATTAAATTATGTATGGCTTACCATTATAATCATACGTTATTATAGAGCAATGTTGATACTATATTGAATACATATATTATATCTGTCTGTCCGGATTAATCTCTAGAATAGCTAAACGTTTTTAAACTATTTTCACTGAAGTAAAGAGTGGGTGAAGCGTCAAATAGACTATTTTTAATCCTTAAAGTCCGAAAGCCAGAAGGGATCGGGATTGACTCGAAAAAAACGCGCTTGTCATATACGCGTATCTACCATCTACCTAAGTAGACAGATTATTATCGCGAGAAAAATTAAATTAAATCCCAAAATATTTAATTAAGGATTTTTAAGTGTACAAATGAGACAGAACAGATAACCAGTATCGATAACTATACTAAAATAATCAACCAATGTTCCCTAAACACACTTAAATAATATTATATATGTATTCTTAATAAGAACGGAAGAACAAACGACGAGGAACGTGTCTTAGTGTATATATTACTGACAATTTACAATATATATGAGGCTAGTCGTGGCGCAGGAGCACAAAGTGTGACTGTAAACCGATTGCTTGTGGGTTCAATGGCTACTCGAGGAAATGATAATAATGAAATAATAAAATAATAATGAAAAAATGGGGAACAGAGTGTCTTAACACTAGGTTCCCTTTGCCTACCCTGCTATGTGCGGGATACAGCGTGAAGCTGATTTATAATCTCTATAGCTTCTGTATTGTTTTAGTATAAACAATACCTCGGCAATGTACAAAATATGTGGAGTATCCAGGCAATGTATGAAATAATATGAATATTATTGTCTAATACATACTTTGCCTAGGTAATTAATAAAAATCTTAGGGATTGTAAAGTACCTGCTGTTCAACCGGCAATGTGTAATATTAATTGAACTTGATCCATATTTTTATTAAGTCCGCGACATCGTATATCTATCTCTTATAAATCATTCACAGATTTTTATTAGACATATATCTATATTGAAACTTACGATTGGAAGTTATTTCATCATAAAAAAAAATATATGAAGATAAACTTCTTTTTAGTACGGCTTTTATAGTATGCAATTTAGACACTTGTTATTGTACTTCCGACCGCGCCTCCTGGAAACGGACCAGGTTGGTTTCCAGGAGGCGCGGGTTCGAGCCGCGCTACGTTCAAATTTTTATACGTTTTCTAAATCTGTATTTTTCTTTCATAAGTGTGGAATAACACTTTAAAAATGTTAAAAATACTTATTATTGTTTTATTCTTACTTTATTTTTAACAGCGGTTTTATTGATTTCACGTACACGACAAAAAAAATAAACAGAAAAAAGAACGTTCATTTCGTAAATTGTTCAAATCGTAGAGTAATTTAAAAAATATACAAATTTATTAACAATTTTATTATAAAAAAACCTATTCCAAAGCTCATGCAAAAATGTCAGAATGTAGAGCATAGTTGAAAATTCGATTTTCTCAAAAATATTAATTTAAATTGTTGAAATATGCCAAAAATTTAAAAAATTGTCAGTATCGAGCTCAGAAGCGGATTTTTTTCATTTTTCAGCAGAATATAAGAACGTCTATGATATTCAGCCTGAAATACAACCAGAACTCAGAAGTAGTTTTAGTTTTGTTAGTTGAATATTTGAAATGTTGAAAGATGACAATTTAAACTCTTCATACGAAAAAGTACATTTTTTTTAAAATATGCTCAGACTCTAATAGAATATGAACAGATCTGTACTACCTTTTGTAGTGCTCCTGTATTCCAGGATTAACCCACATGATCCTGGAAACCTTTCCGAAGTTGTTGAAATGTTCTGATATCAATTCTGTTTTCAGGTCTCTAATGAAATCTCGACGTCTTCTCAACGATTTGTTGTTATTTTTATTATACTTTATTGATTATAATATTATACTTTATTCCTAAAATATGCGAAACTACATAGAAAATTACAATTGGCCATTGTTTTGTATTGTGTGAAACATGATAATTAACTGATCGGTGTCTGTATATGGAAGATAAATCAGAAAACTGTTACTTTGGGGCAATTATTAATGTTTTAGAACCCAAAACAATGATTTTTTAAATTTTTATCTGTGTGTTTGTTCACGTTAATCTCAGAATCAGCTTAAGCGATTTAAATGTAGTTTTCACTTTTGCATTCTGACAGGCTTCGTTGTACATATACAGTTTGTTTTATTAGAATCTACAGTAAAAATAATATATTTCATTACAAATGTGATAATATCTATATATATACAAGCAAGAAAGGTCACTCACTCATTCATTATGAAATCTCAAGTGCTAGGAGTCTCAAATATTGCATGGGCTTTCTTTATTGAATTTAACTCCTCACTAAGACGGGAATTTCCCTTTGTGTTTGGGGTTGAAAGTGTGAAACTTCTTTACTATAAGTGCTGGAGTTTCAAACTTTGCTACCCTAGACGGGTCTTTTTTTTCGAAATTCAACCTCTAAGTGTGTATATTTTGGGAATACCAGTTATAATATCGATTAACTATACTACGACCCAACAAATTTTTCAACTTTAGAATAATTGTTATATATTCATATTACAATTAGTTTATATCTATTAGTTCATTATTAAAACAAATTGTCCAGGTTGGTTTCTCAACTTCGAAAATAGGAAACGTGTATTGTTTGACTTTCTAGTGGTCATATGTACAAATTCAGTTGGAAATACCATTATTTTTTATTATCTAATATATATTAGATAGATAATTATTTCACAAGAAATAGAAGAAATGCAATAGAATATTTTTTAGAGAGAGTATTTTTCAAGAGTCCTAATCAAGCTTAAAGTTGTGATTGTTTTAAAAATATCACTAAACAAAACTAAATCAACAACATACTAACTTTGACAAAAAAGCAAAAATAAATTACCTAGGAAGCCATGCCAAATATCATTGCATTGATCTGTCAATAGCCTAAATAAATATTGACTTTGTCTTACATAAGACAGGTACTCGTATGCTGTATATTGTGTAATCTAAGCTGAACGTTGTATTTGTGTGACGTGTGGTCTACATATCTTGTACTGATAGCAACGTAACAGAGAAAATTTTTGTGTTCAAATTAGAAAAAGATTATGTTATTACTGTCATTGTACAAGAATGGAATCATGTATGTGACTAAACAGTACAAAAAAAGAATGATTCATTATTAACACAAACGAAACAACGGAATAGAGTGAAAAATATGAGGGGTGCAATGGAAAAGAATTGATATATTTTATTTATGTTCGATTTTTTTTATTGGCCTCTAAATGCACTTGGCATAACAAAAGAACATACAATACGATATTATCTTTGGTATAATATCTGACTTTGTATAATACGAGCTAATTAATAAAAAAAACAGCTTAACGCTGTATTCCGCACACAGCAGGCTAGAAAGAGGGAACCTAGTGTTAAAACACCTTTCCCCACTTTCCGCCGAATTCTGGAGGTCTTAACACCAGAGCGAAGAAACATAAATATAAATTTAAATAAATATTTCATATCCTTGAGTGGGGATAACCTCATGGATATATGGCTATATTTTTACTACTTTTCTCATCTAAAAATTTATGTGAGTTCGATGCTGACTCGGGGAAATGAAATACTTTTATTTCCCTTGCTCTGGTAACGAACTAAAGCACGGTATTGAGATCCGCCACTCAATGCTTCCAGGATTGGGAAACAAGTGTATAACGAAAGTGTCTTAATGGGAACAAAGTGTCTTAACCTATTTATATTGGCATGAGACAAATGTAAAAAAAAAAACATTTTTTTTTTAAATATCTATTTAATTTGATCCAGGTCCAACAAAATAATTAGAAAATAAAACAACTTTACACTTAACAAAACAAGACAAAAAATTATGTCTCGTATTATCAACTAATAAGTTCTATAGACATCATTCAATAATATTATTTAGATCCATAAATATTTTTTTACCTCATATACTGTATATTAAGCTCCATCAATCGTGACCTATAAAATAACCTTTTTTTTATTTATTTACCTTTTATCTCATGCATTCGTAAATAGACTATATGTTCCTACATTCTCTCTGCCTACTCTGCCATGTGCGGGATACAGCGTGTAGCTAAAAAAATAAAACTAACGTTAAATAGTTTAATATTTTATTTAATTTCATAACTATCGATAATAATCTTTTAACCCTTAAGGCACAAAGCTGACGCTAATACTCTGTGATTATAGTAGTAAGGTAATTTCAAAGTTCAAGTTTCTAATTTTCCTTATAAAAACGTCCAAGATTTTTATCTTTTATGTAAGAAAATATTTACGACCGTTTAAATTATATGGAAAGAACCATACAGTGCAATGGAAAGCGTAAGTTTTTACTTTTATATTCGAATTTTTTTGGCATTTTAGAAATCAAAATTTCTGATTTGTACTAATAAAATTGTGTATCAAACAAACGAAGAACATGAACAACAATCAAAGATATTAAGGCGTAAGATTATCTAGTCTTGGGTATATTCCAGATTTACATTAAAAACATAAGAATAGACGATGAATATAGTTATTAGTAACAAGTGGTGCCAGTAAATTATTGAAATGCAAAACCTTTTTCCTTTTTACGTAAAATGGAAAATAAATTCGACTTTTGTTTTATAGGATGAAAATTGAAAATTGGAATTGACCAATAAAATAATGGAAAAAATGAATTAAAAAATATTTTGAAGATTGGGAAATAAATAAAATTTACTGTGTTGCGAAAGGGACCTATATTTTTTTTTAGTGGATGGAAGTAAAGTGAGATATTGATTAACAAAAAGAAACTCAATGAATTACGTATTACTGAAGACTTCACAAAAGAAGTTTTAGAAAAAAGGACTGATCTCTTTTTTTTATAAAAGTTTGTAGTTGTGTCTTTTTATAGTGATCTACACTTTGTTTTTCTATTCTTGCAACATATTGTTACAAGACTGTCATGCTTTGTACAAAGGAAACTTAGGATACATAAAATAAGATAAAATATTAAGGACAATGCGAACGCTAAAGATAAAAAAATAATCATACGACGCATTGCAATTTAAAATAAATTATAAAAAAAAACTATGATTGCAAATTAACAATCATTGTGTTTTAAATAGCAATGGAAGTTAATTGCTTTATTATTTTATTTTACACTAGCGACCCGCTCGCGGCTTCGCCCGCTTTAACTACTGAATTATTCATATAATGTACCTATGTTTGCAATGTGAAAATTATTGAAACCTTAATGCAACCCACATTTTCGTAGCTCCAATAAGGATGTTCCAATTGTTTAAAAAAACACACACCTGAACAAATGACACAAACAACAGAAAACTTAAACGAAAGAAATTCGGAAGTCATCTGACGTCTGACCTCGGGCGGCCGGATATGCCACGGAGTGCTGCTCCTTAGGTGCAGATGACCCGATACATTGGCGCAGCGGAATGCGTTGGACGCGAGACGACCAATGTGTACCTCCAGGCTTTCTATTTTTAGGTTGCGGTGATGCGATGTGTTTCTCACGTAGTATGGCGCCTGCGTCACTCGACGGAGGATGAGGTTCTGGACCACCTGCAGGATTTATCTTTGAGTGATACTCGCTAGGGCGATGTGATGTCATCAGTGTATAGTGCGTAGAGAGCAGGTGACAAAATGCTGCCCTGGGGAACAACGGCAACGATCGAGTCGCTGCTATACCTCGAACTCTTAACTCTCAAGGAAAAATGTCCTGTTACTTAGGCAGGAAGGCAAAGACATGCGCGACGTGCTGGGGTGTGCCGACTCTGAGCACTTAATGAAGTAGGTCCGGGTGCCAGACGTGGTCGAATACGCGTACTACGTCGAAGAAGACTGCTATTGCTCTCTCCTTTCGGTTGATCGCTGTTACGGCGTAGTGTAACCAGAGTAGTATACCCGCTCGCCAAACTGCTCGCTTCATGGGTGGATTTGCGCCTGGAGAAGTGAGAGGAATAACTTCTCGGACAGCTTGGAGACCGCGCAAAGGAGGGTTATAGATCGGTACCCCTCAGGCTGCTATGGGCTCTTCCCAGCCTTGAGCAACATGATGAGCAGGCCCTCCTTCCATGCCCGGGGGAAGCTAGGCGGGTGCGGCGGATCCATTTTTATAAGCAAAATGTCGAGGGCGCGGGGGGAAGCGTGGAGGTCGGCGAGCCGTTACACAGCAAGATTTTTTTAGTATCGTAATTTCAAATCTGTGCTACTAATCAACATTTTGATCTACATTAAATGGCCAAGATAACTAATATACTTATTTATACACTGAGAGTAAGGGATAATATGAGTCGATATAGCTTTTCTCTAAAACTATTTTTAATTTCGAAATATTGTAAAAAGCAAAATTTATCTTTGTTTAACGTAGAAAATTAATAACTTATTTAATGGGGTAAGGATTAATATCATTATTGGCACACATCCCTCTCAATAAGTAAATATATTTAAATTACTATCTAATTTCCGTCTCATATACGCTTTCATTACTAAGATTTAAACGATTTTTATTTGCATTTCTTGTTCTACGACCTATATTTGAACGACTTTGTCGTGGTATAATTAAATTAAAAACATTTCCTATGTTTAAAAGGTAAAGAAAATAATAAAAGAACAGAAGAAGAGTAAACAAAATAAACAACAGGATACTTAAACGCAAGAAATGATAAACAAAAGCCTACCTACTGTTCTCTTAAACTAAAATACTTATACGGAAGAAATTACGAACAAAAGACTACCTACTATTCTATTAATCAAAATAGACGAAACTAAATATATTAAACTCCAATTATCCAATACGTACAATCGCATCTACATCTACTTTTCTACAGTACAGAGGCAGGCGGGCGCGGCGGACGCGCTTCTATAAGCAAAACGTCGCGGGGCGCGGGGGGACGCATGGCGTGTGGCGAGCCGTTTCAAAGCAAGGGTTTTTTGATATTGTAACAACTTCTAAAGTACTTATTAAAATGAAAAACAGTAAAAGACAGTTTTGATCTACATTAAATGGCCAACGTAACTAATATACTTATTTATATGCTGAGAGTAAGGTAATAAATAAAACTTGCGCCAAAACTGCGGTTTATAGCCGGCGTGATGTGTCAACAATTAAATGCGTTTTTCTCTAAAACTATTCGTAATTTCAAATTAGTGTAAAGAGCAAATTTTATCTTCGTTTAACGTAGAAAATTAATAAAGTATTTAAAAGGATAAGGATTGATACCATTATGGACAAACATCCCTCAAAATAAAAAATATATTCAAATTACTATTTTTAGACAGAAATATGCTCACTGTATGTTATCCTTAGAAGATACGAATATGCTGTCGCTGACTTTTTTGTAGATCTTATTAAGGGGAATAATACTCTAGTACATTGTTTTCATGTAGGACTTACCATTAAAGCAGCGCATGCGTGAAAGTGTCTGAACGGGTAGGACTTTATACACATTTATCATATTTATGTCAAATTACAATAAAATATACATATAATAAACCATATATAATCCTTCCCTGAGAAATACTCTACATAATGGTGAAAACCGCATCAAAATCCGTTGGGTGGTTTAGAAGAAGATAACGTAGAAAGGCCAGACAGAGAAAAAAATCGTTCTTATTTTATAAGATATAGAGATAGAGATAGAGAAGAGATATTTCAAATTAGATTTTTTTTTTGTTAGGGTTCCGTACTTCAAAACGTAATAACTTTGTTGGCCGTCTGTCCGTCTGTCAAGACCATTTATCTCGAGATTGCGTGAAGGTATCAAGCTGAAAACATACGAGCATTAATGCAACATTTTATATGAAATTTGCTACGTAATCAAAACATATAGACTATATAGGTTTTGATTACATGACAGATTTTCTAGTGGAAAGTATGTTATAGTTATGAAAGTTGGCACAAAGTGAGAATTTACTATACAAATAAAGAAAAAAACTAAAAAGTGAAAATTTACAGGTATTTCTCAGAAAAATCATTACACTCTTTAGTACATTTCATACCAAATGAGTGCATAGGCCCGCAAACTTAAGTTTGTCAAATTTTATAAGTTGTGTGTTGTCCCGTTGACCGACTTTATAATTTCAGGATTGTATTTTAAAATTAGTACGGAAGCCTAGCCCCGAGTCCCACTCGCACTTAACCGGTTTTCTATTTTTTAATTTTATAAAAAATCAAATAATTTGTTGTTATTGTCATTAAATTTTTTTATTATATAAAATTCAGCCTTGATCAGAAATCTTATAAACTTACCTGCGATAATAGTTTGCCACTCAAAATCTACACATTACGCACAATACTCAAACAACTTTCACATAAAAACACATAATTTTTAACACATCATTTTTAACTTATCTATCCATTAGTTCTAGATTATAACACATTTTTTATATACACAACTCACACAAAAGTTATTTTAGGTCCTATACAAGAAATTGTAAAGTTATTTAATTATTTTTCATTAAAATTAAAATGTATTATTTTATTCCAGGATAAACACTTAGTATACAAAATAAATATTAATTTTATATGAGAATATAAAGCTTTTTTACAAGCACGTCATATATAAACTTCGCCAAAAGCTCTGAAGTACCTTGAAGAATTGTTTCAGAGCGCGGGTATCGAGAGCCTAGAACGTACTGCCGGTGCCAGGGTGATAAACTTATTGGTGTAATACGCATGCGTGGGCCATTCATTCTGTTTATACTTTTCGTTGATATATTTTGTATCTATGTATGCATTATAAATTATTAAAATATAAAATAACAATAATTAAATTGAGGCCGTCGTGGCACAACAGTGTTACTGTATCGACGGTTGTGGTTTCGATCCTCATCGGGGAAATTAATGTTTATATATTAATATTTTCATTTCTTCGTTCTGGTACCAAGGCAAAACACTCAACATGCAACGCCTCGAAAATTCAGCGGAAGGCGACGAACGGAGTGTCATAAAATTTGGTTCCCTATGCCTACTCTGCTCTTTATGGGATACAGTGTGTATCAAAAATAATAATAATAGCATATACATGATTCATGATAAATACATGTATATTTATATTAATATCATAAAGTTTAAGAGTTAATTTGATACAACGCGTTGATCTCAAGAGCTATTTGGTTCGAATGAAATACTTTTAATATATGAACAATTTTAATTTATATTTTTTACATTCATTTATTATAAAGTTACATTCAGTATATTCAACTACTTTATGCTTGCCTTTATCGCGAGTTTTGGTACTATAACAGGTTTTATATGAAAGATCGTTCCATGTTCTTTTTAAAACCGAAGAGTTTTGAACATGATACAATAGAATACAAAAAGTACCTTAACATATAGTTAACTATTTGTTAAGGTACTTTTTCATATGAATTTAAATTGATATATATTTTTTTTCATTGTATGTATTCTCTCTGCTGGTACTTAAATGCTACTTCAAGAATACCAAAATTCATATGAAAAATGTTTTCCTACATTACTACTGAGCTACATGTAAAGTATTTTAAAAGATTTTTTTCATATAAATAATATATGTCAATATTTTTTAATAATCATTCCATTCAAGTATTGGTAGGCCAGAACGCTATTTTAAAAACATGCCAGAGATACTTTATGATACTTTTCTAAAATATTTTAAAATAGAACTAAAAAAACATTGTAAATTACAAGACCAAATATTGTAAGATCATACCTAAAGAAAATAATCAAGATACCTCAACAGTTTAGACGTAGGATTGTTTTTTCATTTCACGATGTTTATCCATACCTGTAGTTCGTGTAACACAGTTACGTATAGATACCAATATCGTAAACACATACTTCTACAAAAATACTACTAAAGGTTAATCAACTTTAAACTTTGCCGCCAATACCTACTAATGAGGAGTATGCGGCGATTTGCCTTTGATAGGTTTATGTGTGCGTGCGTCGTTCTTGGCAAATAGCGTTTTATATTACAACAATAATTTTATTATTTATTTAGTTTGAAAAATTCACTTTATTTTTTAATTGTGTTAGGCTTTTATATAGTTAAAACTTTAGTTTCATTTAAAGTGGTGCTGACACTTACCACTCCGTGTTACGATGTAATAGAAAGTAAAATACCTACTTAGTGCTAAGCAAGCTATCATAATTAAACTATTGTAACGAAAAAGTAAGTATTCAAATATTTATTCACTTGTAATCGCTATATTTCGTACAATAATGCTAAAATTACAATTCACTTCACAATTCACTACAACAAAAATTTATTTTCCGCTCAAATTTTACATTATAAATGCGTGTCCTCCCTTTCCCGCCAAGCCCCTCCCCGATCGTTCGGCGACAGCGTACCCGAGAGTTGTCGACAAACCGGCGCGTACCACTATATTAAATTAATACTCTGTGAAATTTTACAATCTTCGTAGTCATCAGTGACATAAGATTTTTTTATAATCAAAATAGTCCTATTTGATTAATTATGGTTTTTCAATACGAATTAAAATGTATATTAATAGAAATACTTAATATTTATTACACAAAATCTCCAGAAATAATTTGACTTAGTAATACTGAAAGTTAAATTGTTAACATAAACTTAAATTCTATTGTATTTTCGAAAAAAATTAAGAAACCTTATGATAATTAGGAATTTTCAAATTAGAAATCACTACAAATACGTTCCAAACATATTAGAACACAAGCACACAAGTATAATAAATACGCTTTGTCAACGTGTATGCCAATTTAATGATTTGAGGTAAGCTCTTTTCCTTTTCGAAGGCGATTTTAAAATTGTTTTATTCATTTACTAGCGGCCTGCTCGCGGCTTCGCCCGCTTAAATTACATGATTATTGATGTAATAAACAGAATTGATTGACAACTATAATTCCTTCTAATATGATTTTTTATTACTTTAATATGTAATATTCTTATATGATTTTTTTACTATATTATCGTTATTTCTATAAGTTTTTTTTAATGTTTTACATTATAAAATACGTCCAATGTTGATATTTGATATTTATAAAATATACATAAAGCTAATTATTTATTATATGTATATATTTCTGTAATATTACGTTCTTGTTACCTATGTTATGTACGTCTCATCATAATTTTAAAACTCTGTTAAATGTGCTGATGTCAGTGAATAATTTAATTTACTGCTTCAGAAACAGTCTTAAGTGTTAAATTATTAATTTGGGTGAAGATTCATAATATTCTTTGGAAAATAACTGTAATGGTTGCATATTAATTCCTGTAGTTAAAATTTGTTACATATATTATTAGCTAAATGCATAATTGGTAAATATGCAGTTATTACAGAGTACACGTAGAAAGGATGTTTTTAGGCATTTTTATATAGATTTATTTCAAACGAACGAACGAACAAAAAAATATATATATTTACTTGATATTTCTTTGAAGATCAATTCATTCTTTATCTCTGTGATAAATTAATTACGACTTAAACTAAACTGTTATAATTTATGAAAGTAATCTCCACTACCAATTACATTTTGTTAATATATTGTATAATAGTGCTTCAAAAATATATATTTTTATTAACAGTCATATAACCAAGACGTTTTGATGCCATTCTTTAGTCAGGAATCTTAACAGCGCGATTGCTATATAACATTCGCAGGCAAACTAATGCCTTGAGTTCATTCAAATGACGATAACTTTTTTTTAATGAATCGATTTTGATGAAACAAACTTTAATTGTTAAATTAAAAAAAAAATTTTGCTTTCTATTAAGGTGCCTCTCTATCCATTTCAGTCAAAATTACTAAATGTACAGACAATATATTTCTACTGTCTTATTATATATAGAGACTAGCGGGTGCGCACAGCTTCGCCCGCTTATTTACACCCTTAGGGGTGAATTCTAAAAAAACCACGTAACACGTGTTCAATAAAATATTTTTAACAGTCTGAATTTCAAAATTTTATAAAAATCAGGGCCAATTTTAAAAAAATCATACAAAGTTTCAACCCCTATTTCATCTCTTTAGGGTTAAAGTTTCTCAAAATCCCTTCTTAGTGGGTGTCCAGATTATGAAAATAAACATCTGTCCAAATTGCACGTTTCTACGGCTGTGCGTGCGTCTTACTTCAGTCAGTCAGGTACATGTCCTTTTATATATCTAGATTACTAGCAGCCGCTTACGGCTTCGGTCGTGTATACTACATAATTATTTATTCCCGACTGCTAAGGAAGGGTTATGTTTTTCGCGCGTATCTTGTATGTATGTAATATTCTTTATTACCTCGTATCTCCAGAACCGCTGAACGGATTTACATATTTTAGGTGTCGTTAGATTCCTACTAGCAGCCCAAGTGTTCTTAGATAGGTGACGTTAGTAAAAAATAATCATGGCGTCTGTGGTACGCCATTGGACGTAGTGAAAAAAAAATTTTCGTTTCGAATACTACAATATGGGTATCAAATTAAAGAGCTCAATTTCAGGATTTCAAAAAGGTATATCATGATTATCATTACCATAATAAATTCTAACAAAAAAATTAAAAATAAAAAAATATTTGTAAAAACAAAAACCCCGACTGCATAAACCTAAACTGCATAAAGAAAATAAACAAGTCCAATAGTTTATTAGGATTAACAGTCGGGACCTCTTTAAATTATGCGGGGTTCCTTGTAAAGATTTTATTGATTGAAGAATTACTTATAGGTCCCGACTGTTAATCCTAATAAACTATTGGACTTGTTTATTTTCTTTATGCAGTTTAGGTTTATGCAGTCGGGGTTTTTGTTTTTACAAATATTTTTTTTCTATCATTCTATTTACGTTTGTGATCTAATAACGTGATTATTTTAAAGACAGTATCCTCATACATTGATAGCTACAGTTTCAGCCAATTAAATAAGCCACTTATATTGTCGCAATTCTTTATATTGACATAACTTTTTTTTTATGCAGCAATGGAAATACAACTTTAAATATTAGGAAAGTTTGCCAAAATACAATAGTGAGAACTGCATTTAAATCGATTACGTATTTTCCAAGATTAGCTAGAACAAGCACACAGATATATATATTTTTTTAAATTATTATTTTGGGTTCTACTCTCTTCTATATTGACAAATGTCTCCAATAATATCAGCTTCCTAAATAGAAAACCTAGTGTTAAGACACTCCTTTCCCTACTTTCCGCCAAGTTCTGGAGGCATTGCGTGTTGAGTGGCGGAACTCAACGCCGCGCTTTGCCACACCAGAGCGAAGAAGTGAAAATATAAATGTAAATAAATATTTAATTTCCTCGAGTGGGGATCGAACCAACAACCAGTCGATTTTACAGTCACACTTTATGCCCCTGCGCTACGACCGGCCTCAATTTATAATAATAATACTGATTATATATAATTTCATTGTCATCGGAGCTAAAGCTATATTTTAAGTTTCAGCTCAAACGTATACTGGAAAGTGGATAAAATTTATCTTGCAAGATTTGATTACAGACAGACCGACAAACATCTTGACAGGTTAAACTAAATAAGAGCTTGTAAAAAGAGGTAGGTACAATTTTTTTGCGTCACGTATTATTATATAAATGTAGCAGGCGAAGACGTGGGCCGATCGCTACTTATAAATAAAATATAAGAAAATTTTACTATCAGTTATTTTACTATAAGCACTGTTTAGTAAACAGTTTTGTTCAATAAGTTCATAAAATGTGGGACATCTGGTCGCTTGAATATGTAATAAATAAGCACTATTTTAAAACAAATAACGAAGTGATGAAGATACATAATCTAATTCAACGAATGTTTTACGATGAAGAAGTAAAGTGAAAGTTAAAATGAAGAATTTAATTCCAATTGAGAATCGAACCCAAAACCGTTAAGTTTACAGTCGGACTCAATGAATCACGACGGCCTCTAATTATAAGGACATTGTATTTTTCACTACTATTCATATTTTTTCTCGTTGATTCTAGTTATTTAATCATTCATACTGTCTCAATTTCTCTAATTCTTTGCTTATACGTTTTTGGTTTTCATATATATGAACAGATACATATATATATATATATATATATATATATATATATATATATATATATATATATATATATATATATATATATATATAAAGCGACCTTGGATTCGATTTCCGTTCAGGGAAACTAATTAGGTCCTAAAGACTCCTTAAGGCAAAAGTTTAAAGAAATTAATATATTGACAGTTGAAAATGTTATGTATGTTAAAAAAAAACATCAATAATTTTACCAAAATTGGTGTTGTTCGGTTGCATCGAATCCGCAATTCTTTTATGGGACAATGTGTACGCTTTTACAATATGATCCCAGGAAACGTCAGAGAATTTTCTATGTTACGAATTAAAAGAAATGTGAAAAGACGTTTGTGTATTAAAGGTTATAACCAAATTACTGAATTTATAAATGATAACACGCCTTGGGAATAAAATGCTCGCTCCAGTCTGTTTCAAAGGTATCATTGTCACAGAAAATTAAATATGTATTTGTATAAAATTGTTTTTAAAAAAGTAAGTCCCGCTGAGTTTCTTGCGCCGGTTCTTCTCTGGGCTGAGGCATTAACTTTAGTAAATTATTCGACGTTCAAAAAATTAAGCCTCTAACTTCTTATTTTGAATAAAATTATTTGAATTTGAATTGAATTTGAAATAATTTCCTTGCTCTGGTAACAAGACAAAACGCAGTGTTAAGTTCCGCCACTCAACATCCTAATATGCGAGAATAAGCGTAAAGATTGTAAAAAAAAAATTAATTTCCTTTATTTTGCTGTTCGCTAGACCTGATGACTGCATAAATATTACATATTGAAAACAATAATTTGCATATGCTTATGTAAAGTCAACTTACACGATCCCTATTATTGCACACAATGATAATAAATTATTATTCTATATTGAATAAAACGGTTTGTTATTATATAAGATAGTATTATAGAATATTTTGTATTCGTATGTTTATTTGTATATAGTTAAATGTCGTTGATTTATTTAAGGAAAATGGCCCAAAGTTCGTGCTAGTACGTTATTTCGTTAGTTCTGGTTATGGCAAAAAAATAAGCAATTTAAGTATTATTTGCAAAAACTATGTATTTATAAAAAAACATTATAATTTTAAGTATCTAAAAAATTAAGTAACAATATTTTAATGGAAAAAAAAACACAAACACAGTATCAAAGATACTGGAGGAAGGTCACGTAAAAAGCATGAGGATCCCCCGGAGAGCATGTATGAAGAGGTTGATGACAATGGACGAGGCGGAAGAGGTATGTAGGGATCGTAGCGTTTGGCGCTCCAATCTCTCTGACTACCCCGCTAGGGATAAAGCGTGAAACTAAGTAAGTAGTAAGTAATATTTTCATGACAAAATTGAGGGTATAGCGACATTTGAAAGGCAAGATTTGACTACGAACTATAGTGTATCGTTTGTAACGTTTATATTGCTTACCACCGTAAGACTAGCGTACGAAATTCTTAAGACTGTAGAAAGACAAAGGTAAATAATTCAAATAAAACTTTGAATATATTTTCGGACGCGGTCGCGGCTTCGCCCACTTTGACTGAAATTATAAAATATATTTATGAAATTATTTTCAGTTATCAGTAGGATTAGTAAGAAAGTATAAGTCTAAACAATCAAAATAAGCTGAAAAATAATAATAAGTGTGGAGACTTAGTATTACGAGAAGAAAAAATATCTGAGAAATTTAAATGAACAACCAAATTAAGTAAAAGTAACTAAATGATATTCTTAATATTAAAAAATATATTTGTAAAAACAAAAACCCCGACTGCATCAAACTAAAAAGAAAATAAACAATCCCAATAGTTTATTAGGATTAACAGTCGGGACCTCTTTAAATTATGCGGCGTTCCTGGTAAAGATTTTATTGATTGAAGAATTACTTATAGGTCCCGACTGTTAATCCTAATAAACTATTGGGCTTGTTTATTTTCTTTTTAGTTTGATGCAGTCGGGGTTTTTGTTTTTACAAAAATATTTTTATTTTTCATTTTTTTGTTAGAATTTATTATGGTAATGATAATCATGAACCTTTTTGAAATCCTGAAATTGAGCTCTTGAGTTTGATACCCATATTGTAGTATTCGAACCAAAAATTTTTTTTTTTCACTAAGTCCAATGGCGTACCACAGCCGCCATCATATTTTTTTTATTAACGTGACCTATCTAAGAACACTTGGGCTGCTAATACGAATCTAACGATACCTCAAATATGTAAATCCGTTAAGCGGTTCTGGAGATACGAGGTAATAAAGAATATTACATACATACAAGATACGCGCGAAAAACATAACCCTTCCTTAGCAGTCGGGAAAAAGTACCTACCTAAATAAAATAAACAAAAATAATAAGTAAACGTAACCAATTAATATTAATAAACAAAACCAAACAAAACTAGCTACATTATTAATATTATAAATGAAAAATAAATATATAAAAGTATTAAAATTAACACGAAATATAATATATATCAAGATAAAACGATAAATAAATTAATAATGCTATCCTGTCGCCGAGATTTATTTAGATAATAAAAAAATATATAATTGCAAGGTTTCCGTTGCATTGGCCGTTTATTATAAATAAAAGTGAAGTGTCTGTTTGTGATCACAAAATAACTGTGTTTTTGCAAGTGCATGTGGTTATTTACATAATAGATACACAAATTCAAAATTGCCTGTCTATTTCCCAGAGCTAATGCTCTGAGAAATAGAAAAATGGAACGTTCAGTGAACCATACAGGGAGTTATGGAGCAACACAAAGGCACACACATTTTTGAGGTAAAGATTTACACTTTTATACGTTTTTCGAAAAAGTTTTTATAAGTTTTCCGTGCGTGCGTGGTGTATCTATGTACATAGATACTCCATGAAATAACGAAATATTTTTCTAAATACGATAATTTTTGCGAGCAATATCAAATAAAATCAGAAAAGATTAATATTACGATTTATTAAGTTGTTAACAACAGAACTGAGATAACCTAAATTCACTTAAATACCTAACATTAAATAAAAAGAAGCGGGAATTGCCGCGCAGGGCCAAAACTTACACCACACTTAGTGTGGTTTTTTAAATTTCTTAGTGTGGCACACTAAGAAATTTAAAAAAATCTAACTAATCTACTAATTGAATAAGCTAAGAGAACTACAATTACATAAAAATTAACAGTAGATCGAAAATGTATGAAAATTTACAAAACCGTCAACGTCGTCTGACCGTTCGAGTCGGTAGGCTAGCTAATTTTGAATCACTAATATCTCTTAAGTATTTATTATAAGGATGTACAGTAAACTTTAATTTCAATCTAGATGAAATTCTAAAGGTGACTATTATATTTATTTTGATAAGGGTGAATACCAAATTATATAAAATACATTAACAATAAGCCGATAAATTTAAATTAAATATATTAAATATATTAAATATATATAGCATCGCATGTGTCTCAAAATATTGAGTCAGTAAGCTCATTTTAGGCGACCTTTACTTCAAATAACAAAATTCCTTGTTGCCTAGCAGCGGTTGCTTAGCGACGGTTAAAATAGCATGGCAAAATGAATTGCACGTCAAATTGAGAGATATTGGAATATATTAGTATAAATCAAGAATATTACAAATATGAGAAATAAAAAGTATCTTATCTGTATCCCAAGACACGCAAATATCTCCGTATGAAATTTTAGCACAATTGGATCAGCGGTTTGGCCCTGTTTGCTACGCAGACAGACAGACAGAGTTACTTTCGAATTTAAAATATAGGTATGGATAATAAATAAAATAAATAATGCAAGCATATTTCAAACTGCTGCACTATATTTCACTAAGCATTTTTTTTTAAATAAACATATACATGATTAAATTCAATAGAGTCAGAGTTGAAAAGAACTTATCTAGTTGTTCTACTACCGTTGTTCATACATGTAAGTATGTGTATGAATTGCTATCAATGAATTTTAAAAACATATGTTACTTGATAGTATTATTAAAAACATGTCTTCTTACTAAAGAGTGAATAGTAATGTTTATAATAATTAGAAGTTACTAATTTTATTCTATAAGGAATAAATATGTTAAGGTAGTATTTATAAAAAAATATATATTATATTCTTATGAAATGGCAATATTAAATGTTTTGTAAAATATTACAAAACAAAAATTCTTGTTAATATGTGTACAAACAAGCGTTACGATATTCAAGTATTTTAATGAATATTTAACTACCATATATATATTTATATTTTACTATAATTTACCATATATATATTTATATTTTACCATATATATATTTTACTAAAAATAAATTAACAGCCAAGCGCAAGTCATATGAAAGAACCTTTAGCGTAATTTTGTTCGAAGCCACAAGCGGAGCGAATTGAAATAACAAAAACACAATTACACAAAAGCGACAAGTAACAATTACTAGACACGAGGCCATAACTATATAATATCTTAGAGAAACGGAAATAAATGATTCATTATTTAGAAGCCTATCAACAATTCCATCACAATCTGCAGTGATGGCTACGTTGCAGATAAGTTTAATTATATTTTTATCATTTTACAGATGTAACGCGCAAGTAAACCAACGATACTATCCACGATACCATTTAGCACCGCCGTATGGATGGATGAACGATCCGAATGGATTTTGTTATTTTAAAAATGAGTACCATCTATTCTATCAATACAATCCTAACAGCAGCTTAGTGCCAGGCATTGCTCATTGGGGTCACGCAAAAAGCAGTGACTTAGTTCACTGGAAGCATCTTCCTATTGCTATGTATCCAGACCAAAGCTTCGACAAAACTGGTGTATTTTCTGGTAGCGCTATCGTTGAAAACGATACAATGTATCTATATTATACAGGCAACGTAAACCATCCTGGAAAAACACCTGATCATATACAACGACAAGCTCTAGCTGTTAGCACTGATGGCGTTACTTTTACCAAGTATAAAAGCAATCCAATAATAATAGAAGATAAACATCAACCAAATTTGAGAGATCCGAAAGTTTGGGAACATGATGGTACTTATTACATGGTATTGGGTAATTCCTTTAATAATGACTCCTTGGGAAGAGTTCTTCTCTATACTTCAGAGGATAAAATAAACTGGCATCAAGTATCTATATTGGATAAATCAGATGGATTTTTAGGCTTCATGTGGGAGTGTCCAGATTTCTTCAAACTAAATGATCACTTTGTTCTTCTTTTCTCTCCTCAAGGTATGAAAGCTGAAGGCTCCAAGTACAGAAATCTTTATCAAACTGGTTACATTGTAGGTGATTTTAATTATTCAAGCAAACAATTTAAGCCTATTACAAAATTCCGAGAATTGGACCATGGCCATGATTTTTATGCAACACAGTCTGTTTTGGATGGAAAAGGTCGTAGAGTTGTTGTAGCATGGCTAGACATGTGGGATCAAAATTATCCTGAGGGACCCGATGGGTTTACAGGTCAAATGACAATAGTACGGCAATTGTCCCTAACAAAAGATGGCCATTTAATTCAAACGCCTTTACCTGAAATGAAATCAGCACGAGGTAAAATACTATGCAGAGGAAGAGCGAGTGGTGGAACTACAGTATTTTTAGAAGATAACGCTGCAGAAATAAGCCTTATTGTTAAAAGAAATAACAGTTTGGAATTAAACATTGAACCTGAAAATTCACTTAGTGATGGACAAAATCGTACATCCGTTAAAATTTTGTACGATGCAGAATCGAAAACTCTTACTCTAGATCGAGGTGGACCCGATGGTATCCGCAGCACAGCATGGCACCCAAAGAAAATAGTTAAAATGAGAATTTACGTCGACGCAAGTTCTGTGGAATTATTTGGTGGAGACGGTGAGGTGACCTTTTCAAGCAGATTTTTCCCCGACGGTAATCTACAAGTGCGCTTGGGCGACAAAAGTGTGGCAGAATATTTACAAATAACACAATTAAGGCCAACAGTATCATTTGATTGAAAATTGAACGCTATAAGGAAAAAATCAATGACCAGTTAAATATTCTAATATTTTTTATTTAAATTACACTATTTGTTAAAACATTAACACGTTATTAATTTAGTTGAAAAATAAATAATTATGCATTAAATTAAAAGATTTCATTCATTTTGTATAGTCCTATATATTCCTTAAATACTTTAAGAATGTGAGATTTTTTTTCCTATTTAATTATTAGCTGCACGCTGTATTCTGCACACAGCAGGAAAGGCAGAAGGAGTAACTAGTGTTAAACTTGTTTAATTATGTGACTGACAATCCACACAATACTTCGGCAACGTATAAAATACCTAGGGCGTCCAGGTAATGTATGAAATAGTATAAATATTATGGTCCATTACATATTTTAACTAGATAATAAATACAATTCCTAAGTATTACCTACTGTTTCAGCGAAAATGTGAATAATAAGTAGATCCTTGTCTATGTAGTCACGTGTATAGTCACAAAGTGTAACTATAAACGTGACTGTTTGTGGGTTCGAACCCCACCCGGGGAAATAAAATATTTATTTAGATTATTTAGTATATTTCCATTTCTTTGCTCTGTCCAGTGACTGTCGTGTCCAGGTAAAGCGCGACGTTCGTTTCCGCCACTCAACACGCAATGCCTTCAAAATTCTGAGAAAAGTGTGGCGCGGAATGTCTTAACACTAGGTTCCTTGTGCCTACTCTACTGTGTGCAGGATACCACGGAAAGCTGATTTAATTTTAGATTTTTTTTATTGCAAATAAACTTTCTCAAGTCTTCCTTCGGCGGAAAGTGGGGAATGGAGTGTCTTAACCTACCCTGCTGTGTGCGGGATACAGCGTGAAGCTGATTTATTTATTTATTAACTAATAAAATACAAAGATATCCAACCCATTAACGTACCTACAAAGTTTTTGAATTATAAATTCTTAATAGGTAAATATTTCTGTATATAGAACAAAATATTTTAATGGATTTCAAAGTTCTTTGCAATACAATTAGCACGGAGAAGTGCCAAATTGTTTGGAATTAAATGGTAAAGTTTTCACTTTCAAAATTTGCTAGCCACTTAATTTCTATATATTATTTACTTAATTTTAAATGAAAATGATATTTTATATACCGGGTAAAATATTTCAAACCCATACCTAAGAAAAATCATCAATACTCCTCAACGGTTATGACGTAGGATTATTATTATCATTTCATGAGTTTTATCCAGTCTCATACGTGTGACACAGTAAAGAATAGATACCAGTAACGTAAACACGTACTACTAAAAAATACTACTAATGTAACTAGATATTCCAAACACCCTTAAAATGTACAACAAATTTAATACAAATACAAATAAAATATATTATGATAAGCAAAATATCAGTAATGTCAGTCAGATGTCAGTAAGTCGGTTTAATCTCCCGTGACATTTCTTAAGTTTATCAAAGACTGACGTCTTCCTCTCCACTATAACTATCTAGAATTGTTAGTTATTATAAAAGAAAGAAAGCGCAAGGGCACCGCCCCGCCCCTACACCGTGGATTCCTACCAGACCGTAGCTGCAACAGTCTTTTTTGAACCCTCAGGGACGTTTGTATGTGATCTTTCTGAACGTCCTTGTTACGCTTGTTTATATTAAGATTGTATTAGAATGGTGGTTCGTGATGTTGATTGATTTGTGAGATCAATACAAGTCGTTGGATCGAACGCACTACCGCAACTCGGCCGATATGTTAAGTAAACGCACAGCACACACCCCACAGTCGTGTCTCATACACCGGAGTTCCAGGACATAAAATAGCACCACACACCTGCATGAGACTGGTGGACACTAATACATACACCGGAGTTCCAAGACATAAAATACATACACCTACTAATCATACAACAAGTTATAGAACAACTGTAGAAACCGTTATACATAGATGTATATCCAATACCATACAAGTATCGCTTGCGACAATGTCGATCGCGGCGATATAACAATTAAATGCCATAGCAATTTGTCTAACCAAGCATATTAGTACCAGCGAAGCGGAGCAGCAGTCGGTTGTAACTCCAATATCAGTTATTAGTAAAACATCGGGTCAATGAACTCCGACAATCGTATAAATAGTTTATAATTAGTAATTTGTTAAAGTCTTATCTTTATAATATTTAAATATTTCGACAAATTACCTTTATTGGATATTGAATAGACTCGAGATTAGAATTTGATATAGTAATTATTTTTATATCATATAATAATTTACAAATATATATAAATAATAATAAATAAATAAATATAATTTACCAAACCACACGCGTCTAACAAAGATGGCAGCAAGCATTCTAAGTATTATAAAAATGTAATTTGACATAGCTCCTAAAACATCGTTATGCATTTTTTTCTACTTACTAATTAAATAATATTTATCTTTGTATATTAATGACATTATTTGCATTAATATTACTCTTCTTTGTTTTAATAATAAGCAATTCGAAACTTTATAATAATTATTATTACTTAGCACTACAGACACTTGGTCCGTACCCTTTTTCACTTTATTATTATATCTAGTTTCCTTATCATATATATTAATAACATTATTGTGTACATACAATTAATACCTATTATAAGATGATAATATTTTTAACTTTACATTATTTTACAAAATTTTACTTAGATCTAAGGTGTTAAGCGAGTGTTTATACATGTAATTTTATATTTAACAATTTTACACATTACAATATATATTTAATTACATAGCTATAAATACATGCTAAACTTTTATAATAATTGATTTGGGTGTGAGGAATTTGGCACTAGGATAAGGGCAAGACCTATGGTGGAAGAGGTGGCCGCTGCGTTCCTATCTTTCAAAGCCATCTTTAAATTATATTCCACAATGCGTTTTGTCGGTGTGCCGAGATATTGTATGATGCCGTGCAAAACGCTATCATGCAGCTGCAGCCTAATAGATTTGGTGTTAACCACTAGAACGGTCACGCTGGTCAGACCCTCAGCCTCGTGAATTATCAGCACCTTCGAACCTGTTTCTACTCCCCATCCCTGGGCGATCACAGATTCTTTCTCCTCCTGGGTAAATGTGAGATACAGTGTGTATTTTAGATCTCTCGGTACTGGTGTCATCTTGATATTCTTAATAGAAAGAAACTGTACTACCCTCTTAGACGAACACCAGGATAGATCTCTCGCAGGGCGTAGGTGACGTCCATGGGGCTTCTATGAGAACACACTAAATTTTGGTTGATGAAGACTTGTGGTGGTCTACGGTAAATCATTTCGAAGAGATTCTCTCGGTCTTTATAGGGTAGCTGATTTATATCTCCAATTAAAAAAAACATCCTCGGCTCAGGAGATTCTGCCTGCCTTCACTATCGCTCCAAAGTGGTTCTTTAAAGCTTCGTCGACTATCAAGCGGTTACACTAGTCTGATTTACTTCCAAAATTGAGGATCCACCTTAGAAAGCATGTATAATTTCGAAGGGGCCCTCTCTATATAAGGCTAATCGATGTGCTAGCGTTAGTTTTGTCCTCAACTAATCTCGTCTCTGGGCTGATGCTTTCCAGCCATCAGTTTGAAGTTTCCGGATGGTTACGACATAGGTACCTTCAAAAGCGCATTTGCCACCTTAAAAGACGTAAGTGGCGGTGATCACTTACCATCAAGTAAAACGTACGCTTTCCATAAAAAAAGAAAAAATATTTATGAATTTTTGAAAATGAAGCAAATATGTTGACAGAATTGTGTCACATCATAAACGAAAAAGGCTGTTATAAAAGTTTGTCCTTCTAGGCATTTCGCGTTGTTTTCTTTTAATTTTATTGCAATTGAATTTAAGCACACCTATTTATTAGATTGTTGAAAGATAGCAAAAAATGGTTTTATATTTATACTATAAAAATAATGGTGATAATAAAATGATGGTATTGTTTACATTTCAATATTGTATAGGTCACAATGTTTTAAGTCTCCTAAAATTTTAATTGAGACAGAATGATTCATTAATATTTTTTATTGAAGAACAAAAAAGTGATCCTATAAAAGTCCCGTTTTTTTATTCGAGAGGATCTTTACATTTTCCGTTCTCCACATTCAGCCATTGTTCTAAGAACAGCATCTATATATGTTAATGCAATAATTTAGCTGAGTAGAAATTGGACTTACAACCGTCAGATGTACAATCGAACAATTATTAATAAATAATAATCATAAAATAATAATAAGTAAATAATAATAATCAATAAGTGAATAATTTGAAAATTATTTACTATAACTTAAAAAAAGATCTTTTGACATGATGAGAATTTAATCAATTTTATATTTAATTACCTAGGAAGCCATCAAAAGGGTTCAAGGATGAAGTGGCTCTTAAAACAAAAGAGGTTTGGTGTGTTATATAAAATCTTATTACTATATATACGTATATTTTGTTATGAGCTTTGTTATTGACTGCCTATTGTTTTTAGAATTTTTAGATATTTGAGTCGTGGACGGTAATTACGAAGATTAAGAAACGAAGCAGAAGAGAGCGAGTTAAGTGTCGGAAATCTACGCCGCGCTTTGTCTTGTTATCAGAGCGAAAAAAAGGAAATGAATTTCGTACTTTTATAATAATAATTTTTATTCTTCTGAAAGGGTAGAAAATAAAAAATATAAATTTATTGAACATACTGTAATCAACGCATAGTTAACGTTAAAATTAATTACAAAATAACTTATTTATAAATAAATAACAAATTTGTAGTCTAATTTTGCAAAATAATTTATCAGAGTACTTAAAATACATCATTATGAACAGAAGAAATCATTTTTAAATTAATATTATTTATGTATCTAACATAAAAATATGTATTTACAATTATGTTAAAATAATTAATTGTACTTAAATACTAACAATGCTTAAATACTAACTATACTTAAATGCTAACTATATTTAAAAACTAACTATACTTAATATTTGTCTGATATCAATAATATTTTTATAGCGCTGTAGACGGAGAGAACGTATTGTCGAGACATTCCGTTCTGCACATTTCGTCTGTTTTTTTTCTTCTATTGCGTGTTGAGGCACTAAGCTTAACGCCGCATTTTTATTTTACGAAAGCAGTAAAGTAAAAAAATGCATTTTTTCCATTTTGGACAATCTTCTGAATCACTTTTTTAATATCAACAATTTTGCGATTGGGAACAAAAGTCATAATCATCCCATAGTTACAAGTATTTACCAACTATAGTACTTTAGTTATAACATTTTATCCTGACGTATTTTGTGGTGGGAGACAGAAAGAATCTATTGTTAAGGCAGTCCGTTTTTGAATTTCGAAATAATACGAAAGCGGCGGAACCCATTTCAAATACAATTAATAGACGAAAAACCCTATATATAAATATAATTTTAATTAAATTTAAAACTTATTATATGCTATTAAAATAATACTTTGTTCTTTAAGCTCAAGTTATAAAATATCACATAGAAACATCCAATGGAACTAAAAAACAACTGAAATTTAAAATAAATATTTATATTAAAAATATATCTTCAGTAAATTGGAAATATTGGAATGGTGTACATACGAGTACAAAGATATTTCCCATATTAAGATACACAAATCTAATATCAAGACTCCACACTGTCCGCCGAAGTTTTAAGTCATTGCGTGATGAAAGGCAGAACTTTGTCTACTGGAGCGTGATTTTTTTTTTAGGTTCACGCTGTATTTTGCACTGAGCAGGGTACGCAGAGATAAACATTCCGTTCCCATTAAGGCACTTATTTTTCCCACTTCACCGAATTCTGGACGCACTGCGTGTTGATAATTGACTCGTTACCAGAGCTCGGAAAAAGAAAATATAATATATTTCATTTCCTCGAGTGACAATCGAACCCACAACCTGTCACAGTAGTCCGCTTGTACCCTGCGCCACGACTGGCCTCATTGATGTAAGTATACGAGCTCTACCAAAATGATTAATACTGTAGTAGTTTAGATACGAGCTACCAAAATTTTGTTACTAACATAAGTTAAATAAATTTGTACTAACTAAAAAAGTTTTGTAACTTAGACCAAGCCTGTCAATAAAGTAAATTATTTTTATTATGTTTAGTATATATTTTTTATGTAATGGTAGAATTAAGTACTGGCATATCCGGTTTAGGAGAAAAATCTTCCATCATACCTAAAATGGACACATACGATCCTGATACAAGTGCAATTAAGGAAATTATACTAATTATAGTATTTTTTATTAGTACATAGTTGAATCTTCCCAAATCTTTGTCCCAATGGTACACAGTGTCTACTACAGCTGGAATGAGAAGACCTAGTGTTGAGAAGAAAATGGCCCCCACCAAGCTTATCACGAGTTCTAAATTGGGGAACGCTACTGCTACAGCCACTGTAAAAATAATAAAAAATAAATGAAATTAGCTTCACAGTGTATCCGCACGCAGCAGGGTAGGCAGAGACAACTTAGTGTCAAGACACTCCGTTCTCCAATTATTGCCTAATTAGTCTAGTTTCGACCGACCGTCCTACCGCCGCCCACGATCCCGTGCAACACCAGAGGAGCTACAGGTGCGATGCGGGCCTCTAAGGTGGGTTGGGTGCCGGAGCCCTGCATTACCTGATGCGAAACGCAGTGGCATAAAGCCACTACTAAACGCCACTTTTAAATGCCGGGGGTGGTAATGATCCGTTCGAGTCTGCCCATGCGTGTTGCCATTGCTGGCGACGTGACTCTACCACACGTACTTTAGTAGCCTCTTACGACACTACCAGTACCAGGATGATCCTATTCTACCCTGGGATCACACGGCACGTCGATACTTATATAATAAAGTATCATTATATATAAGTCGATGATGTTTAATTTCTAATAGCAATTAGCTTATTTAAATTTCTTATTCTGATGTCGGAATTCTGTTCTCCATTATTCTGATTTTCATTTATAATATTTTACTCCAAAATAGAAATACATTTTAAATACGTACCAGTTATTATAACAATGACAGTCCTGATGCCAACTTGAATAACGTTTTCGTATTTAGTGGAATTCCTCTTCTGTAGCCGCCGTTGTATCATTTCCATGGGAACGTAAAATTGAAGGGCGAACGAAAGATAAATGACAAGCGCCATTAAAAGTTTAGCACTTTGTGCAACCCTGAAACACATTATTATACATTTATAACTTTTTACATATAAATTTATTAAAATATAAATTTATTATCAGCTTAACGCTGTATCCCGCACACAGCAGGGTAAACAGAGGGTACCTAGCGTTAAGTTAAGTAAAGTAAATTAAGCGAACCCATAACCAGTCGGTTTTACAGTCACATTTTGTGCCCCTGCGCCACGACTGGCCCCATATATAATTTTATTAGTATATAAATTTCTTAGTACCTATGGCTTCGCCCGCGGTGGTAAAGGGAAAAAATTGAGAGTTGTGTATGACACATGACACATTTTAAGTGCCCCAGGCTTAGTGGGTTACATCGAAACGATTAATATAGTCCATTATATATTTTTTTTAGCTTCACGCAGTATTCCACACACAGTAGAAGGGGACGTTACAACCTAGTTAAGAGACTCCGTTTTCATTAAAACACTTCCATTTCTCACTTTCACTGGATTCTGGATGCATTGAGTATTGAGTGGCGGAACTCGACACTGTGCTTTGCCTAGTTGCCAGAACGAGGAAATGAAAATATTAAATATTTCATTTCTTCAAGTGGAAATCGATCCCACTGTGCCCCTGCATCGCGACTGGCCTATGAAACATATTTTTTTCAAGTGGTAACAGCAATTTCTAAAATTTGCTAAGAGCGTTTTCAACCAAATAAATTCTTCAGTGGCCAATACAATGATGTTGGAATTTCGTTATGATATTGTCATTTAATATAATATTAGTAGAATTGAAACTAAAAGCTATTTCATGTTGTTTCTATTATAGGCTTTTAGATGAATCTATTACTGTTTTCCATTAATTTCTCATTATAAAAGCGAGGATAAGTATATATTCTGGAAATTCATTAATAAATACGATTTTCTAGAAAAGTATAGCTTTATATTGCGGATTGCGGTAATTAAAATAAATGTTCTATTGAAATATTGAAAGTACATTAATTTTTTATTAAGAATGAATGTGGGTTCGATACCCATTCGATAAAATGAATTATTTTCTTTTCCGCGCTATGGTGACAATACAATGTTGCGGAACACCTCGTTTAGCCTCGTTACCAGATCGAGGAAATGAAAATATTAAATATTTCATCACCCTTAGTAAGAATCGAACTCACAACCGTCGCGCTTATGGTAGCCCATGCGACACGACGGCCACAATTATTTATTTAGCTTGACGCTTAATCCCGCATACAACATAGTACAATAGCCAGAGGGAGTTTTTGTCAGGATACTCTATTCTTCGTGTGCAGATTGCCAAAACGCCGTTCTTTGATCTGCCAGAGCGGGGGAAATAAAAATGATCACTGATAGGATCGTACGATCGAGAATCTAACTAGCGCCATTTAAAGTTTTGTTTCGTTTCGTTTCCATAACGTCGCTGACGCCGCTACGTTATGACAACCTGTAGGTTACTTACCAAATAAAAAAAATATATATTACCATTGATCCTGTGGTAAGTTTAAAGTTACACTTCCTTTCACGGCGTCACCATATTGTACGTAGCCGAAGAAGCCAACTATCCCGTACAAACACATGACGATGACCATAGACACGTTCAAGACTCCCGGACAACCCAAGAACTGCTGAGGTTTAGCCATCTCGTTCTCTACAGGCATTACGACACCAATACCTTCCATCGCGAATATAACGGTGCTGAAAATAAAAAAAAATGTATTGAAAATACATGACTATTAATATACTATATACGAGTACGATATTATTAGTAGAACAAATTTCAAAGTCAGCATAAATAATCTTCGACATATTTCTTCTTCAGTAGCAATATTTCAATTAATATTGCAGTTAAGACATCAAAATTAAATAAAAAATCCATTTTTGTTTCTTAAGTGTGAATTAACACTTTAAAAATGTTAAAAATTATTTTTAAAATGAAATTTCGTTTAAATGTAATTAATCAGCACGAAGAAATGATTCCATTGTATTACCACATTAAACTCCTTAGACTTCTTGAGGTTGGCTTAATTAATATTTCTAAGAATGTACCGTTGTTAATTTATATTTGATTCACATATAATATTTATTATTATATATTTTTTTGTGTAAAACAATATAGGACGTAATTTTAGTAACTATTACGATCTTCAAATAAAATTATAATCATAATTTTTTGGTTATGAAGAAAATCTACAAACTTACCTTAAAAAGAGAGGCCATTGTGAGACATCAGCCACCATTTCCCTCTCACTCAACGGAGGTAGGTCCACAAATATATAATACATAGTCACAGCGAATACAATTACTATTAAAAAGTTTGCGATTGCTGAGAACGGCACTAAATATTTCAGATTTCTTATCTGACATATAAGCACTAGTGGTACTAATGTTAGAACACAGTAGATTTGAATTGATATGTTTGATTCTGGATAGTATACGTCAATGACCTGTTGAAAAAATTAAGAGAATAAAGTTAACTTGACGGTTATGGATTCGATTCTCACTTGTGGGAATTAGTTATTTTCATTTTCCCGTTCAGGTAACAAAACAAGGCGTGGCAGTTACTCCATTCATGAAATGTAGTGAACAGAGTGTCTTAATACTAGGCTTTTTGTCTAACTAGCTATAAGTTGGATATAGCGGGGAGCTAAAAAATATAATACAATAGTTGTGCATTCAAGTCCATCTTGGAGGAATGTTTAAATAAATATTTTTATTTTTCCCGGAAACTTATATGTTTCACAAAATCAAGAACAGAGTAATAAAACTGTAATTTTCCTCTCTTCACCGCTATAATGGAAGAAATATGTAGAAATGAAGAATAATAAGTACAATCTCATATAATACCTCCAGAATTCGGCAGAAAGTGTGGAACGTAGTGTCTTAACAGTGTTAAGACACTACGTTCCCCACCTACCCTAGGAACCTAGTGAGGTTCCCTCTACCTACCCTGCTGTGTGCGGGATACAGCGTGAAGTTGATTTTTTTTTTATCTCATTTTATTCACAGCCAGTTTTTTCGATATTATAGGTACCTCGTTTGTTTGTCTTCACACATATATAATAAAGTATGTAAGCTTAAAGAAATACAGATATTCTATTTGGAGTAATAAAATATACTTAAAATTAATTAAGTATTTGGCTTTGCCTCGTTACCAAAGCGTGGAAATGGGAATATTAAACAGTCAGTCAGTCATTAAATTTTCCTATATTATGTACTTGCTAGTAAATTCAGCTCGATTATACTATTGTATTTTATAAAAAATACACATTTATGGCACTATTCCATATTATAATGCTAATAAATATAAGATAATTTCCACTTTTCATTTTCTTATATAATAATAAAAATAAATATCTAATATAGTATTTATTAGCAATAATTATTAAAAAAATGCCTTACCTCCTTAAAAGATGAACCAATAAAGACAACGTACACGCAAAGTACGCTCAAGTACGTCATCGCCATCGAATAGTCTATTAATGTCCTTAAAAAAATATGAAAATATTTAATAAATTGAAAGTGGGAGCCGGAAGTGTCTGGACGCTAGGTTCCCGGGTTCCCTCTGGTTACCCTGCTATGTTCAGAAAACTTTAATTCTTCTGCTCTAGTTATTTTTTTGTATTATTTTTACAACTGAAATAAGGTATTTTAAATATTATTTGGCTTTATTTACGCCTAATACTATATTTTTGCAAAGGCGCAGTTATTCAATACTCTGCATATATTTAAGTAGGTACATTATACAATATTGTTGTTAAAATGAGAGTGACAGACTGGCAGATATGTTTGTAATCATACACTCACACACGCACACACATACATACATACATACATACATATATATTAGCTATTTGAATTTGACCACGCAGGTGAAGCTATAGGTAAAAACTAGTGACAATATATAAGCATCTAAAGTCAAAAAAGGTCCAATATTACACCATATTATGTTTACCATAATCTCTCAACGTCTGTTAACAATGTTGACATAATTATATAACTTACTTTACGAAGCTACTCCAGGAACGCAGTCTTTTGGGACCGTACGCGAAGGCCGCGCCGCATGTTTCCGCAAAACCCATAGACGGCTTTTTGGCTTCCGCGCATACTTCTTGCGATGTTTTTACCTGGAAAATGGTTGATTATATGATATTTTAATGGAAATAAGTATTATTTTCTTTTATGTTTAGGTCTTGTTTAAGGCCGCGGTGTAGCGGCACAGCGCCAGTGAACGCAACAATGATTATGGGTTCGATTCCCACTCGAGAAAAAGATCTTTCTACTTCCCCGTCCCTATGATAGCTAATTTTTCTTTTTCGGCGTCTCGTTTTATCCCATAATAGGCAGAAAGAATGTAGTATATTGTAAACACAATTTAAATAGAATCATTCCCTTGATTGGATGTCGAACTTACAACCATAATGTTTACAGTCTGACCTAAATATACTTGTTTTTTTTTGTTATTCTTAAAGTAAAACTAAAAAGACTTTTCTTATATATAACAGTAATTTACAGTATCCTTGAACATACTTCAATTTATTTTAAAATTTTCTATGTTAAGTATTTTTCTCTTATCGATGTTAGAGGATGAATTCGTGATAAAGAAATTTAAGATAAGCGCTATTTAAATGCATGTTGTAAAAATACGAAGAGCTATTATTATACATATTATAAATTATGCTATAATGACAGCTAGGTACCTATGTTGTTCATAGAAAATTTTATATTATTTATTTTTCATAGTACTCTCTTTTTTTATTTTTACTTTCAATATGTATTTATTATAAATAAACTATATTTACATATAAATGATAATGATTGGCTTGCTTGGAATAATAGGTTGGGGCAAAAGTACCGTCTTATTTTGAATGTATGTAGTAATCAAACCTCTTTGGCTGTACTGAAAGTAATTAGCTTGTATATTATTAAATGTGACATTCTGAAGATGCAATAAATAAAAAAAAAGATCCGCCATTTTTCAATTGTTTTTCAAGCAAGCAAAATGAACGTAGGTGACGAAGAAATTCGGTATATTTTATATTTATTTTACAAAAAAGGTAAAAATGGAACGAACGCCGCGAATAAAATTTGTGCGGTTTACGGATCTAATAAGAGTAGCACAAATGTGGTTCAAGCGTTTCAAGTCTGGGAAATTTTAGTGTGAAAGATGAAGTTCGCTCTGGTCTGGATCAGTGTCATCTTTGAAAAAGTGGAGCAAGATCGACATATTAGAAGCTACGACATTTCTGAAGAGCTGGATGTTGATCATAAAACAGTTTTACGTCATTTACGAATGTCTGTCCATCTGCGTTTCTTTGTTGAAACGTAACAATTCCAAACCATTTCTTAAACGGTTGATTACGGGTGATGAAAATGGGTGACTTACGATAAGAATGTGTGATAAAGATCATGGTCGTAGCATGGACAAGCTCCACAGAACGTGGCAAAGCCAGGTCGGCCGGTGTGTGGTGTATACTCTATGTACGGTGGGATTGGAAATGGATTTTGTAACATTTTTAAAGTTTTAATCCACACTTAGGAAAGAAAAATCTTACTTAGAAAACGTATAAAAATTCGAACGTAGCAGGACTGGAACTGACTCGCTCTGAAACAAATATTTCATTGAAATGAAATATTTATTTCATTTCTTCGCAGACAAAAGCGCGGCGTTGAAATCTGCCACTCAACAGGCAATGTCTCCTAAATTCGGCGGAAAGTGGGGAACGTGTCTTAACACAAGGGTTCCAACTGCCTGCGTGAAGGGTTCCATCAGCGTGAAGCTGATTTGACTTCATTCTTCGAATGAGAATATACAGAAAACTATGTAAAGATGAAATCGTCCCTATTTTTCAAGAGAAATAATGAAATCATGATATTAAGTCTTTGCTGAAAAAATGTTATGCTTTGTCTTTGAAAAACTGTTATGGAAGACTACATTAAAAAACATAAAGTTGCAGATTCATGCAATGGGATCTTAGGCCATTAGCAAAAGTTCAGTGACGAAGCGTTATAAAAATCTTGTTCCGGAATAAAAGCACTTTGCGTTATCCAATAGAGTATCAAATCTCGCTACGTGTGAAGTTTTCGTGTAATTTTATTTACAAGCTTCGAATGATAAAATATGGCTTTGAAATAATATATAAATGGTTTTTTCTCTCTGTATCCCTCACATAGTAGGGTAGGTAGAAGGAATCTAAAAACTTATAGTTAACATATTCGATTCCCATTAAGACACTTCCGTTCCCCACTTTCCACCAATTTCCGGAAGCATTGCGTGATGAGTGGTGGAGCTCACTGCGCCTTGCTTTGTTACTATATCAAGGAAATGAAAATATAATTAAAAAAATATCATTCAACTTCATATAAAAAAAATAGGTAATATTTCTTTGATCGAGAGAGACGAGAAGTTAAAATCTAAATAGGATTTATTAATATTTATTTTAAAACTAAAGATAAAATAATCTGAATATTTTAATAGGAGGAAAATAATTAGTTGCTATTTTCGAAATTTTATGTATAGCAAGAAATTTTATTTTTGCATTACAATGTCATTAAATGTTTAATTTATTTAACAAAATAAGGAAAGAAGGAAGGATTAATTAAAAATGATTAATTATAAAGAAATATAGTTCAACGAGTAAAGGTCAACAAAACAAAGGTAAAACAAAGGTTTCTACGAAGGAAATAATCCCCATGTTTCCTTCCGGGGATACTTATGGGTTATATTTTAAGCAGATTTTGTTCCTGCCATATAGCAAGGTAGGCTGAGAGAATGTGGTATTAAAATACTCTAATTAAAACATTAATAATTACTTAAACATTAAGTGTCTCGACGCTTAGGTCCGCATTTATAAATAGCTTTTAAGTCTGAGATCGATCTTGAGATACCGTTTTCATTCATAGACATATAATTCATAACTCAAACGGTATCTCAAGATTAATCATAGACTTGAAGGCGGTTTATAAATACGGGCCCCAATATTGGGTTAAATTCGAACCCACAACCATCTCACTTAGAGTCAGGCGCTTCCCTCCAACACTTTATATATTCAAAATTTTCATCAAAAACAACTTACTAGTAAATGTACTGTATGTGTACATATTGCTCCCGCTATTAAAGTTCCCAGCACGCCTGTGGCGAGACCCGCGTTCTTAAACGCTGATGGCATTGCAAGAATACCGGAACCCAAGCAAGCTTTTAGGAGATGAACTATTGAACCGATTGTACTGTAACAACAAACATTTATATAATGTGGATAAATCTCTAAATATTTATATATATACAAATAAGATAATTGAGAATTCTATTAATTTATTACTTTCTATCTGTTGTATTCTACTTTTGATAAGGTTAAAAAAATGTATAAAGATTTGAAAAAAAAACAAGTGCACACATGATTTTTTTTTAATTTTTTTTGTAAATAAAAAAGATGGTTCAACAAAAATAAATTGCTCGTAGAAAATAATTTTCCTTAATACGTATAACAGTTTAGAATAATTTAAAACTTTAATTAATATTCAATATATCACGCAGAGTATTTCATTCATTTTAATTATTACAACATCAAATAAATTCTACTCCACATTCCAATAGTCCACGCTATCAAGAAAAACGTGTGCAAGAAAAATAATAAGTGACGTTTTATATTTACGTAATAATTATTTTATTTATATACATATTTTGCAATACAAAAAAATTATAAGCAATTACATTTACAATTTACTTTACTTAGACTTTTTTTCTCGCTCTGGTAAGAAAATAATCGTACGGGGCGCGGCGTTGTGTTACGCCAATCAACATGCAATGTCTCAAAAATTGGTCGGTGCATAGGGAACAGAGAAATACTACGTTTCCTTTGCATTTAAGGTCGAGATAAAACCATAGTGTCTCAAAATCAACGCAATATTTAAATTTAATGGACACCATAAAGTACACAAGATAAAACCTCATAAGAAGAAATCTAATGTTTTAAAGCTGATTTAAATTACACAAACTAGGGCTAATTTAAAAAAATATGATTGTGGCTGTCAAAATTTGTATTTTTTTAAAATATTGTTCTGTTATAAAAACTCGTTGTTGTATCGTGTAATGCTTCCTGTTTACAAACTCCAAACTCTCAACTGCCCAATTGTTGTCCTTTCAGAAGAATGATAACAATCTACTGTAATAATGCCGGCAAAATCAAATAATGCGTTAATTTTAGAACACCCGCCCTATTTAATAAAATTACACAAAGTATTTATATTAACATACGAGTTTGGATGCTCAACTTGACGATGCTCGAAGGGATTGTACGCTTTTTCATTGTTAACCACATCTTTAGAATCGATACTCAATGTAGATTGAAACCCCGTAGTAGTCGTTAAATTTGCCCTGAAACAAAAAAGATAAAATATTCATTTATATATACATAATAATATTAATCTATAATATCAAAATTTGAGGCCAGTCGTGGCGCAGCGGCACGAGGTGTGACTGTAAAACCGACTGGTTGTGGGTTCGATCCCCACTCGAGGAGATGAAATATTTACTTAAATTTATATTTCCATTTCTTCGCTCTGGTGTCGAGGTTAAGCGCGGCGTTGAGTTCTGCCACTCAACACGCAATGCCTCCAGAATTCGGCAGAAAGTGGGGAACGGAGTGTCTTAACACTAGGTTCCCTCTGCCTACCCTGCTGTGTGCGGGATACAGCGTGAAGCTGATTTATTTTGATTTTATTTTTATAATATCAAAAGAAAGGTAATATAATCGCTATAAACAGAAAAAACTCGTTTGTTGGGGAGGTAATAGCGCAGCGGCACTGTAAACGTAATGGTTGGGGGTCGATCCCTACTCGAAGGAATTAATTATTTTCGTGCAATGTCTCTAAATGAAAGAAATAAGAGGAGTGATTTTAGGAACCTAGATTCGTTCACATTAAAACACTTCCGTGTACTTGCGTGAATATAATTATGCAGGAATAATAAAAGTTATATAATTTATGACAAGCAAAACAACAAAGAAAAAGTCGACCACCATGTTCTGTGGACAAGCTAAATTGTCATTCGTTTTATAAATAATAAAACCCTCTGGAAAATTAGATACAATCACATTAATGAGAAAATAGGATTTCAGTTTTATCTCATTTACGATTCATATTTTGTAAAATAAACAAAATATAATGCGGATTCATTGAACCTTCTTAATTATTTTTTCTTAATTGTAGAATTAAACTTAAATAGCTTAGATTGTGTCTGTGGGTTAGTTGGTTATACACTAGTATGTATAATTGATTCTTTTATTTCTCATTCGTTGTGGTTTTGTGGCAGAGCCTTTGACAGCAAGTACCATGTTTATGGGCTAAATCCTCCACAACAAAAATGTTTTTTTTTTGTAATTAATGGCTAGACAATGCGCGACGTTGAGTTCGCGCGAATTTAAGTGGAGAATGGAGCATAAAGTCTTGACAATAGACTCTTTATGTCCTGATATATGGAAAAAAATTGGGCCTTAATTAAACTGTCGTCAATCACGTGCAAGTGGATCTCGTTCCGTATCAATTTCGGGATTATAGGTCATCGGCAACGTGACTTATAAAAGTTGAAGATCGTAAAAGCTATACGAGATTCCCTGAAATTCTATGAAGTTATTTAGTTAAGTATGTATGAAAGTACTATTTATATTTATACAGGTTGGAAGTTTCAGCGCTCTTTTTACGGGAGCATCATATAGGGTAAAATATTTTAAACCCACACCTAAAGAAATTAATCAAGATACCTCAACAGTTTAGACGTAGGATTTTTTTTCATTTCACGACGTTTATCCATACCTGTATTTCATGTGACACAGTTACGCACAGATATCAATAACGTAAACAGATACCACTACAAAAATACTACTAAAGGTTAATCAACTTTGAATTTTACTTACTTTTGAATTACAACTCGATTTTGAATAAGGCGTATGCGGCGGTTTCCCTTTGATAGATTTATGTGTTCGTGCGTCGTTCTTAACAAATGGTGTTTTATATTACAAAAATAATTTTATTATTTATTTTGTTTGAAAAAATCACTTTCAATTTTGGGAAAAAAATTATAAATTGTAATAGGCTTTTATAGAGTAGTTAAAACTGTGGTTTCATTTAAAGTGGTGCTGACACCTTGGATATATAGTATATTCCATTCTACTATATGTTCAAGTTAGAAATATTTGGTACGTCGGGAGGGAACGGACTTTTTGCCATACGAAGGACGACGCAGTCGTCGTGTGAGCAATAAATTAGTTTCCAACTTATACATAATTGTATATTTTTCTAATAAAATACTAAAATTGTAATTTTATATAGATAACTTTTGTGTTGCTTGGCGGCACTTTTCACTAGGCCGATGCACAATGGGATTCTGCCATAAAAGAGCCTCTCATAAATGTTTGAATTGAAATTCGTATATTAAAGTTCTGATAATTGTTAATACTAGAATAGACTAACTTATCTAAAGAATACGATTTTTGTTTTTGATTACAGTTTAAGGTATCCAAGAGGACCTTCAAACAATACAGTTCGATATTTCGCGTTTTTCAATCCTATCATAGTAAATATCTAAGTATTATATGTTTTTACACAGTAGCTCGCTGGCTGCCGCTGTCGAGAATATTATTGTATCGTGTACAATAATCCCAATTTTTTATATTTCATAAATATTGCTTTAATTTTAAATAGCTGATAGCCAATAACTACAATTTAGTTGTTCTTTGTTTTATACCTTTAATTAAAATACTACAGGGTTTATTTCAACATGGAAAATAATAATGTTTCAAATAATATTTTTTTGAAAATGTTTCTTGTGGTCTTCCCAATCACGAAAATAAAAAAGTTATATTACAATACTAGCGGCCCGCCCACGGCTTCGCCCGCTTAAAATACGTGATTATTGATTTAATAAGGAGAATTGATTGACAACTCTAATGACTTCTAACATAATTTTGTATTACTTTAATCTGTAATATTCTAATATGATTTGTTTACGACATTATCGTAACTTCTATAAGAATTTTTGATTATTTCGAACTAAAAATATGACCAATGTTGATATTTGATATTCATAAAATATACATAAAGCTAATTATTTATTATATGTATATATTTTTGTTACATTACGTTCTTTAACCTATGTTTTGTTTTAAAGCTCTGTTAAATGTGCTGATGTCAGTTAATAATTTAATATACTGCTTCAGAAACAGCCTTAAATGTAAAATTATGGATTTGGGTAAGGATTCATAATATTCTTTGTAAAATAACTGTAATGTTTGCATATTAACCCCTGTAGTTTTTAAATTAGTTACACATATTATTAGCTAAATGTACAATTGGTAAATATGTAGTTATTACAGAGTACACGTATAAACGATGTTTTTAGGCATTTTTATGTAGATTTATTTCAAACTAAAAAACGAACCAAAAAATCTATGTATTTGCTTGATATCTTTTTGAAGATCAAATCGTTCTTTATCTCTGTGTTGAATTAATTACGATTTCAATTTTGTTTAATTTATTGTATAAAATATTGTATAATAGTGCTTCAAAATATATATTTTTATCAACAGTCATATAATCAAGACGTTTCGAATGTCATTCTTTAGCCAGTAATCTTACCAGCGCGATTTTTATATAACATTCGCAGGCAAACTAATGCCTTGAGTTCATTCAAATGACGATAACTTTTTTTTAATGAACCGATTTTGATGAACCAAACTTTAGTACTTAAGTTGAGTTAAAACAAAGCAATTGGTGAAATTTTCAAGTAAATCGGTTCAGTACTTTCAGAGAAAAATGCGGACAAAAATATGTCGACAGACAGACAGACAGACAGACAGATAGACAGACAGACAGACAGACAGACAAGAAATTAAAAAAAAATATTTTTGCTTTCTATTATTCTTTTTAAGTGTCCCTCTATCCATTTCAGTCAAAATTACTAAATGTACAGACAAAATATTTTTACTGTCTTATTATATATAGAGATGAACGAACCAACCAAAAAATCTTTGTATTTACTTGATATTTCTTTCAAGATCGTTCTTTATCTCTGTGTTGAATTAATTACGACTTAAACTTAACTGTTATGATTAATGAAGGTAATCTCCACTAACAATTCAATTTTGTTTACTTTACTGTATAAAATATTATATAATAGTGCTTCAAAAATATATATTTTTATCAACAATCATATAACCCAGACGTTTCGAACGTCATTCTTTAGCCAGGGTCATACCAGCGCGATTTCTATATAACATTCGCTGGCAAGCTAATGCCTTGAGTTCATTCAAATGACGATAACTTTTTTTTTAATGAACCGATTTTGATGAACCAAACTTTAGAACCTAAGTTGAGTTAAAACAAAGCAATTGGTGAAATTTTCAAGTAAATCGGTTCAGTAGTTTCAGAGAAAAATGCGGACAACAATATGTCGACAGACAGACAGACAGACAGACAGACAGACAGACAGACAGACAGACAGACAGACAGACAGACAAGAAATTCAAAAAAAATCTTTTTGCATTCTATTAGTCTTTTTAAGTGTCCCTCTATCCATTTCAGTCAAAATTACTAAATGTACAGACAAAATATTTTTACTGTCTTATTATATATAGAGATGAATGAAAGAAAATTTTACAACTGAAACATGATTTGTTTTTAACTATGGTTGATGGAAAACTGGCTCAAGTTTTGAACAATACTTTCTGCAGTTTGATTGGAGTAACACCAAAGCCTAATAGCCCTTACAAAAAGAATGGCAAAGGGGTCAATGAAAACTCTTTTAAATATAACCTATATTTGTATTATTTTAGATATAATCTATATTTCGTACAGTTTATCATTCAAAAATTGGTCTGCAGTTATAACCGAGAATAGAAAAAGTGAAGCGGATAAAAAAAGTTTATGCAGAGATGTATTCGTGAGAATCTCGGAGGATTGCACTTTGACATACCACTACAAAATACTAAAAATAACATTATTAATTATTAATATTCATTTTATATTTATAATTGATACATAACTTTTTTGTTTAATAGCCTAGATTTACTATACTTAAACTACTTTTAATCATTTAATAATAATGATTTTTAAATAATTTTATAGTACTTATTTATGATGATCTCTAGCTTTGATATTTTTTTTATTAAATAACTCGTAACTTTTATCAATATTTGTTTTTTGTCATTGATAGCAAATATATTCTTGTATATGTATGTTTCAACATTTTATGATGAGAAATAAATAAATTATGGATTTATGAGATGAAGCGCGACGTTTGGTCTCACTGTGCGATGGTACCTTTATATTCACTCGACGATTGAAAGTGCTTTCAAAAGTCTATTTGATTAAAATATTTTGAATATGAATAAATATTAAGACTTTGATTTCGAATCGATTTTAGATGAAGCATAACATTAACAAATAAAATAAATCGATTTTCTCATTGACAAATCCAAGTAAAATCAAGTTCCGCTTCAGCGGAAACAATCGCATTTAAAGTCAAGGTTGACAGAGGGTCATCCACTATTGGTTGCAAGTAACAATTGATAGAAGGTTGTTCATTTTGTTAAAATAAGAAATATAATTTCATATAAAATAATATAGTGGTTTTTATATATATGAGTAATTCAAATTAAAAGATGTCAGTGATGAAGGAATCAGCTTCACACTGTATCCCGCACACAGCAGGGCAGGCAGAGGAAACCTAGTACCTAGTCACCTAGTACTCCGTTCTCCACTTTCTACCGAATTCTGAAGGCATTGCGTGTTAAGTGGCAGAACTCAACGCCGCGCTTTGTTCTCGACACCAGAGCGAAGAAATGGGAATATAAATTTAAGTAAATATTTCATCTCTTCGAGTGAGGATCGAACCCACAACCAGTCGGTTTTACAGTCACACCTCGTGCCGCTGCGCCACGACTGACCTCAATATTTATATATACATAATATAAAGATGAGAAGTTAACAAAAAAATCTATAAAACCGAAAGTATGTTCATACAAAAATGTAACAAAAGTATCGTTTCAGCAAAACGGTGTCGTTGTACGCTGGAAACCAGAATGATGATCCGGAAATACTGTTATAAAGGATCATACATTATATCCTATTTCACGAGTCCCTGGAACATAGATCCATTTTATTTTAAGCTGAGCAAATATATTTATGTCCATATGCTTAAGTGCATATGTATAATATTAATAGGAATGTTTGTTGGTTCATAAAAAGACTTATATTTAACACTGTTTCATTTGATGCAGCAGTGACACAATTGCACATTTTTTTAAATTAAACCGTAAACCGTAAAAAGACTAGCCGTGGCGCAGGGCCACAGAGTGTGATTGTAAAATCGGCTGGTTGTGAGTTCGATCCCGACTCGAGGAGATAAAATATTTATATTTTAATTTTTTCGCTCTGAACATGCAATGCCTTCGGAACTCAGCGGAAAGTGGGGAACGATTTGTCTTAAAACTAGGTTCCCTCTGCCTACTCTGCTGTGTGCGGGATACAGTGTGAAGCTGATTTAATTTAAATTAAATATGACAATTTGCGGAAAGAGTATTTACAAACTTTGATTTCATCTCTTGCACTTTTCGAAATGTAAGAGATGAAATCAAAGTTTGAAAATAGGGCACCAAATCCAGATTTCCCGCCTGAAATTAAGACACTGAGTTGAGTGGCGAAACTCAGCACTGTGCTTTGTCTTACAGAAAATATTAAAATTATTATGTAAACATAAAAATAATAATTTCTCCATACGCATGAGGCGACAACTAGTGAATTATAAGATTTATTTCAGACTAGAGGCTTAGTTTGAACTATAGGAATGTTTTTTATTTAAGTGAAATTATTTAAATTATTTAATTGTTATTTAAATGGTTAGTTTAGGATATTATTTGTTATTTAAGTGAAATTAGGACAAAAATATTAATTATTTTACTTTGGTTTTCTATGCTATTATGCACTTAATAAATTATCATACTTAAAATATTTAAGATTTTATTGCGTAAAAATTATCATACCTTTTAGAAAAACGCACGGCAAATGTTATTATTCCTGCGTTAATCATGATCTTGAGGGAATTCTGTGATAAAAAGTAGTTTATATGTTCCTCCACAATCCCTTCTATTTTTCAGTGTCAGGCTTATAAAATCGGTTCAGCTGTTTTTTAGATAAGCCCGGACAAACGGAAAGACATGCAGACAAAAAAAAATATGTTTATGTTTTAGTACCGTGTAAATAACTATACGAGTATACCTACACTTGGAAAAAACGTTTTTTTTTTAAATCACAGACAGACTCTTCAATTTTATTTATAGACTAATATATACATTTATTTAATTATCACAATCCTTGATTATTACCACCACTGGTTAATGTATATAGGTTTTTTTTTAATTAAAAATCTGTTTAAAAACAATAATGACTTCGTGATATTAGCTTTATACAATTTATTTTGTATTAGCAAAGTTTTTTTTTATATTTCATACAAGAAGTATTCATGGTAATATATAATTATAACCTTATATACACAGTTGTTTTGCTTTTTAGCTTCACGCTGTATTCGTCATATAGTATGGTAGGTTGTAAAAATGTAGTGATAAAACACTCTATTCTCTACTTTTTGCTAGAGTCGTTGTTTTGTGCTACAATGCGAATTTAGTTAATGAAATAAACGCCGGGTTTTGTCTTACCAGGCTGGAGAAATCAAGGCATCTAAGCCACAATTAATGCATGCACAATTAAACGCTACCACATGGCCACATAAAATAATATAGGTACCCCTAGCGAGTCCACCAGAGCACATGCACATACCAAAAGGACAATTTAAATTTAACTTATTTTTTTTAAATTCGCGATTTCATATATAATTTAAATTATATAATATTTATTAAACGAATCTACCAAAATCTAAGCCGACGCTAGATCTCCACTCTTCAGAATAACAATGTCACACTCTGTAGTAATTGCACTTAATAGGGCAAATAGAGTATATGCTATCAATAACTACAATATCACTTTTACATTAGTAACGTGAATTAAGACACTTAAGGAAACTAATATGAAAATTCTTTGTGTTATTTCTTTTTTTACCATAATATGAAGTAGTTTTTATAGTTTTTATATTTTTTAATTTCCTCGAGTGGGAATCGAACTCACAACCAGTCGCGTTTAGTCTAAATTAACTTAATTAATTAACAAATTATTCTATAATAATTAATTAATAAATATAATATATTAACTAATTAAATAATATATGATATTAAATTATACTAATTAATTATTAATTAATTATTCAAATTACAAAGCTGGAACAGTTTAAACGTAGGACCTAACTGTTTACTTAATTGTTCGTATAATGTACTGTGAATGTTCCCCTCATTAAAAAAATATTTTTATTAATTATTAAATAGCACTAGTAACACTGTATACACTAATTATATTTTCTAATCTACAGCTTTTATTGTAATACATTGAAAGATTATTTCATTATATTTTTTTTTAGGCTCACGCTGTATTTCCCACATAGTAGGGCAAAGCAAAGGGAACCTAGTTTACACTCTTTTCACCGAATTCTGGAGGTATTGCTTGTCGAGTGGCGAAACTTAACGCCGCGCCTTGCCTCGACGCCAGAGGGAAGAAATTAAAATATTAAATATTTCATTTAACGAGGGCGAATCGAAATCTCAACCTATCGCATTAACACTTTAATTTGTATATTGTGAACGAGTTAATACATATTTTTTTATATGGTATAAGTTACTATACAAATAGTAGTTCAATTAAGTGTTAATTAAAATGTATACAAATTATACTTTTAAAAAAATAAAGGTGTTCAACTTTATAACTGCACTGCTTATTCTACCCATATTCAAACTACTATGTAGTACTACTACCATATACAACTACTGTAACATAATACAATTTTCTTTAATAAACTACTATTATAAAAATCTTTTTTTTTTTACACCATAGCCGGTAAAAAATTACACATAAGTAATTTTCAATTCGTACTATTAAATATAAACAAGACATCAAAGTTACTAAACTTAAAAAGCAAACTCATTTAAACTACGCTTACCAAAAACAACATTTCGTCATAATATTGCGATAAGTTTTTATCTCTGCGTCGCTGTCTGAATATTCATATTATACGGATCTAAAACGAAGTTTAAATTATTTATTAAGTACTTTAACTGACTGGTAATCTGTAGAATTACCACATTTACAAATACTTTGTCTTAGTAGCTTGTTGTATTTGATAGAATTAACTTATATATCTTTTTCTTTTTCAGCTTTACACTGTATCCCGCTTATAGAAGGTCGGCAGAGGGAACCTAGTGTTAAGACACTCCGTTCCCTGCTTTCCGCTGAACCCAACGCCGGTATTTTGCCTTCGTGCCAGAGCGAAGAGATGAAAATATTAATAAGTAATCATTAATTCCCTCGAGTGGGGAACGTACCTACAACCATCGCGTTACAGTACCCTTGTGCACCTGCGCCACGACGTTCTCTTATAATAATTACTTCTCCAAAATCACGAAGAGCTTTAACAAAGTTATTATTAGTTAACGTTTTACTTTGACTTTAAATTCAATAAAAACGTAAAATTCATTGTTACAGACATCTTCGACAAGAAACTCTTAACAAATCTACAAATCACATTAAAATTTTCAATTTAAATATTTTCGTTAATTACAAAATGTGCGGAATATATTTGAAGACCTTTTATTCAGTAAAATAATATTTCAATTCCGGATACCTCTCTAACTGACGTTACGAAAGCAATGGAATGAAATTATAACGAAACATTTTCCTACCTTTGTCCTCTAAAAATGATATTTTTTGTGGTTTTGATTACTTTATTTATTAGGAATTGTATTTTTTTTTATGTTAACAATTTTTATTGTTCCGTCCCTTTTAAGAAAAAAAGGAACGTTTATAAGATCACGTTGTTGTACGTCCGTCTGTCTGCCTGTCTGTCTGTCATAAAAAATATTTCTACATTTACTTTAAAAAAAGATATGGCCATTTATATCGCAAAAAACGCATATCGGACACCATCAAAGGAATCAAAATTCGTAGGGTGCTTCCGGTTAACCTAGAATTATGAAATTTGGCAGCGTGCATCTACGGGTAGTATTAGTTTAAGAAAAAATCTGAAAACTATACATTTGTGGATAATAATAGCCTTCAATAGTAAAAAATAATAGCCTTCAATATTTCAACACTATAAAGGAATTCAAAATTGATAGTGTACTTCCAGTTAAGCTAGAATTATTAAATTTGGCACCTAGTATCTACAGGTACTACTTTAGGAAAAATATTTAAAAACTATACATTTGTGGTTAAATTCTAAGAAATAATTACCTTAAAGGGAGGGAAAATTTTGGTATTAAAGCCGCTAGTTCAAGTAGGGTATCAGAAGAAAGGGCTCTGTCTAAGCAAAGTCTGAATTTCAGAAAAACCACACGACCTTCAATTTTTTATGTATTTTTAGGGTTCTGTACCTCGTAAAGATAAAACGGAACCCTTATAAAATGACTTTATTATACGTCCGTCCGTCTGTGAAGACTCTTTTTCTCAGGAACGCGTGGAGGTATATCATATGCTCAGGTCTACTATCCCTTGTAGCTGTGAAAAAATCAAACTTCTAAGCCGACGCAATCAAATAATACGGCTGTTTATGCCACAAATTTCTACAATTTTAATAAACTCGCAAGGGAATCAAAATCTACAGGGTACTTCCCGTGAAGAATCCCAGAATCTTGAAATTTGTTACGAAGCAACGTCTTATAGCATAAATAAAGGAAAATATGCGAAAAGTAAAAAGTTGTAACTATTTTATAGGAAAAAATAATTATTATACAAATTTATAATTGTAGTTCATTTCATAAAAAATGAGTGCATACGGATGTATTACATATACAAAATTAAATTTAATATATATTAATATAATATACAAACTTAAATTTATCAGCTTCAAATTGTACTACCCAATGACATACACTCTAGAATTTGGTAAGGAATCTTCCTTCCATTAGCGAGTCGGACTCGTATTTGATCGGTTATTTTATTTTGCTGATATAATTTTCATTGTGATTACTACTTACGTTGAATTGAAGTTGTCCATTTTTTCTTTGCTCGCCATCTTTTGAATTATTTATCTGAAATTAAAATATTTATGTAAGTTTAAAATATAATATATGACTAGTAGATTTTCTTGTATGAATAATGATTTAAGTAAGAAATACTAGTTGCAGCTTATGTGATATGTAATATTTTTTTTCATCAATAAGCAAAGATTATTTACAAATATTTCTTTCTTTATCTTATCATATCCATTTTATTATCTTTTATATCAGGTAACGGAATCTAACGAGGTTTTCGTGTAACTAGATCAGAAAAACCTACAGAAGCTAAGCTGCCGGGGAAAAACAAAGCGAAGTAAACTAGTACATTCTATAAATACAATTATCCGGCAAAATAAAAATAAGACCCAATTTTGCGTGATTGAGCACCCAATGTTATACAGATACTTTACGGCTGATCAGATATGGCTTTTATAAAAATAAGTTTCTGTTTATCTGTTATCACTTCCGGTTCTCACTTTTTATAACATGAATACAGCACATAAGTACAGCTGAAAATGTCAAAGATTTGAAGTCAAATAAATATTTAGTCCCCGCAGGCGAATTCGTGAGCAAGCACTAGTCTGGACAATTATCGAACACACGAACACCATTATTACATTTTGACGCCATTGTAACGCAGTGGTACAAAATCTGTAAATGTAACGGTTGTGGCTTCAATTCCCACTTGGGGGAATGAATTATTTCCATATTTTCTCTCTGGTAACGAGATAAAGTGCGACGTTGAGTTTTGCCTCTAAATACGCAATGTCTCGAAATATTTGAAGAAAATTGGTTTTCTTAACGCTAGGTTCCTTCTGCCTGCCTTGTTTGTTATCTGAGAGTGAAAGAGTGAAATAAAAAAAACAAGACAAAAACAAATTGGTAATGACAATAATATTTCTCAACGATCACTTACAGTTTATAGAAAAAGTTAATGCAATCCGACCTTGTATAGATAGAACTTGAGATAAAAAATAAAATCGAGATCAGTAGGAGACACTTCAACAGCGGTTTGTTGTGTCACTCTTTTATCTTGAACAATTTTCAATATTAATCTTGGATACAAGTTTTTTAACGCGGTTTTCCTGGCTTTTTGTTATAATGATATTTAGTGAGATATTTTAAGACGTGCACCATATTATGCTAATACTAGCTCTACATATATTTTTAGGGCTCTGTACCTCAAAAGGAAAAAATTAAACCCTAATAGGATCACTTGGTTGAGGTACGGAACCCTAAAAAAGCTTTTCGTCTACTATATAGTAGTTCAGGTAGACCTAGTGTTAAGGTTCCCCGTTCTCCACTTTCCGTCGGAACTCGATCGTGGCGATGACAAATGATAAAATCAATAATATATACAAATTACTACCGTGTCCTTGGCAAGCCAGTGTTAGAAATATAAATGATAAATATTCTATTAACTTGATTGACTCAATGAAAATCACTTGTAAATAGTTATTTTAAATATCAATAATGAAAGAAATTGAACTAAAAAGGATTTTATAATTTAGTACAATCAGCTTCAAGCTATGGGATATAGCGTGAAGCTGATTGTACTAAATTATACACACAGCAGGGTGAGTAGAGGGAACCTAGTTTTAAGACACTCCGTTCCCCACTTTCTACCGAATTCTGGAGGCATTGCGTAATGAGTGGTGGAACTCAACGCCGCTCTTTTGCCTCGATACTAGAGTGACGAAATGAAAATATAAATGTAAATAAATATTTCACTTTCTCGAGTGGGGATTGAACCCACAGGAGCCGATACGACCCCACAACTGGCCACGACTGGCCTCAATTAAGTACTATGGTAATTTAATTAATTCTCGCTCAGTTTTAGTTTTAGTTTTAGTTTTAGGGAGCGGAGCAAAGTAGTTACAAAGTATACAACTTTTTGTTGATGGAAGTGTAAACCTATTTTATTTAAAAAGAAGTCCGTTTCGCTTAAACATTGCTCACTCATTTTTTCATTTTTCAGCTCGCTCATTTTTTTCTCAAACGCGATTCCACCAGTTTCTTATTTTACAAGTATTCAATAGAGGCCAGTCGTGGTGCAAGGGCACAAAGTGTGACTGAAACCGCGACTGATTGTGAGTTCGATACCCACTTAAAGAAATGAAATATTTATAAAAAAACGTGCTGTCAGAATATATACAAATACATTCAATATATATCTTCATTTCTTCGCTCGCTGGTTTCGAGGCAAAGTGCGGCGTTGAGTTCTGACACTCAGCACGCAATGCCTCCACAATTTCGCGGAAAGTGGAAACAGTCCGTTGAGTGTCTTAACACTAGGTTCACTTTATATTTCGCACATAGCAAGGTAGCCAGAGGAAACCTGGTAACCCTGGAACCTAGTGTTACGACACTTCGTTCTCATTAAGACACTTCCGTTTTCCATTGTTCGCTGAATAATTGAGTGCTAAACTGTTGTGTGTTGTTTAGCGGAAGTTTTTTTTTACGTAAACGGAGTAAAGCATTTTAAGAATTGATATAAATAAAAAAAGAAACATTTAAGTTAAGCTTTTATCTTAAAATAACAATGATTTCGTTAACGTATTTTTAAAACAGTATTAAGAAAAAAAAAATATTTAATATTTTAATTTCCTCGCTCTGGTAACGAGGCAAAGCTCGGCGTTGAGTTCCGCCACTCAACACACAATGCTTCAATTCGGTGGAAACTAGGGAACGGAGTGTCTTAGCACTATTCCAGGATAGGATATTGGATTCCAGGTTCCCTCGCTCTCCACGCTATGTGCGGGATGAATCGTGAAGCAAAAAATATCCATAATTTTTCCATCGTCCATCTAAGAGGCGCAAGTTCAAATTCCTTAATTTAAAATTTTTGCAAAAAATCTAAATGTGGAATAACAAAAAGTTAAAAACGATATGTTAGATTGTTATTTTTAAATAATTATATGTACACGAATGACGTGACTTAACAATAGTTCGATTTTCATACAAAAAAAATACAAATTTACATATAAATATTAATATTTGTTACGTAAATATTTTTAACATTTTCGTGATATATGTACTTCAGTGCTGATAATTTTTAAAGAGATTATTGACTTTATCTCAAGTGCCGAAAAAATATTGAATTCTACTCTTAGTTTTGATGTATCTGTTAGCCTACGTAGTTTAGAAATATTTTTTTTAGCTTCATACTGAGTATTGCATACAAATGAGTAGGCAGAGACAACTAAATGTTAAGACACTCCCACTCTCCGCTTGATTTTAGAGACATTGCGTGTCAACGGCTCGCTTAGGTTTTTATCAGAAAAAAAAATCCTATAATTAATAAATAATTCCTTTTTCACAAATATGTTTTTGTGCCGTGTGATCCCGGCCTAGAATAGGATCATCCTGGTAGGAAATAATTCCTTTTTCACAAATATGTTTTTAGCAATTTTATAGGCTTTTCACATAAAATTTGCAATTTTCCATTTCAAATTAATAATTTTACGGTTAGAAGAATGACCTCTTTAAACCTGAAATTCATAGTTTTTTTTCTAAATTCATATGGTTATGTATAGACACAACTTATTTACGCAGCTATAAAATTATTGTATACTTCGTCTGTCCCTATTAACATTGTCTGAAGTAAAATCAGTTACAAGACCTGCCAATAGAGCTCTCCTATAGATAAAAGATACAAAATATTAGATTTTTTTTCCATTATTATTAACAAGTAAGGACCTAAAGTACCGTAATGGCAAAAGACTGTCTTAGCACCAGTTAAGACCTAGACAAGGTTCCCAGGTTCCCTATGCCTATCCACGCCGTATCCCGCACATAGCAGTGGTAGAGAGGGAACTGAAAGTCGCGCTTTACCTTGCCAATAGAACAAGGAAATTATCATTTTTTTTTTTATGGAAAAGACAAAGCAAACGAGGGTTCGGGTCACCTGATGGTAAGTGATTACCGCTGCCCACGACCCCGTGCAACACCAGAGGAGCTACAGGTGCGTTGGGCGCCGGAGCCCGACATTACCTGATGCGAAACGCAGTAGCATAAAGCAACTACTCAACGCCGGTCTTAAATGGGGGTAGTAATGATCCGGTCAAGTCTGCCCATGCGTGTTGCCATTGCTGGCGACGTAACTCTACCTACACGTACTTTAGTCGCCTCTTACGACACCACCAGTACCAGGATGATCCTATTCTAGGCCGGGATCACACGGCACAAAAAATATATTTATAAACTTATGAAAAAACATTTATTTTTTCATTCTTTCGAGTGCGAATCGAACCCACAACCGTTACAGTCACACGACCGTACAATGATTTTTCTATCATAAAATATCAAATTACATAACAAATAACAAGCCAATATAATTGATTGTAAATCAACATAAAATCAATTTAAAATTACAATTTTGTACTTAGATATATCGTTATTTCACAAGCCAAGATATAAATGTTTATGAATATGAATAAGTTTATATTATAATTTAATTTTTTCAATGGTATGTATGCAGATCAAGCCAAGTATAGTGGAGCTTTATACATATGTATAAATTAAATACTAGTATAAATAAATATATTTTATACATATGTATAAAGCTCCACTACACTTGGCTTGATCTGCATACATGCCATTGAAAAAATTAAATTATAATATAAACATAGAAAAAATATATTACTAACTTTAATAAAAAGAGCACCAGTCGTGACGTAGCGGCACAGGGTACTGACTGTTCTCTTCGAATCCAATTCGTGTAATTAATTATTTTAATTTGCTCGCTCTAGTGTCGAGGTAAAACGAGGCGTTGAGTACCGCCACTCAACACGCAATGCCTCCAGAACTCAGTGGAAAGTGGGTAACGGAGTGTCTTAATACTAGGTTCCCTCTGCCTACGCTTAAGCTACCCTTAAGCTTCTTTAGGACGTCTGGCAGCAATAAATATATATTTTTTACATAGTTTTTAAAAACATATTTAAAAACGAGCGTTTGTACTTTAACGTAGCTAAAAGTGTACCTTAAGTTGGCGCATCCTCTGAAAGGGCCCCATTTTCAAGTTAGTTAACTACATACTAGACTAAATCTACAACTACATATTAGTAATGACGTAGGGGCCATGGGATCTCATTCTACTTTAGTTTATATTGTTCCATGTGTCAACATAATTTGTTTTATTTTTCAAAGAACCATTCGACGAAGCCGCAACTATTGGTATATTATGATTATAGCCGCAGGAAAAGTATAAAAGTATATCAAAAATGAAGTTGACTTTTTATATTTAAAAAAGTATAAAATTTCAGAAATTCTATTGTCTTGTTTCTCTATTTTGTTATAAAATAGGTAATAAAGTGTATGTACTAAAAAAAAAATTTAAAAAAATCTTATTCACAGTCCGCTAGGTCTAAGCTGAACTTTGTATTAGTGTGAGTGTTCATATATAGTGTATGTACACATACAATTCATTTTACTAAGCCTAAACCGGTTTATACTGCTTTTTACAAAACAAATCAAAATTCACTATATAAGTAGTAAATTTTGGTTTGATTTACACTTTTTCCTTCCCTTATAGTCTTACATAGTAATCAAATTATAGAGAAATATTAATTATTAACTTAAATGACACCTCAGACGAGTGTAAGAATTATGAAAATTAATATTTTTTTCATGTGGGATTTTATTTAACTTCCCACTGTATCCTGCACATGACATTGTAGGCAGAGTGATCATGGGAATATTGTATTAAAACACTCCATTCCCCATTTTCCGTTGAATTCTAATGGCATTACATGTTGAGTGGCGGATCTCAAACTAATAAATTTCATTTTTAAAAGTTTTTTCTGGCTCTGCTTTTATAATCCCTCACACAAATGCAAAGTCAGCATAAGTCTCGCGAACTAGTAAGTAAAACTTTTAAGTTCAATCCGCTGCAATCAGCAGAATGCTCTCTTACTTTATATATATACTATTAAATACTAGTAGCAGTTTCATTTCTAAGTTCAACTAATAACTACTTGCTTAAAATATAAAACCTACGCAGTAGACTGAATGAATGAACTTAAATAAACTTTTACTCATAATACTTTAAAACATTTTGCTTGTTATTTTTAGCTAGATATTTATTCAATAAACTAGCTAATATTGGAGAAAACAAAATAATCATATTATAACGTTGAAATGGTGCAAAATCTATCTTAAAAAGGTAGAACTTTCAATAAAGATAATATATAAACGGAATACGATTTATCTTTAAAATCAAAGTATTTTATTTCGTTATATTTTTTTATTTGTAAGATGAACTTACCGAATGAATACTGAATGATCCGTACCGTCCGTTCTTCTTTTTATTCATAATTCTTTCATCAAATATGTAAAACATAGCGGTTCAAAACTTAAGGCCAGTACAGATGGTATTGTGCTTACTAGGGAGTATGCTTGCCTTTTTTTATCATATCGGGTGGGATCCCGCTAGGGACCCAGTGTTATGTTTGTTGTGTTTCCATTAAGATACTCACACACCGTTCACCACTTTCTTCTGAATTTTCGAAGCATTGCGTTTTGAGTAGCGAAACTCAACGTTGCCTTTTTCCTTGTTACCAGAGAAAAGAAATTAAAATATGAAATATTTTGTTCTCCCGAGTGAGAACTGAACCATCGCGATGGCATACACATCGTTGGGCAAAGTATAGCTTTGCTCCAGTATCCACGATATTTTTTTTTATAAGAAACTTTATGTCTAGCGTTGTAGCCAGAGAAAACAGAGTGTAAAACATTTAAGTCCCCGTGTACCTCTCTCACCTCGTCCACTCTCATCGACCTATTCCTAAATACATGTGTGACATATTCTTATCTTAAGATCTTACGAAATAATAATTAAAAAATAAAAATATAAGGCAACAGAGAAAAGAAGTTGCTGGTTAAATAAAAGACAAATAATAAGTACCAACATCGAGGACAGACGACGTCGGTAATAGAATATACTAGTATTGAATAGTCAAAACGCAATCGAAACGAACACAAGGCTACGTGAATGAATGAATGGAAGGATTTTATAACGTGGTTTTTTCTCGCGAATCTGATTTGATGAAACTTGTAAATATTGTTTAGTTAGAACAATCTTTTATTTTAAGAAGAGAGTTATTTATGGAGGCCAGTCGAGGCGCAGCGGCACGAGGTGTGACTGTAAAACCCACTGGTTGTGGGTTCGATCCCACTCGAGGAGATGAAATATTTACTTAAATTTATATTTCCATTTTTTCGCTCTGGTGTCGAGGTTAAGCGCGGCGTTGAGTTCTGCCACTCAACACGCAATGCCTCCAGAATTCGGCAGAAAGTGGGGAACGGAGTGTCTTAACACTAGGTTCCCTCTGCCTACCCTGCTGTGTGCGGGATACAGCGTGAAGCTGATTTGAGTTATTTATTTGTTTTCTTTCTTTAGAAATGACAAGTGAGCTTATAAGAATATTTTTTATGGAATCGAGTCGCATTGGGAATCAACAAGAATTCGAAGAAATTCTTTTCGAAAGCAAATGATTTTATCTCGAATTAGTCAACAGAGTATAACGAGGGCATTATCCGACTACTAGGGGGCTGAGCCATATTTTTGTGAAAAAAGTTTCAAAATATCGGCACAAGTGTATCAAGTGTATTCTTGAAAAGATAGTTAGGTCTCTTAACAACACCACGTTCAACCAAGAAAATCTTTTCAGCGTCAGATTATAAAGCTTGATCCATCCAATCTTGGATAGATACTACCAAACTTCTTCTAACCTGAAGACTGGCCGTCATCTAGTCCTAATTTTAATCCACTGGTTCTAGACAGTAAAGCTTGTTCTAGCACCATGGTAATTTGGAGTCCCTAAAACAAGCCTTACGATTGTCATAACGATAGTGAAGAATTTTCATAAAGAAAGAGTACGTGCTGTTATTAATAAATGGCCCCAACGTTTAAAGCAGTGTATTGCAGCCAATGGAGACCATTTCGAATAAACTTTATATATTTTGAACGGTTTTATATTAATATATTATATTAAAACACATGTTGCCTACAATAAAAAAAAAGTTTTTCTTTGTAACAATATTTATGGCAAGAGTACAAAAACAGATAAGAATAAACTACTCCTCTAAATTAAATAAGAAGATTTTGAAAAACGTACAGTGATTTGAAATGCTGAACTTTAAAGAAGAGTTCATTCCAAATAATCCAAAATTTCACAGTAAAGGAATTGGAATAAAATTGGGTATACGAGGTTGGTAATCTAAGGCGAAAATATAAATATTTGAAAATTCGATTATATATATCTACATTATTTAAAAAAAAAGATTCAACATTATACAATGTACTTGTATGAACTCTTTTTTATATTCATCAGAGAAAATATAGTGTCAAGACACTCCGTTCTATACTTTCCCCCTGAATGCTAGACACTGCGTGTCGAGGAGTGAAACTCAACTCCGCACTTTGTCTTTACCAATGTTGGGAAACGGAAGTAAGTCCCACTGCACTACGATAGCCTCTTTTACTACATATAATACAAGTTATAAATGATGATCATAGAAAGGATTCAATTCCATTTGGAGTTATGAAAAATATAGGCTTTTAAAATAATACATCTTTTCTCTATGGATAAAATACGGCAAGCAATATGGTTATCACTAGTTTTTATACAAAAAAAGCAGCTACAGGATTTTTTCTGCACATGTGTAGAGATAACATAGTGTCAAAACACTATGTTTTTCGCTTACCGCCTTAATTCGAGAAATTGTGTCTGAGTAACGGAGCTCAACGCCGCATTTTATTTTACTACTAATTAATTGTTTTCAGTGTGGATTGAATGGTTAACCATCACGTTTACAGTTAGAAGCTATTCCACTGCACTACTATGGCCTTTTATATAACTTATTTGTATAGTTCGCAAAGTGTTTTACTTCGTTAAAACTAATAAAATAAAAAAATACAATATAAAACATTTCGTGCAATGATCTTGTAACATTACAAGACCTTGAATACTTTGTTCTTTGGTCGCGCCTTCCATTTCAATTGAATTTATTTTTAATTTCACACATTATTCCAATAATTTCTAGAGATAATGTAGTGTTAAGTTACTCCATTGTCCACGTACCATCCAATTTTGGCATATTGCGTGTTGGGTGGCGGAACAAAACGCCGTGTGTTTTATTTAACAAGACTAAAAACGTACTTTAATATTGACTTATCATATATGATCATATATTAAGTTGCTATGAAATGGACTTTTTTACAGTTAAGACATTCCGTTCTCTATTTTCCGTACTGGAGATATTGAGTAGAGCGACGGAACCTAACGCCGCGTTTTGAAATTCAATGACAAAACGTTTTAGAACGTATAATTAGAGTGTAGTCAGTGAATGTAAATAAATTTGCCTTCAATACAATTCGCTTCTCAGTTACTAGAGTATTCTCAAGGTTTAAATATAAAGTTTCAAAAAGCAATATGTAAAGCAAACAAAAATTATATTGCCTTGACTATACATATAACAAATGTATGGATTTATATTTTTTTAACGTACATTCCTTCGCTTCGTTTTTAAGTATTATTATTTTTCAGTAAACAAATACACTACTTTGTCTCTAAATTCAAGACACTATATATTGAGTGGCGAAACTCAATACTTAATTATTAATTAAAAAACTACTTAGTCTTCTAGTTCAAGACATTATATCTTGAGTGGCGGTACTTAATATCGCATTTTATCTTGCAGGAGCGAGCGAAACGAAAATATTTTTTATTCCCCGAGTCAGAATCGAACCTACAACCGTCGCATTTAAAATCAAATATCGTGCCACTACCGCGACAAATACTTTGAGACTTTTTATTATGCTGCAAGAATATATAATACCCGGAAAACATTTCATTTCCGAACCTTCGGCTTCGTACAGACATCCCGGTGACCTAGAACTGACTTATAGCAATCATTTTCCTACGTATAAAATAATGTGGCTAAGTCAAGGCCTATATTTTTAGTGTCAACAGCCTTAGTTAATAACCACTAAATAACTTGTTATTATAGTGTAGTAGGCTAGTGTCTGGCTGTGCGGTAGTTGTGAGTTCGAATTTCACTTGACGAAATATTGTTTTTATTTTCTTTCTCTGAGTAATATAAGCGTGGCGTTCCGTTCGTCCGATATGATATTTATAATTATCGGTAATAGAACTTATAGTCATTTGTCATTTACTTTTATTCTATAGTAACTATGTATTTTAGAAATATTAAATATTAGTGAGTTAATCAAAAGTAGTGCAGTTAAAATCAATTTGACTTTACGCGAAGGTCGTGGCTTCAAATCCAAAATAAAAATTGCTTTAATTGTATTTAATATAAAAGAGTATCCTTTCTTCTCTCAAAAATAAAAAAAAATATTTTTGCAATAACCTATTGCTACTATCTTATTAGTAGTAGTATTGAGTAGTAGTAAGTCTCTACCAAAGTGCAGCGTTGAGTTCCGCCACTTAACGCGTAATATCTCGAAAAATGAACAGTGCGTGGGGAACCTATCTTAACACTAGGTTCCCTCTGTCTATAGGCGGTGACGTAAAACAAAAAAAATATTTTGTAAATTCTAATATTTCTAAACTTAAGCATTATTGCTCAACGACAATCGTTTGTATGAACTCCGTGAGAACCTACTGCGTGCATTGTTATAATTATTATCTTTGAAACTATAAAAATGTCATTATAAAAATTATACAACTGTTTTTAATTAAAATACATAATATATAATAATTATATTTATATTGTAAATTAACTGATAATTATATATTAAATAAAATAAAATAACTTAAATATTATTTATAAGTCTCCGGTATAATTTAATTTTTTTATTTTATCAAGCCTCTCCACTTTCCACAAATTTTGAACACATTAAAATCTTTGATATTTATGATATTTAAACAATTTAAGAGAAAAATGTTCATTAAGTTTAATGTAAGATTTCAAAGATATTTTTTTTATTTTTCCCACATATTTTTTACTTGATAAAAATAAAAATATTAATTTCTCCCCCAATATATATTAAGCGCAGAACTAAACCAATTCCATTCAGTAAAAGATTTTACAAATGCACCGCCATTGATAAAAAAAAACAAAAACTAATATTAAATTAGAGAAAAATAATATTAAAAAATAAAATAAAAATACGTACTTTTCATTCGAAACAAAACACACTTTTGTTTATATATTTTTTTTAAAATAACAGTGCGAGTGTCGCGACACTTGTAACCAAACTGACCGTTTCATTGAAATACAGCCATGCGCCCGCGTTGATTTATTGCAACATAAGATTTATGTTGCAATATCGACTTTATATTTTTAAAATAGAGTTCATTTTACTTTTTATTGATATAAGAATTTTGAAGGCTAACTAGCACTCCCTTTGCTCAATTAATTGTAAATAAAGTTTCGTGTAAAATAATGCTTATGTAAAATTTATTTTACAAATAATATTTAAAGTTCAAGTGCTTTAACGAGGCAGCTTAAAATTAATGAAATAGTTAGTAAAAGTCAGTCGTGGCGCACAAGCGTGTGGCTCTGAACGGGAGCGACAGGTTGTGAGTTCGATTTCCACTCGAGTAAAAATTAAATATTTAATATTTTCATTTGCTTCGCTTCTGATGTCGAGATAAATAGAACTGCTTAGTTCATTTACGCAATGCCTCCTGAATTCGGCGGTGCGTGGGGAATGTCTTAGTATTAAGACATTCCCCACGCAACGCCAGGTTCCCTCTGTGTCTTACCCTGCTGTGACATAAAATGGAGGCCATCACGGCACAATCAACCAGGTTAAACTGTAAGCGTTGGTAATGAGCTTGATGCTTCATGCTCTGACAAGAAAAAACGCAGCGTTGAGTTTCGCCACTCAACACTCAATGATTTGAATTCGGACTGTAAGTGGGGACAGAAATCTTTCGGAACTAGGTTCTTTATTCCTGCCCCGCATTGTGGGATGCAGCATGAAGCTAAAATTTACATTCGCCAAAGACCGATTTCTGTAAGAAAAGGTTATTAATTCGACTGTATTTTTTTATGTTTGTTACTTCAGAACTTTTGACTGGGTGGACCGATTTTGATGATTTTCTTTTATTTGAAAGCTAATGCTTCTCGTGTGGTCCTATTGTTTTTTTTTTGTCCATTTCTGACAATGCTATCTATGAGAAAATTCCGTAAGACTTAAATCTGCATTAGGTATGTGCCCGATCAATTGGCCAATATCTCAATATCACGCTAGCCGATTGCGATGATTCTTTTTTTATTTTAAAGGATACACTTCCAGGATAGCTTGGTGAAAGTTCGGTTAGGTTCTGATCACGGAATCCGGTTGACAATGGTGTCTATGAGAAGATCATATAAGTCTTAAATTTGCATTAAGTATGTGCACGACAAATCGACGAATAACTCGCCAACCGATTCCAATGATTCTTTGTATGGACTTCAAAATTATAAAACATTTTTGTTTAACAAAATCAAAGTACATACATAATATATAAAATTTTACATAATGTAAATAATATAATATATATATAAATTACTTTTAATGTTTGAGTTCGTTGTTTGAAGTTGGTTTTTTTTTGTTAAAAATTAATTAATATATACATATTAACCTCTAAACAACTTTTTCACAGAATACGAATTGCGTTCCAAGCAATTTATTTTTAATTATATATAAAAAGAATGCTTCAATATACAAATATTTTCATATTTCAGTGAATAGAATGTATACTGATTACAGTAGATAGTTAGATTTTAGGTAAAAAAAAACTATTTTTTACCTAAAATCTAAGCCCAAACTAGATCTTAACTCTTCACAATGACCTTGTCACACAGTCGTAATTGCACATAAAAGAGCAAATCAGAGTATCTAGTATCTACTATCATTAACTACAATGTTATTTTTTCAGTTCAGTTTTATTATTTTGTTCTGTTTGAGAAGATAAATTAAAAAAAATAAAATTAAATCAGCTTCACGCTGTATCCCGCACACAGCAGGGTAGGCAGAGGGAACCTAGTGTTAAGACACTCCGTTCCCCACTTGCTGCCGATTTCTGGAGGCATTGCGTGTTGAGTGGCAGAACTCAACGCCGCGCTTAACCAAGTTTGAGAAGATACAATGGCAAATTACATTTTTTTCCTCTTCTTATTCAAGAAAGCATTTATAAAATAAGTAAGAAGGCCGTCGTGGCGCAGTGGGAGGTACAGAATAGATGTAAATGAGACAGCTTTGAGTTAGATTCCCACTCAGATGAATAAATTATATTCGTTATCTCGCTCGCGTCTCTCTTGAGATTAGTGTGAGAGAATCTGGTATTAAGACATTCTGTTCCCCTTTTCGACCATTTTAAGATTATACCAAGTTGTTTAGCATTCTCTACTCGTTTTGACATTATGTGGAAGTTGAACCCATAACCATATATGTACACCCAGAAACTCTTCAAGTAAGCCACGACGGTGTCAATGACGATTAAATTTACCTCAGGCTAATATTGAATTCGCTTTAGGCAAGGAAATGCTTGAATGGTAAAGTGTTAGAGATTTCGTAAGCCAGTGCTATTTATAAATAAAATCGACTAAGTGCGATTCGAATTCACAAATGATAGGTTCTGTAGTTTTAATATTACCGTATATATATATCAAAATGATGACAATGTCTATAAAATGTGATGTGTGTATTTATTGTTGATTTTAAAAGGCAGGTAAGGAGAGCATTACATTTTTTAAATACCTATGTTTTTTTTTATTTCATGCTTTATCCTCAGCGAGGTAAAAGTCTAAATATCTTTACTGTAGTTATATAATTCATACGTATATTTAATTATAATTTAAAGATCCTTCAAAAACCAAGGATTTATATGTCAATGGCTTATAAGTCGCGTCTTCATTGCTAGCCACCTTGACACTATAGTTGAAATGAATGTTCTTGCATAATACATCATTAAGATGAATGAGATGCGCCGCCTACGTTCTTTTTATTTTTTTTTAAGATAATGTTATCAAAACGAGTAAATTTTTGTAAAGGTGTAACAATCTCGTTACTAAAGCAAAGAATAGAAAATATTATATACATAATTCGTTTCTCCGAGTGGAAATCGAACCCATAACCGGCGCGTTTATAGAGATACACTGCGCCATTGCGCCAAGATGGCCTTGTACATTAATATAAGAAATAAATATTATTGTGGATATAGAAATGTTTTCATAATTATCATAGTCCCGCTAATATTTTTGTAATAACTTTCCATTTTTTATAAAAGTGCAAAGTATTTGTAAATTCCAACCAGCTACAGGACTTTATGTGTTATAAGTTGTCACATGTGTATTCTTCGAGGATATCGAATCTAAAACCTCAAGTTTTTTGTCAGAGACTTTTCCATCAAATTTTTAAAATATCTTACGAATATTTTTGTCGCCCCTATTATGGAGATGTCATTTGCAGAGACAGTGTCAATTGCAAAGATTTTATTTTGGAATTGTACAAGCGTGACTTTAGACGCAATGGTTGGTCGTTCGATTCCCATTCGGGACATGAAATATTTAATATTTACAATTTCTTCGCTTTGGTGACAAGGCAAAGCGTTGCGTTGAGTTCCGCTACTCAACACGCAACACCTTGAGGAAAGTGTAGAATGAAGTGTCTTATCACTAGGTGCTTACCTGACTACAAAAAAAAGACCAAAAAAATTAACAAAAATAAAAGAAACCATTTTTTGATTATTTTACCACAGATCTCTAACTTACAGTCTAGACTATTTGTCTATTAAGTCGTTATTTTAATAAAGCCGTAATTGTCGATAGTCCAAATATAATATTTATTGGTCCAATATTACACTTTCGGATACCGTTCCGATAGCTAGACCGCCGTGACTCAATCTAAGAATAGTGCGGATATTTCGATAGATTTGATATTATTTACATAATTTAATATTCATTTATTTATCATTCAATTATTTAATTAATTGTTATGGAGATTGTGTGTTTTTAGGTTTACGGCTTAACCAACATATGTGGTATACTATATACCCCGTATGCTGGTATGTACATAAAAATAGATAAGATACGATTCAAAGCTGTGCTTTGTCTTGTTACCAAAGCAAGTAAATCAAAATAAAAATTCAATCCACCGAGTAGGAATTTAATAACTCAACTTAACTTAACTTAACTTAGCTTCACATTTTATCCCTTGCGGGGTAGTCAGAGAGAACGGAGCGCCAAACGCTACGGAATTTAATCCCAATAGTTGTTTTTATATCAATCCATAGTTTAATCCAATTAATAGTTGTTTTTATAGTCCAACACTATGCCGGTACGTGAAAAAAAATTAAATCGTATTTCAAAGGATGTATTAGTAGCATCTTTTTTTAATTTGATTAAGTAGATAAAGGAGCTCGTTATGCGAGCTTTAATGTGGGACGCTAAGCAGTTTCTTCTCTACATATAGCTATATATATTACCCATACTTTCTACCCACTCATAAAATCTTTGAAGTCTCAAACCTACCATATCATAGGGCAGAGATACAGCGAGCTCATTTTGAAAGAATCCTGGACAGTACACGAGGCAATCGTTGGTGGAAGTTTGATAAAATTAAAATTAAAATTAGCTTCACGCTGTATCCCGCACACAGCAGGGTAGGCAGAGGGAACCTAGTGTTAAGACACTCCGTTCCCCACTTTCTGCCGGATTCTGGAGGCATTGCGTGTTGAGTGGCAGAACTTAACGCCGCGCTTAACCTCGACACCAGAGCGAAGAAATGGAAATATAAATTTAAGTAAATATTTCATCTCCTCGAGTGGGGATCGAACCCACAACCGTCACACCTCGTGCCGCTGCGCCACGACCGGCCTCAAATATAAAATAATAATGTGAATGTGATTCTATGAGTCCCCGTATTCTATGTGGGTATACAAAGTGACCACGGACTACTGCAAAGTGTTCAAAACGTCGGGTTTCCAAAAATGTATAATACCAAATTTATGCGATTAATCCGGTGAAATAGTTTTGAGTTTAAGTATTCAATAGCACAGACAGTAGTTAGTTAGTTTAGAATGAACGCGCTCAAATTTTGATCATGACATTTTGTCTATGTAAGGGAGAGCGCGCATTGGTAACTTTTGTCACGGTGACAATAAATTCTTTGTCACTGTCATGTCACCATGCTTTTCGCGACTGCGCGCACTTGCGGTGACAGTGACGAAATTTTTTACATTTGATAATATGGATCTCGAAGAGATGGTTGTCTGTGCACTTATATTAGGAAATAGAAAAAAAAAGCAAACGTAGAAAAAAATATCGTTTAGGGATTTGTCATAGAGCTATGGCCTCAACTCAATTTCGTCAATCAGTATATCGTTGTCTATTTCATCTTCATGAAAACACACGTTTTGCCTTGGTGATGAACTTGACGCCATTCTTGAAATTAAAATTCGGAGCTGCAATGCAACACGCTGCTGTTTCTTGTTTATGCGGAAGACGACTAGTATGGAAACCGCAAGGTGGAGGTGACATTTAGTTTCTAATGCGCGCACGGGCATACAAATCTATGGACGCGGTGACAGTTGCGTCACGGGCGTGTCGCCATCCCCCGCGGACAAAAAGTCACCCAATTGTCACGTATCCAAATGCGCGCACCTTCATTTAGGGTGATGTACACGGTGACAGTGACGCAACAGTCACGGTGACAAAAGTCACCAATGCGCGTTATACCTAATATCATAATTTTAGTATCGGTTTGTTTTATTTTTATATGTTAATTCCGATAGTCAATAAATTCAATTTTTATATTATTACAATAATAATTATTGTAAACGCGACACTTGTGGTTTTTCACTTAAGGAAATAAATTATATTTTCGTTTCTTCTTTCCGGCAAAAGACAAAGCGCGACATTGAGTTCCCACTGAGCCACTTAACACGCAATGGAAAGAAGTGTGTTAAGTTTAGGTTCCCTCTGCATTTAAATTCACCCTGTCTAACTAATAACTTCAATAACTTGAAGCTATGCTATTAATAGTATGATAACTATATTACAAACACAAACGAACCGTACAATATAAAGATAATGATATGACAGCTTCTTATTTTTATAGAAATAATATACTAAAATTAATCGGACATCCCCACCGAGGGTTCGATAACAATTTCATAATACTAAAACAACGAGAACGTAATTTATAATAGATGAGTTATGATTGATTATAAATTTCTATTTTTCAATCTCGCTCGCGCCTTCGCCCGCTTAAACTATACAACCATTTATTTTGTCATCTGTTTTTCGTAACATTTACATTGTAAGGACAATATTCATACATTGAAAACTAAAGTATCGGTAATTGAAAAAATATATATATTTTATAGCAATTTAGTCGTAAAATACTTTACTTAGAAGAATAATAATAATAATAGCCTCTTTATTCAGACATTACAATTATACTACAGTATTAAACATTTATATATAATACAATTTTTGCAGCGGTATTTAAGAAATAAAAAGAATTACACTTCTAACGTTATTTTTATTTTATATATTTGTATTATTATAATATTTATGGCAAGTACTTAGAAGTACTTGCCATAAATATTATATTACAGTATGTTCATTTAATGTATTAATATAAAACCATAAAAATATAGAAAGCTTATTCGAAATAGTCTCCATTGGCGCGCGCTCTATCTATGGGAAAACTCTTCAATCTCAATCGAATGGATTGATTTAGGAACTTTAAATTGTTATAGTTCTTAAAGCAAGCCTTACTCTCTAAAAGTGACTATAAATCTTTAGCTCTCATGAAGTCCGGAACATTCGTTTGTCAAAGATCTGATGGATCGAACTTTATGACCCGGCCCCGAGTCTTGCTTAAAGGATCATTATTGGTTATTCAGAAATTTAATTACATGTTTAAGAATGGTATCTTAAGGTACTTGTGCTGATGTTTTGATACCTTTTTCACAATATGGTCACTCTTTTATAGCTAACATCCCTGCAAACCATCACAGAAGTGCGATAATGGTCACATTGTACTCTGTTGACAACATGGGAAGCTTTTTTAGAATTTTCAGCATAAAAACGGTCGTTTTTTTTATTAAAATATTGCTGAATTGTAAAAAAAATCTCAATCCTAAACGATTTTTTCTGTGATCTTACTTCCTTTGCGTACCGCTTAAGTAATTGTATTAATTTTTACCACCTTATTATTTTTTTAATTATCAGTTCAGAAACGACCAGTGTATCTCTTATAGGCTGTAAGTATAAGTATTTTTTAAAATACACGACATGGTTCTAGGCGCTATCTTCATCTTCCAATATAAAATGTTTTTATTTCGGACAGGATTTTTTTTAAATTCTTTAACTTACTGCTTGGATCGTTTTTTTCCTACAAAAACTACGTGGACGGCCATGTCTTTTTCGTTGCCACAGGATATTTTATTGTACCTATCAATAGCCTGGTAGACCAACATTTGACTAATACCAAGTGTATGGAGGATTTTAAAAACTATATATGATTGCGCTTCATACGGTTCTTGTGGCTGAGTGTTTTCGCTCTGTCTTGGCTTGTGCTACTGCCGTCGTGGTCATGAGAGCAGTGAGTGGTTTTTCCGTGTGGATACCAGAATGCTTAAGTTTTAAATAGCTAAGGTCTTCGCTTCTGTCCTCATATACTTAAACTTCGTACTTTTCTCAGGCATGCATTCCAGTTTGTCTATCACCTCGGCTCTGTTGTAGTTGACCACCATTGCATTAATACTAATTACACGCGCACCTTCTCCAGTCATTACGCTTATTGTAAGCATAGCCCGAGCCTGCCTGAAAGGCGATCCCTGTCGAGTAGTACGAACAATTTTTTCCTCTATCAAAACTAGTATACGAGTAGAAGTATAAATTAGATATAAAGCGACTTTAAATGAACCTTCAAAATTATCCATCGATCAAATAATCCTGGGGAGTATTTCAATGCCACGTTTTACATTAAAAGTTTTAATACTGTAAATCTTAATTTGTTTTACATCTACTTTGTTGTTAAATTTGTCTTATATCACCGTCATTACAATTCTTAAGATATAGATCCCATTATTTTTAAAATGTAAGATGTTGAAGCCACTATTGTGCAGTGGACAGCGTTAGCGTTTGACTGTTAGTGCGATGTTTTAGGTTCAATTTCGACTAGAAGGAATTAATATTAATTTTCCCGCTCTAGGAGCCACTCAATATCCAAATTGAATTTGGTGGGAGAGCAGAGGATGAGGTGTCTTGATAGAATCTTTAGTTGTGGGATCGATTCTCACTCATAGGTATAAAATATTTTATATTTTCTTTTTCTCGCTCTGGTAACGAGGCAAAGCGCGGCGTTAAGTAATATAATACCACTCATTCACAATTCACAATTCGCCGTTTCAAAATAGACACAGTTTCCAGGTACCCTCTGTCTACCCTACTATATAGGGGACAGAGCGTAAAGCGGAAAATAATTTAAATAACTGTAGATAAAACGTTAGTGAGTCTGGTTACGTTAGACAAAATGTAGCTTAGTTAGTTTTCAGTTTTGAAATATACTCTTGTTATCTTAGGAGTCATATAGAACAGTTTTTTTTTTTGCCTCACGTTGTATCACGTACCTGTGTTGTTCATATATAGTAGGGTAAGCAGAGGGAACCTAGTGCCCATACACATCTTTTCCCAATTCCCCCTAATATCTTATATAGAATACCGAAAACTCAACGACGCGCGTCGTCTCATTGACAGAGCATGAAAATAATAATACTGCATTCCCCTAAGTAAAAATCGCATACCCACAACCGTCGCATTTAGTGTGCAGCTGCGCCACGCCTTCTTAAATCAATCATTTTTTTATATAATAATTATTATAATATAATAATTGTTATGTAATTTTTCTGGATAACAACTTCGAAATTTGGTAGAATATTTTTTTTCCTTTAAATTTTGCAGACTAGGCCTATAAAAACAATGTACCAGAAATAATTTCTTTCTTTTTTACTTGTTTTGATCATCTAAAGCGTCGTAACTCAGACTCGGACTGAACGGATTTAAATGAAACTTTACAGTAGTATACATCATATACATCAGAATAATAGGTTAATAGCTTACATTTTATGTAAATATTTTGTAATATTTGGATAAAATTTAACAGTAGTTTTAAGGGAGCGAAGCTGCATTTTGGTCGCTGGTATTTTATAAAAGGATTTATTTACTTTTTTACTTAAGTTTTCTCTAAAATTTGAATAGCATGCATCATTTAACTAGGAGTATCCTAATTAAGCTACGTTTTTTCTTTAGCTTCACGCTGTATCTTGTGTATGACAGAATAAGAAGAAAGAACCTAGTGTTAAGATACTCAGTCCCCGTTTTCTGCCCAGTTTTAAAGATATTGCGTGTTGAATGGCGGAACTCAACGTTTTTTTTTCTCAGCAGAAGAAAATTATATTATTTCACAATCTTCCTAATGGGAGTTAAACCCACAACTGACGCATTTACATTCAGACGCGATGCTGCATCACGACGCCACTCAACCACAATGATCTCTAACAAAATACTTGAAGCCTTCAGTCTATATTCTTTATGCCAACCTTTAGGCCGACCAGCCGGTTTTCTGTTATTTTTGACCTCAACCAGAGTAAGGATCTTCCGACACTGCGTCTAGCGCAATATTTACAAGATTATTTATTGTATTATTAATATCGTTCATTCTATAAAAATCTTTCTCATTTTTGCAAGGGTATTGCAAGGTGAGTGCTAAAACATTACTTGAGTCAAAGAAAAATACTTTAGAAAACATATAACAATTTATAAATAGCCTATGGCTTCGGTAGGTCGGTAGTTCAAGGATTTCGGAAAATATCTACCTGGGTCCGAATTCCACTAAGTTTAATAAGTTACGAGGGTTGCAGTTGGAGGGTGTAACAAAATACGATTTTACTTAATTTATAATTTATTTAGTTTCAAAAAATACAAAAATTAAATCTAACTTATATATTACTGTCCTCAATGTTAGAGGAAAAAAACGCGAATCTAAACTTAACTAAATCTAACTTAACCTACGACTTAACTATTCCACGATGGAATAATAAGTGTAGGAAAAGAAGAAATTCCTTTCCCACCAGTGCTGTTCACCCGATCTCTCCCTTGCCAGCATTTTGTGGCGCTCGGGCGCCTATCAGACGGACATATTATAATATTAAATAAGTTTTCCGCCTTTGACACCGAGCGCTATATAACAAATAAGTAAACAAAACAAAATCTATTTATTGTACACTATACAAAATAATAATAATAAGGAAAAAAATTGAAATGACAAAAAATACAAAAAAAGAAGAACTCAATGTACAATCCGCGGCCTTATCGCTTAAAAGGTGATATCTTCCACAGTACCTCATGGCATTGGAAGTCGCAAAAGAGGAAATTAAACAGAAATTATGTAGATATAATATAATTTTTAGCCCAAAAATTAAATGTCCCGATCGGGACATGCATAGTCCCACTTTTTATAGATTGTTTCGCATACTGTATCTTTATTTCTTCAAGTTTTTAATAGGTATTAACAATTTCATAGAAATACAATTAAGTGTATTCGTAACTCTGAAGATTTAACTGCATTACATAGTAATCCAAAACAATATAATTTAAAGATGTTTAAATTAATGCAATTGAAAGATGATTTTAAATTCAAATTAATTTTAGAGTGTTGTTCCACATGTAGGAAGAAAAATTAGCAACCGCGATGGATTCTTACTTGAGCGGTTTCCAAGTGGCGCGGGTTCAAATTCCGCTACGTAATTTTGTTTTATATGTTATCAAAAAATATTTTACAATTATACGTTTATAATATTTTTTTATGTAAAAATCCGTGGTCAAATTGTAATAAATAAAAGTTATGAAACATTCCTATGACAAGTTCCCGAAATAAATCTGACGGGAGGCTCAGTGGGTTCGAAACAATTAACAGGATGTAATATGGAAAGAGTTTACCCTTCCTCGATAAATGGACTATCCAACATTAGTTCCTGAAATTAGAGCTTTCAATCTAACAAATTCAGTGATATAATACGACTAGTACTGTAGATGAACTTTTTCCTCACTACTCATTTGAAGCAATGGTGCTGCATTGCTTACAGTAAAACCGTCCTCAACTGTTCAGCAATGAAATTAAATCCTTGTTTATTATTACAGCTTCAAGCTGTATCCCACATATAGCAGAAGGAGTATAATGTTCAGACACTCTGCTCCCCACTTTTCGCCGAATTCTGGAGACATTGCGTGTTGATTGGCGGAATACAACGGCACGCCTTGCCTCGACACCTGAGCGAAGAAATAAAAATAAGAAATATTTCATTTCCTCGAGTGGCAATCGAACCCACAACCTGCCGTGTTTACAGTCACACGATTGTGCCCCTGCGCCACGACTAGCCTCAAATTTTTATATAAAAAATATTAGCAAAAGTAATATATATGGTGAAACAGATGTATGTCCTACTATATATCTATACCTAGCCCCTTGTGGTTACATCTGTCACCCCACATCGCCTTTACTTGATACGGGTCTTTGACTATTATGTGAAATGCGGAAGACATGTAAAACACAAGGCTGAAATTAAAATGAGCTATACGTAGATTTGCAAATTTAGCTGATGTTTTGTTATTGCACACGCGATGGGCGTAGATTTGATCCCAGTTAATGTAATTAATATATATTATAAAGCATATCTGCATTTCTTTAATAGTAGAAGGTAGGACGAACATAAAAATACGACACTACTACTACAAAACTCTATTCTTTCTATAAAAGGAGAGGAACATCAACATTATAAATATTTTAAAGTTTAAGTCTTTGTTACTTTTCATATACATATTTGTAAATTGTTTCTCTAAATAATATGAATCCCGCACACAGTAGGGTAGGCAGGGCAAACCTAGTGTTAAGAAACTCCGTTGCCCACTTTCCGCCAAATTATAGAGGCATTGCGTGTTGATAAGGTAACTCAACGCCGCTCTTTGCCACGGTACCTAAGCGCAGAAATGAAAATGTAAATTTAAATAAGTATTTCATTTACTCAAGTGGGGATCGAACCCACAACTAGTAGCGTTTACAGTCACTCACTTGTACCCCTGCGCCACGACTATATATCCTAGTCTGATTAAGGGTAACCCCACAATTTGTCACGTTATCCCACGACATAAAATCTTTAACAATGACACTTGAAACAGATTTTAGCTCCTATTTCCTTTGGAAAACTAATGAGCACTATGAAAGGGACTTCTAACACATATACTTACAATATATCTCGACTAAATGTGACTATTGGTTAGGTTAATTATTTCCTTTGTGAAGTTATTTTTTGAAAAGCTAACTTTTCAAAAAAAAATTCTTTAATAAATTTATATTTATTCTATTGATATTTAACATATTATTATATAATACTAGCGGCCCCCGTACGGCTATACCCGCTTGGAATATATGAATGTTTATTTAAGTGTATTTAAGAAAAAAACCGGCCATGTGCGAGTCGGACTCGCCCACCAAGGGTTCTGTACCAATATCAGGATTGTGATTGAGAAAAACCTTATAGGTTTTGCTGATGCGGCGAATAAAGATAACATACTTAATCTATGAATTATCTCTAAATTTTTACTTTTAGGATTTTTTCCGTTATTTGTATTGTAAGATCTTACTTCATCTTAAATACCTGTAGGTCTATGGGAAGTACATAGTGTACTTCTATATAATAGATTTTTCATTACACGACAAATTTCATACAAAATAAAGCAAAAACGATAAATAAATGCTGAATATCTAATATTGATTTCAGCTTGATACTTCAACGTGATCTCAAGTGAAATGGTCTTGACAGACGGACAGACAGCCAAGAAAGTGATCCTATAAGAGTTGTGGCTTATTTTTTTCTTTTAAGGTACAGAAATCTCGATGTTTTTTATCATCACACAATCTCGAGGTTTTTTCTATCATCATACAAATTGAAAGCTAAAGATTCAGCCAATTCAGTAACACAGATGTATAAAATAACTGTTATAGCAATTAGAAAATTTGTCTTACTGTGTAAGTTCGGGGTTCATGATGGAAGGCTTGTCCGCAGCGACCCCATATACATGGGAGCGAACGGAAGGGAAAAGTATGATTTATTTATTTCTAGTGGATCAGCGTATTCGAAGGCAAGTTATAGAGTAAAGTTTATGCTTAAATATTAGCGAGAAGAATGCTAGAAAGATCCGAAAGGCTATTATGGGAGGCCCAAGGAGGCCTAAGACTTGGAAGAGGGGTATGAATCCGATCTTTTCTCTCTGCTTAATAAGGAAAAAAAATTGGTCAAAAATTTTATTAAATTGATTAACTCAATATTCTGTAGATTTTTAAACAGTATATGTTTTAAATAAGAAAATAATATATTAAAAGAACGCTAAGCAAGAGAATATTCTAATATATAAATCAGCTTCACGATGTATTTCGCATACAGTGGAGTACACAAAGTGAACCTAGTATCCGTTCCCCACTTTCCGTCGATTCGATGCACTGCGTGTTGAGTGGCGGAACTCAACGACGTGCTGTTGCATTGTTGCCAGAGCGAAGAAAACATTAATAAATAATAATTACTTCCCTCGAGTTGGGATTGAACCAATAACCATCGCATTACAGTCACATTCTTCTTATGTAAATTATTGTAATATTATATAGTAAATTCCCACTTAGTACTCTGCATGATGCTAGAGGATTATAAAGATACAAAAAAATGCTGTATGTTTCTGACAAACCTCAGATTCTACGTTTTCTAAGTACACGCTTTGCAATTTTGATTAAAACTTATCACCTCTAGATTTGGCTATCGATAAGATTCTGTCTGATGTACATATATTTGATGGATAAACGACATGCGATAGAGAGATACAGCATTAACAGATAAGAAAACAAAAAAATATATCAGAATTAAGTAGTATTAAGAAATATTTTAGTTGAATAGTATCTGACTGTTTAAATAATGATTGTGGGTTTGATGCGGATCGGATATATTTATTATGAAAAAAAAAAACGTTTTTCCAATCCATTGTGGTAATGTCCAAATTTATTTTCTACGTTGACTTACATAATTACACTAATGGAGAAGAGAATGCCTGAACAGTTACTACTGTTTTGGTCGCTATAAAAATTCATAAAATATATAATTAATCTGAAAATATATAGTGTTTTTTTTTTAATTTTACGATTTTATAGCAAGCAGGATAAGCTTTAGGAACCTAATGTTAAGACACTGCGTTCCCCAATTTTCAACCAGTTTTTGACACGTTATGTGTTATTTGGCGGAACTCAACATCGTACCGTTTTCTTGTAAACAGTTGTTCAGCGAGAAAATGAAAATAAACAATACCGTCAGAAATTGATCCGACAACCATCATTTTTACAGTTGGACGACACCACGATGATCTCCTAAAATATATTTATAGCGTATTAAAGTAGTGGAGTTCCGAGTTTACCAAAAAATTTTTCAGGTTATAAGTGTATGTATACTATTACCATTATTATATTGATATCGATTTTAATTTAGAGACTGACGACTAAGCTTTAATTTCTAGCCTGAAGAGAAATTAAGTTGTATTTTTCAAATGAAAAAGAAATTAAAAAAGTCTAAGTCTAACATATATATATATATAGTTTAAAAAAAATCTTAAAACCGACTTGTAACACTTGTAAGAACTACTATATTATCTTTCTCTATATACATTAGTCGCCTTTTACATTTTTATTAATTAATTTTATAACTTAGCTGTAACGTATAACTAAAATATTCCAGCAGGCGTTTTTACATTTACTTCTGAGTGCAAATAAACGTAGTTGAATATTACAATAATACTTATTATAGCCCAAGTTTCCAGGGGCTCTAGATCTACGTCATTTTAGCAAAGCTGAAATTTTGAGGACTATTAGTCTAATATGTAGTTAAAATAGTATGAGTACTCACTAACTTGAAAGTGGAGGAAGTCTAGGAGAATAATCATTCATCAGATTGGTCTGGGTGCTTATAAGGCATCTTGAAATAGTCCATAAATAATATATGTAAAATTAAAGGTTGCTTACTGGTATAATGTAGTTTCCGTTAATTTTAAACAACCTTTAGGACATCTGGCCGGAGTGAAGGCCCACGTTAACAGTCTGGTAATAATAAATATACATTTTTTTTATTTTTCTCAAAAATATATTTAAATACGAGCGTTTCTAGTTTAACGTAGGTGAGCGTGTACTTTAAGTTGATGCTACCTGTGAAAGGACCCCACTTTCAAGTTAGTAAGTACGCATACAGTGTTGACTACATATTAGAATATGTATCCTTAAAATTTCACCTATGCTAAAATGACGTAGGTCTGGGGGCCCTGGGATCTCAGGCTTTTTCTTTTTTATGGCCGTCATGGCGCAGGGGCACAAGAATGTGACTGTAACACGATTGTTGTGGGTTCGATCCACACTAGAGGGAATTAATTCTTATTTCTTATTATTTTCATTTCTTCGCTGTGGCGTTAAGGCAAAAACCCTGCGTTGAGTTCCGCCTCTCAACACGCAAAATCTCGAAATACTCGGCGGAAAGAGGGGAATGGAGTGTCCTAACACTAGGCCCCCTCTGCCTACCCTGCTGTATGTGGGATATAGCGTGAAAATGATTTCATATTTGTACGTTTTTATAAAAATCTACTTTTTTACAAAAAATCTTTCATAGTTTATCTAAGGGCTCACCCAAAAGTGTTAAGACACTCTGTTTCCCGCTTTCCGCCGAATTATTGAGGTATTGCGGAGCGGAACTCAATGCCGCGCTTTGCCTCGTTGCCAGTGTCTCTAATTGGAGCTGATCGAACCCACAACCGTCGCGTTTTCAGTTGCAAGCTTGTGCTCGTACGCCATGACGGCACAAAACATGAAGCTAAGTAAAAAGTAAAAAAAGTAAAAAAAACCGCCCATTGGAGATTGAATCTATAACTATAGTACATAAATTTAACTATTGTAACAATGCACTACAATAATTATAAAAGTATTTGGTAGAGTATATATTTTCATAGTTCAAAACATTCAGGTCAATATAAATTGGTTATTGATTTAAGCTTCTGAGTTAAGTCACTTTCATTTTGAAAAAAATTCAATGTCATCATTATAAAACAAATATTTTATAACAATATTACTGTTGATGGGCGATTGAGATGTGCTTAATCCATTAATTTCACTTTTAGTGTCACCAGCTGTCATTCAATTTGTAAGGGAGCGTTCATTAGTTCATACATTTTGTATAGGATCAAAAATACTATATTTTTAAGTTTTGTAGGTTGTCGGCTCTTCCACCATGCCATAATCGTTTATTCTGTACGCGGACGAAGCCATGAGCGTAATACTAGTTTTATAATCTATCTATTACATATAATCAATATTAAAAAGCTGAAGAGATTGTATAGTTAAACGCTAATCTCGGGAACTACTGGTTTAAACTAAAATAAATTTTTGAGTATGATAATCCACTTATCTGGGAAGCCTATAGACTGTTAAATAGTAAGAGCCGCCTCAGGTACCTAGAATATATTATATATTATACAAAACTCTTAGTTATAAGTATTTTACCACGCGACCAAACCACGGGTAAAATGAAGTTAAATTGAGGCTAGTCGTGGCGCTTTGGCACAAACGTGACGTAAAACAGACTAGTTGTGGTTTCGATACCCAATCGAGGAGATGATATATTTACTTAACTTTAAATTTCCACTTCTTCGCTTTGGAGTCGAGGCAAAGCGCGGCGTTGAGTTCTGCCACAAAAGTGGGGAACAGAGTGTCTTAACTCTAAGTTCCCTCTGCCTACCCTGCTGTGTGCGGGATACAGCGTGAAGCTGATTTAAATTATAAATACAGTGTAAAATGTATCTTATAATAAGTGAAAGGTTTAATTTCGAATGCCAATCTACTTGAAGGTAGGTCAAGATTATGTAATAACCGTTCATCACGTTTACTGCTTAAAAGAAATTATTTGATAAAAAATAATATTATAGTTGATGACTATGACGTTTATTTACAGATGCTTAATGTTCTTTAATCGGCGCGTGGTGAGTTTTGTTTATTTCTTTTCATATAGCAGAATAGGCAGAGATAATTAAGTGCTAGGACACTACTCTCCCACCAAATTCGCGTCATTGTGTGGTACGTGGCGGAACTGAACGCCGTACTTTATCTTACCTTACCAAAGCGAAAACATCACGTTTATAATTAGACGCTGTACCATTGTGACTCATGTCACCACAATGGCCTCTTTTAGCTTAGTTAATTTTATATTTGCTTATGAAACCTATTGTTAAGACACTCCGCTCCTTATTAGGTCTCTCCGTTCTGCACTTTCCGCTTTCCGAATTCTGGAGGCATTGCGTATTGAGTGGTGGAAATCAACACCGCACTTGCCTCGTTACGAGAATGAGTAAATGAAAATAATTAACATTTCGTTTGCTCGAGTAGGAATCAAACCCACAACATGTCGCGTTTACAGCCCCACGCGCTTGTGCTCCATCGCCACGACTGGCCTCTATCTTTCATACTAATTTAGATAATTAACAAAAGAAAAAAGAAACATTAAACCGCATTGTATTCCTAAAAAAAGAGTGTCATCACATGTTATTATCTCGACTTTCGACCTTTACTCCTCCGGTCTTCCAAAAAAAAGTTGTCCGAAAGTTTTACGGGGAAAATAAAACAGTGCCGTGATGATTATAGCCATCATTTGTCATGAAATAATTGATATATATTTTAGACTTTATGACGTGGATATAAGGTTTATTTTCAAAGTTTAGTTTGAGGGAGTGAAGGAACATATTTTAGGAATATAATGTTTCTGTATATGTAGTTATGAATAATAGAAAGTATTAAATTTAATAATCGATGTTATTGTATTACAGTGGACGTATTTTACAAGTATTTTAATAAAACGTTACTACTGATACTAAACGACAAAAAGGATACATCATCAATATATATTTCATCTCCTCGGGTAGGGATCGAACCCACAACCAGTCGGTTTTACAGTCACACTTTGTGCCGCTGCGCCACGACTGGCCTCAAATTTTTCTTTGCAATAAATACATATGTAAATATTATTTCTGTTTAATAGAATGAATCTAGAGATTGGATAGATATATGAAACAATCTAAGATTGACGTTGGAGATAGGTTATTAATATTGGGCGTTAGTACAGCCAAAATTTATAAATAAAATAAAATGTATATGTAAATAAAAGTGGACTTCGTGGCGCAGCGGCCCAGCATCAGCCTGTGAACTCGACGGATGTGAGTTCGATCTCATTTGGAGTAATGAACTTTTTATATGTTTTTGCTTTGGTAACAAACCAAGAGCGACATCGAGTCCTGCCACAGTAGCCAAAAAATCAAAAATATATTAAACTTTTGCATATACATATGTATATACTCTTGCCACAGTTGTCTCTAAGTGATCGCTAAGTGATTCAATTTGCTTAAAATAATATAAGGAAATTTACATTAGAATGCAATGAAACGCAATTCTGTGGACTGAATACATTAGAACTTCCCCCTGAATTAGCAAGTTAATGGGTAAAGCTCATGTTTATTTTTCTCCAACATCATCTGCAATTATAAAGAAGCTGTGCAGAAAATATTTAGCTTTGGATTTTTTTTATTAGCTTTTATTATTAATTTTTGTATTTATAAGCATTTTATTCTTAAATTAAGCCAACATTGTGAAATGTCTGACTTTACACCTGGTAATTTTGGGCTTGATACTCTCAGTCAAGAAACGGGTTTCTGCGTTCCGGGTTCCGGTTTTGATACTCAATTATATTGAAAACTATTTATTTAGAAAACGTATAAATTAAACGTATAAATATTAGCCAGATAAAAAAAATATAATGTAGCGTAACTTATTTTTGTTGTTGTTAGTTTGTTATGTTGTTGTTCCTGAGTGTGAAATAACACTTTAAAAATGTTAAAAATTCTCTCTTGCCAAACGATAATTCTTAGTAATTATCTTTGGGTAGCCGAAATTTGTAAAAATTTCCTTACAGAGACGCTAACAACATAAATAAGTTGTAAAAAGCGTATAAAAATTTTGAAGTAGCTTGATAAGAATGTATGGCTTAATGGTCAGAGTGCCTGGTCGGTTCCCAGGAGGCGCGGGTTCGAGTCCGCTACGTTCAAATGTTTATACGCTTTTTAAATATTTTTTTTCTATAAGTGTGGAATAACCCTTTAAAAATATTAAAAATATATTGAAAACTGTTGTACTTGGACTAAGTACAGACAATATTATAAGCGTCTGTAGAAAGTTGAGGTCATCGTGGTGCAGGGGCACAAGCGTGTACACGAGACGGTTGTGGGTCCCGATTCCCATTCAGGGGAAAAAATATTTAATAATTTCATTTACTCGCCCCGGCAACAAAATAGCGCGGTGTTGAGTTCCACCACTCAAAATGAATTCGGCAGAAAGTTGGGAACTAGGTTCCCATATTCACTCTGTCTACTCGCTATGTGCGGGATACAGCATGTTTTTAGAAAGATAAAAAAAAAGTAGCCATGCTTTATATTGTAGCTTAAAAGTAGTCTTCAAATGTAGATTACATGTTTATATTATACTTATACATTATTAAAATATTTTTATATTACCTTAAGAACACTTAAGGACATAATACTATATTTTAAGATAAAGTACCATTAAGACAATGTTTCCAGCTGAGCCATTTTATATCTTTCCGAGATAAACTTCCGCTTTTCTCAGAATATAACATTAATTTGGTTTATTTCGCAAAATTTTATACATTTATAATTTTTTATTATTTACTTTATAGAAGCTGTAGTGTCGCTTTGGCACAACATCTGACTGTAAGCGAGACGGTTGTGGGTTCGAATCCGACTAAAGACAATTATTTTTTCTAATTTTCTCACTTTGTGTACAACAAAAAGGCCGCGTTTCATAACTTAACTAATGTATTAAAAATTGAGCGGAAATTGAGGAACGAAGTGTCTTAACAGCAGAAGGAACCCCCCCTGCCTACTCTGCTATATGCGGTATAAATATATATAGCGTGAAGCAATATTTAGCCAGAGGGAATTTGGGAATGTAGTGTTACGACACTTTTATTCCCCATTTTCCGCTGAATTCTTGAGGCATTGCGAGCTTAGTGGCGGATCTAAATGCCACAAAATAAAAAAGTTGTACTTTAAAATTAACTTTAATATATTATTAAAACATTACCAAAGTTTTGCAGGAATCATATCGACGCATCTGATTGTACTTACATGCGAATTGGGATGCTTATTCGTTGGATTTCTGGGGACTATTTGCATATATTGTGTAGTATGTTAATATTATTTTTTATTTTAGTCAAGTTTTTAAATACTTACGCTTAGCCAATACATAATAGTATTAAGTAATGCATCTCTGTCGTCTGTTTCTACGTTCATGCTTTCTTAGCAATGTCTTATATAAATGGCGCTTATAAAAATAAAATAAAATGGTAAATATAAAAAATATATAAATAAAAAAAATATTGAAAAAAGAAATAAGATAACGCAAAAAATTGAGATAAGTGCAGCCAAGATTTTGGATAATGTATTAAATATAACGACTCTGTTTAAAAAACATTAAATTTCACTGGTGATGTAACGGAGTATATTTACTCATATATTTTTTTATTTAACGTTAGTTTTATTGACCATTTATAATATCTATAATTTATAATATTAAAGTTACATAATTTGGCATTTTATAAGCAAATTCTAGAAATAACACAAATCTGTATATTTGTTTAGCTTCACACTGTATCCCGCACACAGCAGGGCAGGCAGACATTCCGTTTCCTATTTTCCACCGAATTATGGAGACATTGCGTGTTGAGTGGCGGGACCAACGCCGCGCTATGCCTCGACACCAGATTGAAGAAATGAAAATATTAAATATTTCATTTCGTCGAGTGGGATCGTATCTACACCATCGCCAGTCACACTTTATGCCCATGCGCCATGACTGGCCTCGTTTTATAACTTTAAAAAATTGTTAGAAATATAATATTTATAAATAATTTTAACATTATTTAAAGTGTTATTTCACATTTAGGAAAGAAAAATACTTATTTGTTTTCTAAATAAGTATAATTATAAATCTTTTATTTATAACGCCGTTTCTCTGACTAGAAATCGTCACCACAACCGTTTACGGTCAGACATTGAGTAACAATAAATAAACATATTAACCAATTTAGTCGTTGTTAAGTACACATGAAGTGTCTCTTTCTAAGCTAACAAAGCTATTTGCTGGAAAGCAAGCTTTGTTGTACAAATATTATTTACATTATATAAAATATAAGGTCGTTTAAGAAATGATTGTTTTACGAAACAAATATGTAATATTTTATATATTACTAAGATAATATAATATATTGAGGAAAATGGTAGTATATTATACATATTAAAGAATCATAAAAAAAAATCAGCTTCACGCTGTATCCCGTACACAGCAAGGTAGGCAGAGGGAACCTAGTGTTAAAACACTCCGTTCCCCACTTTCTGTCGATTTCTGGAGGCATTTCGTGTTGAGTGGCAGAACTCAACGTTTTGCCTCTACACCAGAGGGAAGAGATGGAAATATAAATTTAAGTAAATATTTCATCTCCTAAAGTGGGGATCGAACCCACAACCAGTCGGTTTTACAGTCACATTTTGTGCCGCTGCGCCACGACTAGTCTCAACATATTAAAGAGTTATTCAAATTTTGTTGATCAATTTTATAAGAGAAGAATCCATCGCGTAGCGGCATAGCGTCAGAGAAATGACTTAGACCTCTTCATTTCCTCACTTTGGTAACAAGACAAAGCGCGGCAGTGAGCACGCTCAGCACGTAATATCTCGAAAATTGATCGGCGCGTGGGGAACAGTGTCTTAACACTAGGTTCCCTCCGCCTACACTGCCATAAGCAGGATAAAACGTGAAAACCAAAAAACCTACTTAGCCTCAAAAAAACGGAAGTACCTTCAGATTATAATACATTTTGTTAGTAAAAGTATGTATATTAAAACAAAAATGAATTAATAACAATTTTTACGACAAAAGTAATAAACCTCTACAAACAATATTAATTTTTTTATAAAATTATCACCTCTTACTATACAAACATCGCCGTAGGCTAGCTAAAGTTGAATTGAAATTTACATGCAATTTTAGTATTAATTGCATTCATCATAATGCCTAAAATTGCATTCAGGAAATAAAAGTGTGAAACTCAAACACGTGATGAAACAGTGAAAGTCAAATGGCACTTGCTTTCAACTCTCCAAACGTTACAAAATCGGAACAAGTAAGTATTTAACAACGGAACTAGAATTTATTTGTCTATTCTATTGAACTGAAATGTAGTGATGAACCACTCCGTTTCTCAGTTTTATTTATTGTTTTTTGCCTCACGCTGTATCCCATAGCACATAGCAGGTTAGACAGAGGGAACCTGGAAACCTAGTATTTAGAAACAACGTTCCCATTAAGACACTTCTATTACCTACTTTGGCAAATTCTTGAAGCATTGAGTGTTAAGTAGCGGAACTCAACGCCGCGCTTTGCCTTGTTAGCTAAGAAAAGTAAATATTTAAATTTCTCGAGTGGGAATCAAACTCAGCACCGTGGCAATAAAAAAATCTCATTTCATACATAAACATGATTTACACTTACAATTCTTTGAAAATCATAGATATACTTACGTCTACTTATAGATAGAATATACCTACTACGTCTTTACTATACATACAAAATATTATTAGATAAGTGAGAGAACAGTCTTGGCGTAGGGGCACAAAGTGTGACCTATAAACACGACTGGTTTTAGATTCGATCCCCACACGAGAAAATGAAATATTTTTTTATTGTAGAGGCAAATCGCGTCCTGGAGTTCCGCTACTCAACATACAATGTCTCCGCAATTCGGTGGAAAGTGGAGAACGGAGTGTCTTAGTGTCTCAGCTCCCCTCTGCTTACACTACTATATGCGGGATACAGCGTGAAGCTGATTTTTTCAATTATTTGGCATTAATTAAGGATAGTGTTGATATATAGTGATTATTTCACTGTGTACTCATCAACAGACAATATATTTAAGTCATTAATACGAATTATCATATAAATTGTGATATTTTATGAAACAGTCTGCATTTATCCAATAATTTAATTACATTAAATAAGCATTACAATAAAATTGGACATACATACGTGTTGAAATAAAATGAGGTAGGAACAAAAATATATATTTTTCGAATGTACGATCCATACAAAAAAGATTCATTTATTTTGATGAATGTTTAGTAGCTCTTAACGGGTGGACCGTTTGGTTAAAAGACAATATCTAAAAGTTGTACGATCCATTCTAAATATCCAACCGCAGGTTCAGTGAGTAGGCTACATCGAAAATGTTAACGTGAACAGTGAATAAAGGCCTATCTATATATACCTTTCTTCGATAAATAGATTCTATTCAGGGCAAAAATTTAATGAAAAATCAACTTCACGCTGTATCCCAAACACAGCAGGGTAGGCAGAGGGAACCTAGTGTTAAGACACATCGTTCCTCACTTTCCACCGAGTTCTTGCGGCATTGCGTGTTAAATGGCGTAACTCAACGCTGGTTTTTGCCTCGACACCAGAACGTTGTAAATATAAATGTCACTAAATAAATATTTTATTTCCTGAAGTGGGCATCGAACCTACAACCAGTCAATTTTAAGATCACACTGGCCAACGCAAAAAGTGTTTCCAATTTGAATAAGAAGTTCCTGAGACAAGGCAAATGATCGTTTGGGTAACCTGATATTAAGTGATCACCGCCGCCCACTTTTGTAGGTACCCAAATCGTATCGACCTGGAAACACTGCCATTCCCCAGTTTTATAATATTATTATAGAAGTAGGTCCCGTATTGACTTAGTTCTCATACATATCCCACAGCCACGTATACCTAAATGATAAATGTCTTGCAATTACAAGTAGTTGCATCAAGTTCCTAATTACTGTTTGAAAGTTCCCGTTGAAATTTTAGCAATAAATACTTTAAAGCTCTGACAGGTTTTGTAGCGCCGAATAAAGTGTTAAGTAAATATAATTGAAGTTTGAATTACCTTAGAAAGTCACTTCAAATTTCCCACCTTGCTCTGAAGTATCACCTAATTTATGTATCAAATAACAATCAAAGTCCTTCAGTTAATCTATTTTATTCAACAAAATTTTGCTATAATATTCCTTTAATTTTTTTTTATGGCATGACCGGCAGATGGAACCTGGAAATATCTAGTGTTACGACACTCCGTTCTAATTAGGATACTTACGTTCTTCACTTTCCGTCGAATTCTTAAGGCATTGCGCGTTGAGTAGCGGAACTCACTGTCGCGCTTTGCTTTGTTGCCAGAGAGGGAGAAAATAGAAATAATAAAAAATTTATACCCCCGAGTGGGAATCGAACCTACACCCGTCGCGTTTTCGGTCGCACGCTTGTGTTCCTGCGCCACACCGGCCTCGAATATATTATTTCTCCAATCGAACCAAACCCATTGTGTTTACTGCAAAAGGCTGTGTTGCTTTTACGACTTCAAATTACTTACATTATGTAAGCGTGGAGCTGATTATGTTAATGTTAACTAATATAGCTTCACGCCGGATTGGTCTCGGAGCGAAAAAATGAAAATATTAATAAATAATAATTCGTTTCCCAAAATGGATACCGAACCCACAATCGTCACGTTACAGTCACATCTTTGTGCCCCTGCGCCACGACGGTTAACTAATATAATTTTTAAATTAGCATTTAGCATTTCACATTTGCAACTATTTTTAATATATAAATATTTTCAAGTAATATTCAGCTTCACGCTGTATCCCGCACACAGCAGGATAGGCAGAGGGAACACTTCTGCCGAATTTTGGAGGCATTGCGTGTTGAGTGGCAGAACTCAACGCCGCGCTTTGCCTCGACACCAGAGCGAAGAAATGGAAATATAAATTTAAATAAATATTTTATCTCCTCGAGTGGGGATCGAACCCACAACCTGTCGGTTTTACACACTTTGTACCCCTGTGCCACGACTGGTCTCATCAAGTAATATCCGCCTATACAATATCCGTTTGTCATTTGTTAGTTTTGTAGAATAGTAAAAGCCAATAATATTTTGTTGTGGAACATTACTCTTCCACGAGATCTCGAGATAAATAGTCTTAACAGACGGATAGACGGACTGACGGCCAATAAAATGATCCTATAAGGGTTGCGTTTTTAGCTTCCGAGGTAAAGAACCGTAAAAAAGAAAAAAAAAACATTCATAATATATAATTTTTGTGCTATATAAATGTATTTTATTTTTTCCAAATAACTTCCTTCTTTTTTAATTCTTCAATGTCGCCTTTTATGTAATATATTTATGTATTCATGTTTATCTTATAAGGGATTTTTTTAGTTATAGTTATATAAATGTACATACAAATTTTTATTTGTTCGTCTTCATATCCTTCGTTGGTCATATCCTGTATTCGTGTTAGAGTTCTCAAAAGTTTGTCAACCATACATGGCACTACATTATCTGTGTATATTTCGCTTTGCAGAAAATATGATGCTAAAAACAAGATTTTTTTTGCTGTATTGCGCATGATCGCGAACATATCAGAATAGGCAGAGGAAACCTGGGAACATAGTTTTAAGACCCTACGTTCCCATTAAGACACTTCCGCTTACCACTTTCGGCCGAATTCTTTTCGCGGTTGTTCAGTCACACGCTTGTGCCCCCACGCCACGACTGGCCTCACAAGGAAATATTTAAATTTATATTTGATTTATAGAATAGTTGCATAATTTAAAAAATCTAGATTTTATGTAACCCAATATTTTCAACTCATAAATCGTCGATTTCTATTTCATACATATTTTAATATAAACTAATTTTTAAATATATGTATGTACATTATATAATATTAGAAATTATCCGTAACTTTGATTGTGATTAAGTTTTAATATTATAAAAAATCCTTTTTATTCCCGTGCAAAAATCGAAAAGTCATATCTTAGTGTACTACTTCACTCCCTTACTTCCCTCACATGCAACATTCTAACATTCTGTGCGTTGCCTATGAGTCACTCAGTAAGTGAAGATTTTTAAATATAGGTGTCGATTTCCGAAATTGATAAGCAAATGATGGTGTAATTGTGTATGAAGCGACGGTTGTAGGTTTGATCCCTATTCGAGGAAACGAATTATTATTTCTTATTTTTTCATTTCTTCGCTCTGCATTGCGACAAAAGCTCAGCAACACGCAATGCCTCGAAAAATTCGTCGGAAAGTAGGGAAACGCAGTGTCTAAACACTAAGTTCTCTCTGCTTATTTTTTTTAAATAGATTTGGTTTCAAAACTATAATTACTTAAATAAATGCACAAACTTAAACTTTAACTAAATTGTGGAAAACAATAATTTAATTACCATAAAGTAATGAAAATTTTAAAATAAAAAGTAAAACTATTGATACTTTTATATCTAATTACTAAATAAAACCATTATCTGTTACAATTTTCAAACCATAAAAAGATATCTCTACTTCACACAGAATCTCCTTCTTTTAAAAAAGAAATCGGTTAAAACAATACAAAAATTAGGCCTAAATAAGAAGTAATATGATAAATAGTTACAAATGGGAAAGTCAAAACCAGTCATCTCTCTCTATGACATCTGTGGAACACTTTAAAAAGCTTCGACATGACATCCACCAAAATTAAAATAATGTGGACGATATTAAAAACATTTTTGTCTACAGCAAACTGATTTGGATAAAATTAAAATATAATTGAAATAATTTGTTAAAATTATTATTCACTTTTGTTGTATTTCTATTAACATTTTTTATTTTTATTTTTCTACATGTATCCTATCCTACTATTACCTACATGTATCATATCATGATAGACAGACGGATAAAGAAAGAAAGAGCGATAGTGATAGAGAAGGAGAGAGAGCGGGCACTCTGTTCTCTGTTTATCGCCTGAATTCAAAATTATGCTTATTTTACAGTGCAACTCAACGCCGCTCTTTGTCTTATCAAGGAATTATAAGACAATAAATATAATCCATTACATTTTTAATTTTGCAAGGAATTTTGAAACATACTTTTATTTTCAGACGCCGCCCATTGCACCACGATAGTCGCGAATTATTATTAAAGCACTTTAATCAAATTTAAATAACAAAAAATAGAACTAAATATACATATATCATGAGACCGTCGTGGTGCAGTAGCACAGGTGTGGCATTGTAAACGCGACGGTCATTGGTTCGATTCCTGTTCAGGGAAAAAAATATTTAATATTTTTATTTCCCCACCCCCTGAATACAAGGCAAAGTGTTTTGAGTTGAGTTCCGCAATACAACACGCTCGTACATTAAAATTTTTATACGTTTTCTAGTAAAGTGTTATAAGGGTTCGATTTTTGCCTTGCATAGTATAGCTTCAAGCCTACTGGATGTATTACTTTAAACTTTCACTTTCGCCGAGATCGCCGAGATTGAAGCACGTACCGTTAAACTATCTCGAATAATAATTATAACTAATATGAAATTACAGCTGTTTTTTTATTGTATAACATGTAACTAATTAAATGGATACATAATAGGTACATACTTCCTCTGTGTATGTTACTCAAAACGGTAATTTAAATATAGAGTAATAAAATATATTTTGCATTGCAATAGGACATCGTCTGACTGTGACTGTAAGCGCGATGGTAGTATGTTCGATTCATGCTTGGCATTCCAAGAAACAAACAAACTAATAATTTTTCATGAAATGTAGGCTTCATAAATGTTTACTTTGCGAATATTCGCGTAAGAACTAACAACTTATCGATTTATAGCTGGGTGCCGCCCTTGTCTCGTCACCAAATGGAAGAACTTGTTCCTCTGCGACATGACGTCCTCAATATGATAATTAATTATTATTTTATTTTTCATTTTATAGTTATTTACACAAATTTTTATTAATGTTATAAATAATTTCGTCGAAATTGAGAGAAAAGTTCTTTAAGCCGAAAACAATGGGTTGTGACTACTATATATACAAAGGATGCTAAAGCTACAAGAATACTACAAATGGCAATCAAACCTATTTATTAAAATAAAAATTTGATCGTAGCCGGACACGCGCGCGCCTACGGGAAACTGACCAGGCGCTCTGACCACTAAGCCATATACGTATGTACGTTCTTATAATTTCATTAAATAACTCTTAAAATCTATGTTAAAACTTTGAGTTATATATATATATATATATATATATATATATATATATATATATATATATATATATATATATATATATATATATATATATATATATATATATATATATATATATATATATATATATATATATATAAATATATATACAAAAGAGAGCAATATATTTTAGTTTGAGGCCAGTCGTGGCACAGGGGCACACAAGTGTGACTGTAAAACCGACTGGTTGTGGGTTCGATCCCCACTCGAGGAGATGAAATATTTAATTAAATTTATATTTCCATTTCTTCGCTCTGGTGTCGAGTACAAGCGCGGCGTCGAGTTCTGCCACTCAACACGCAATGCCTCCAGAATTCGGCAGAAAGTGGGGAACGGAGTGTCTTAACACTAGGTTCCCTCTGCCTACCTTGCTGTGTGCGGGATACAGCGTGAAGCTGATTTTATTTATTTTTATTTTATATTTTAATTTTTAAGAATAATATGATAGGTAAAAGCACAAAATATTTATTTTAAAAAACTTTAATATGGGGTTATTCGGATCATTCTATCGGGGGAAAAGTCGATCGTGTTTTTAAAATGTATTATTTCATATTTAAGGTTAATGATTTTTTTTTATTTCATTGTAGATAGTTCGTACGTACAAAAGAAAGACAAATGAGGAAGACTGGTCCCAAGAAAAAATGAAAGGAACGGTAAACAAAGTCTTGGCCAAAAAGATTATCATACGTTGAGCTGTTGAGATGCATAACTTACCATGCACAAATTTAGAAAGAAGATTCACTATTTCCAAGGGTGTCATTAAGATACATGATGGACAGCCATCATTTACCACAACTTTTACTTTATGTTGCAAGTCGCGGCGTCGGAATGGTACCTAAAGTGGTTTTGTAAATATGCGTTTGAATTCGCAGAAAGTCAAAACTTTAAACAAAATTTCAATAGAGAAGTTGGAATGGCTTGTCATGATTGGTTCCTTATCATTGGATTTAATCCCCTAGATGCGATAAATGGTGCCAAGAAAATGTGCCGATATGGGAAGTAGAAAAGGCCCGTATATATCTGATTTGTGTGTTATAAGTCATTAATATTGATCCCAATTATTATTATTTTATCTTTTTTGAAGATTTGAAAGATTATATTACAAAAAAAAACATTTAGAATTTATTTTACGTTCTATCCTATTTGCCCCACAAAGGGGTTCAATCGGATATGTTTGTCATGTGGGTTTTGTGTTAATTATTCTAGAATTTATAAATAATTTAAGTTTTCTTATGATTTTTATGTAGCTAGATTATTAATTACTTATAAAAGCTTCATATAGTGTGCTTTAGCTTTTTTTATGATTTTATATTCCCAAAAAAAAAAAGATCTTATTTATAAAAAAAATATGTTATTATTTCTAAGTTTCTATATTATGCTTTATAAATCAAGAAATTTACATATTATATTACTTACACCTCCGGTCCATCATCGCATTACAGTTAATCAATTTTGATTATAATTACCTGCTTTATTAGTGAACTCCTCAATAATAAAGCAGATAATTAATTATATTCAAAATTGAATTTTTCCTTCTCTTCAAAACAATAATTGTTTAATTATGTAATTTATTTTTATTTTTTATTTTTCATACACATGATGTATCAACAGTTTTAATTTAATAAATAAAAAAAATGAAAATATTATAAAAATGCTCATTCTTCTGTGAGAATTAGATCCACAGGTATACTTTTAATAGTCAGACACTTATAATACCTGTTTAAATGAACTAAATTCACCACAAGAATTTAATATTAACTAGAAGAGTCTTTGACGCGATAAAATACGCGTTGCCGTAGCAACGTGTATATCACTTTAGAAGGCAATATATTGTAAACTATATGATAATGTGTACTATATATATATATCTATATATGTTTTTGATTTGATACATAAAAAAATACCTTTAGTTCGGTAGTAAAGCACGGTAGGCAGAGGGAACCCATTATGTGCTGAGAGGCGGAAATCATCGCCGCGTTCTTGCCTCGATACCAGAACAAAGAAATGAAAATATTATTAAGTAATAATAGAAGCCGTGGTGGTGCAGGGGTACTAGGGTGTAACTGCAACTGTGAGTTCAATCCCCGCTCTGGGAAATGAATTATTATTTCATAATATTTTCATTTCTACGCTGTAGCACCAAAGCTAAAGCCTGGCGTTGAGTTCCGCCACTCAACAATGACTCGAAAAATCGGCGAAAAGTGAGGAACGAAGTCTCTTAACACTGGGTTCCCTCTACCTTCCCGGATGTACGCGAGATACAGCGTGAAAAATTTTTTTTTTTAAAAGCTAATAAATAATATAAATATATATAAATCAAAGATGTAAACACTGTGCGATCACCGTAAAACAATCAGAAAGCACGATGACGTAAAGCGTAAGCCGTAAAGCTGAAGCATAGACGTTGCGCTCGCGCAGAAGTTCTCATTCAGTTGACAGTTGAATGTCGAGAGTGGCAATGTGTTTTTGTGTGTTGTGCTGTAGCTAGTGACTATTTAAATAAGTAAGCAGTTATTTTTAAATTATTTTTTATTTTTATTTTCACGTATTGATTAATATCTTTTACGATATGCAGAGTATTAAGAATTTACTGTTAAGGCTTTTTTTATATTGATTTTCCAATTGTTTAACATAATATTGTTTTTATATAGTTATTATAATATTTTGCATTAAATTAGTGATATGTCGGCTGTCTTGATAGTTATTTCGCTTTAATATACTTAATAATTTATGAATATCATTATATTTTTTTTATTTTATGTTTAAAAAATAAATTTAATAAAATTAATTTGTCAATCAACAACAACAATGATATATTAGGTCTTTTTAAAAGAAGACGCAATCAAGAATTATCAAATAGTCTTTACACATACACTCATTCACAAAATTGACTCATTCACAATTAATATTAGACTTTAAATTCTAGTTTGTATGAAAAAAAAAACATGCTGTCTATATAAATACGTATATTATTCTGTTGTTTAGTAAACACTTTAACGAATATTAATTTTGTTTCTTAATAAAAATTTCATAAAAAAAAATTGTGGCAAGCTTGTGCGCTGTGTGAAAAAAATATATATATTTCTAACATTTGACATTTATCATAATATTAAGTTTAATAAATTTAAAAATAAATATATTTTAAATATAAACAATTATTAATATTAAATAATAATACACCTTTGGCTGACTTAATTACGTAACTGGAATAGCAAAGAGATTTTTGGATATAGTATGTACTACGACGTCACCCGGTGGCTAAACTTCAATATTTTTGTTTTTAAAGTGCTGAACAAAAAGATAGATTAAGTAAGATAGATTTACATTTCCTCGAATGCTATATAATATACCGAAATAGCATTTCGACTATAATTTCCTTGTATAAAGGCTATAATATATCACTAGCCACCCAAACGCAGCTTCCTACGCTTATACTTTAGTTTGTTATATTATAGTTAAATTATACACAATATTTACATAAATTGTAGCTTATGCATTATTCTGATGTATATATTTCTCAGTTTCATCAAAAACCGGTAATTACTTTTTGCTTGAAAGTGGAACGAACTCACATCTACATAAACTTTCATATATATTAATAGGAAAGGATAGAATAATATGAAATATTCAACTGAAATAAGATCAGTTGTTTCGCTCAAAAATGAATACGATAACTTATTTCCATCTCTACTATTTATGTTTTAGATGTTTTGAATAACTGTGCATCTTTCAGTTTAATATAGAGACATGAATGGATTATTTGTACATAGTGAAAGCTTCTTACTTAATAAGCAAGACGGTGTAACTAACAATTTATCTATTATAATATTTATTATATCAGCTTCACGCTGTATTCCGCACACAGCAGGATAGGCAGAGGGAACCTAATGTTAAGACACTACGTTCCCTACTTTCTGTTGCATCACGCCGCGCTTTGCCGCAAGACGAAAGCGAAGAAATGGAAATATAAATTTAAGTAAATATTTCATCTCCTCCAGTGCGGATCGAACCCACAACCACACACACAACCACAACGGTTTTACAGTCACACTTTGTGCCCCTGCACCACGACTGTTATAATATATATTCATAATTATAAAGTATGAGGCTCTCGTTGCCCTTTGGCTTTTTCTACCTACTCTGCTATGTGGGGGATAGCGTGAAGCTAGAAAAATTATATATAAAACTTGCTGATAGACAACGCATAGCGTAGATACTACGTGGTGTAGAACGCTGAAATTTGGTATATACCTAGGTTCCTTGGAATGTAGAAAAGTACTAAGGATTTCTCGAAATTCCCACAAGAACAGGAAAAAAATAAATTAATTAGGTTAAAGAACATAATATTCCAATGGGATTAAAACTCGTAAATGGAGTGATTGTTTACTATACCGATACTTCTTTCTTACGGCAAACATAAAAAAGGAAATACAAATTAAATATCAATTGTTGAATAAATTACAATTAAACTTATAGAAAGTATTCAAAGAAATGCTTGTTTGAATATTTAATAAAAAAATAACACATAATAAACGTTATCCAAAAAAAAAGATATTTTTTATGAGTTATGCCATTTTATTACTGATCGTTTCTAACATTCATACTATACTTAATACTGCTCAATGAGTTTCACATAATATAATGCTATTCAAGTTAAGAAACTCAGGAACAGGGTCAAAGAAATTTTACCAAATCATTCTGATATTTTCATCAACGTGTTTGGGATAGTATACAGTTTATCCACTTTAGAATACCGTAGAAAATTATTTAATATCTATACTAAAATAACGCCAGTCGTGGCGCAGAGGCACAGAATGTGACTGTAAAATCGACTGGTTGTGGATTCGATCCCCACTCGAGGAGAAAAAATATTTACTTACATTTATATTTTCGTTTCTTCGCTCTGGAGTCGAGGCAAAGCGCGGCGTTGAGTTTCGTCACTCAGCATGCAATGCCTCCAGAACTTAGTGGTAAGTGGAGAACGGTGTGTCTTAACACTAGGTTCCCTCTGCCTACTCTGCTGTGCGGGATACAGCGTGAAGCTAATTTTATTTTATTTTTTATAAAAAAAACTTTTTTTTAAAACTTTATAAAGCTGGGGCCTCTTTGAATAAATGCTCTAATCTCATGAAATTCTGATTTTTATTGGATATTCCACGTATTTTGGAAAAGACTATGGGCTTTATTATATCACGCTATTGTGTCGATATCGCTCACTATACTTGTAGGATCGCACTTAGAATTGTGTCATGTATATAATTGAAACATAGTGTTTTGGTCTTGTGTCATTGGTTCAAATAGAAAATTTCTATAGAATCGTATTCTATATTCGTCACATAAGCACGTTGCAGCAGTTTGTGGGTTCGATTCCAACTCGTGAGAATAAAATATTTGCTATTTTCATTTCCTCTCTCCTAACGAACTCATTTCGTTATAGTCAAATAATAAAAAATATATTTTTTATTTTGCCCATGGCGAGACTTAATACTACTCTAAAGTCATCAATCGAAGATAGCAAGAACTCACAAGTGTGCCGACCGTAAAGCAACAATTACAGTTTTGGCCTTTCACTCATACTCAAGTATTGTATAATATATTTTTGTTTCTTTTACTTTCACTCCACTATTGACTGTTTAGTTATAGTCAGTACAATAGATGAACGTTTTGTCCCTGAACAGAAAGAAATAAATCTTATATGGGTAGACGATTTCTACATCTATTTTTTTCTTTATTTTACCTATATACGTAGCAAACGCCTTTTTTTAGCTTTCTCCAAATTCACTTTTACGCACCAAATTCATTCATCCTTTACTTCTCAACTACACTTCAAATTTCAATTTAACCAATAATTTTAATTTAGAATGTAAAAAAAGTGCCTAACCTAAATACTAATATTATATATCTATAACAGGGGCTCCCAATCTTTTTTTGATCAAGGACCACTTTTATATCATTGGTAGCAGGGACCACTATGCATGTAGGTATAGTAAAAATTTACTGTGATAATCAAACAGAAACTTCGCCTCACCATCCCCAGTCATAAAATTAAAATAGTTCGCGGATCATATTTAGGCTTCTGCGGACCACTGGTTGGGAATCAATGATCTATACTAATATTATAAAATTGAAAAGTTTGTACAGATGAGCGCTTTAATCTTAGAAATTGCTGCTTTCGAATTGAAAAAATCCTTTGAGAATACTCATAGAGGAAGATTAAACTAAGTTAATTGCTATTTAGTTATTTATATTTGACAATATTATACAATTTTAGGCAAGTATTATGTCGTCAAAAGTTTTTTTTTAATAGGCCTTAGGTTTTGGGAAAGCTTTTGAATAAAAATAACTATAGATAAGACTTTAGCAAAAGTGAAGTAATAAGCCATAGAATGATAGGAAAAGCTTAATTTATTACAGCTTTTTTATTTATTTATTAGATCCACTAGTCATAATAAAATTACACAGTGACAACAAAAATAAATACAAACTGAAATTTAAGACTAAATGCACCATCTTTTAAAGTGGATACAGCACGTAATATTGTATGAAAATAATAAATTGTACGGTTTTAATTATTTAAGTTTGTTTACAAATTCAATAAACAATTTTGTTATTGAAATTATAATTAAATTTAACAAGACTAACTAATACAAAACAGATTAAAAATATATTATTAGAAAAAACAAACTTAATTACCATTTCAATCAATTTATAATTAAAACTAAAGAAGTTTAAACTTGAGCGAAATTATCTATTTCGTTAAAATATGGCGTAATATTTTAAAACTATATTTAGACAATATGCCTCAAAATGGGTCTAAGCCTTTGTTGTCGTTGAATATTTGAGATAGTCGTCGTCGTCGTGAAATTGGTGAGTTTCTACCCAAGATTGTTCTACGGAGGGGTCTTAACATAAGGGGTCTTTACATTAAGGACATTAAATCTAAATTTGAATATTATATCTGGATTATCGTTTGTGATAACTTATTTTATAGCATTTTTTTAAATTCTTTAAGTGACAATGTACTCAAAAAAGGTGTTTTTACTATTTTCAAGCCAATATATTGTTTTCATATAAAATATATGAAAATATTAACTAATAATAATTAATTACCTAAGTATTCTTCTTTTAATGTAAATTTTATCATCATAAATTTATTAATTTTGACGCCATTGTAGCGCACCTGGGACTTGTCTACACGCGATGTATATATATTTAAATACCACTTGAGGGAATATTTACATTACAAGCTTCATCCTTTTTCCCGTATGTAGTTAGGTTCGGTCAGGCCAGCTTAGTTTAAAACGGAGCGTCTCTCCGTGTTGTCTTACTAATGTGTTGTCTTAGACGGAAATAAAAATAATTTAAATATAACCATTTTCCTGACTGAGAGTCAAACCCACAACCATCATATCATTAAAAACTTCACTCCTCCTTTTACTTTAAGAAGAATAAAAAACGTAATAATTATATTAAAATCGAACATCTAAAACAGTTAAAGATATTCATATCATATTGTCAATTCCAAAAAATATGATGACAATTTAATAAAACTTAGAGAACAAATGCATTGGTAACTATTAACATTGCTTACATCATACCTAAAAATTAACTAAAAGTATCAAATTAATATACCTACTCTTTAAATATTAATAATAATACATCATTATATTACTAGCTCTTCAAATATTTCAAAGGCACCTCACTTAACTTCGCCATTTACTAAGGGAGTCTTGTAACATAATTGCTTTATTATATAAGTGTTTTCTCCATGATTCAGCCATTGAGTGAGGCAGAAAGATACGCTTTCTCTGTTAACTGTACGACAGGTTAATATTTCTTATAATGATGACTGTTTGAAGTCATCGTAGCGCAGTTACATTATCTGATTGTAAGCACGATGGTCGTGGCTTCGATATCAGTTGGTGGAATTTATTATTTTCGTTCTTTCACTCCGCTAAAAGAATATATGGCGTTTTGATCAGTGAATTCGTGCGAAAAACGGAAAATGCAGTATCTTGGGACTAAATTTTCTTATCGTGCTATATGCCTACGGAATATAGCGTGAGGTTGAAAAAAATTAAATAAGCCTTAGTATATGTATAGTTTAAAATGGCCGTTGTTCTCAAGTAAAAGTTCATTGTAATTAATATTTTCGTTTTTTTTGGTCAAATTGCAAGGCAATATAAATATTTACTAACATATAGAATATATGTGCTTTTTATATAAATAAGAAATAAATAAACTGATAATAAAAAAAAACATAATTTATATTTTGATAGAAATAAATATTTTTAGTAAAATGCATAGATATCTTATCTATCTATAAATATTTTATCTAAAAAAAATTAAATTAAATTAGCTTCACGCTGTATCCCGCACACAGCAGGGTAGGCAGAGGGAACCTAGTGTTAAGACACTCCGTTCCCCACTTTCTGCCGAATTCTGGAGGCATTGCGTGTTGAATGGCAGAACTCAACGCCGCGCTTAACCTCGACACCAGAGCGAAGAAATGGAAATATAAATTTAAGTAAATATTTCATCTCCTCGAGTGGGGATCGAACCCACAACCAGTCGATTTTGCAGTCACACCTCGTGCCGCTGCGCCACGACCGGCCTCAATATTTTATCTATATTTTATCTATATTGTGTATAATATAAATATAGTAATGTCAATAAAATGTCAGTGTCAATGGTGAAGTTGAAAAAGTTACACTTTGGTATCATTTTAAATTTTAGGCAATAATATGTTTTATATATTGGATGTAGGTATTTTGCCCCATATTATATTATTATCATTAGTATTTATTAGTATTATTAATAAAAAAAAATTAGAACAAGTACATTTTTAACTGAGTTTAATTGCCATTTCATATAAAAAAACATTTAAAAAAAACACGTCGCTGGATATGAACCTGGTTACAGTCCTTTCAAGCCAATAGGAATTTTAATGTTATTTATGTTCAAAATATGTTTCGTAAAAACGGATTCAAAATTTCCTTCTATATTGGTGCAGAGTGTGATATCCTAGTTAGCGTTAAGATACTCAGACTCCAGCTTTCAACATGAACTCTAGATATTACATATGATCCTGCAATGACACGAAAGCGGAATGTGCCAGTGTCTTAATGTCCTCATTTTCCACCTAATTTTCGAGACACTGCGCGTTGAGTTGCGCAACTCAACGCCGCCCTTTGTCTTTCAGAACAGGAGAAATATCAATTATGTAGATATAATCCTTATTCAGACGCTATTCCACTGCACCACACCAACCTCCAAAGAAACAAAAATAAAAAATACTTCAATAAATTTTAAATATTTTTTCATATATCATTGTACTATAAAATCTATTTTATTTCAGTTAAAAGGCCCACATACAACATGGCAACTATAGTAAACTCTACACAGAGCGTCCTAAAGGACACGTACGCCTACTATTTATGGACTTTGTCGCTTTCTGGTAAGCTATTATTATAAATGTTTTGATAGTTTTAAAATCAGAGTTGATATTATTAATAAAGTGAAGAAACAACGAATTTTAAAAAAACAGCTTCACACTGTATCCCGCATACAGCAGGGTAGGCAGAGGGAACATAGTGTTAAGACACGCCGTTCCCCACTTTCTGCCAAATTCTGGAGGCATTGCGTGTTGAGGGGCAGAACTCAACACCGCGCTTTGCCTCGACACCAGAGCGAAGAAATGGAAATATTAATTTAAATAAACATTTCATCTACTCGAGTGGGGGTTGAACGCACAACCAATCGGTTTTACAGATACACACTTTGTGCCCCTGCGCCACGACTGTCCTCAATATAATAACAACGAAGTTTGCTACATTAAAATCGCTAAAAGCGCAATTATTTTTGCGTTGGTTATTTTTAGGATTCCGTATCTCAAAAGGTAACAATAGAACCCTTATAGGATCACTTTATTGTCCGCCTGTCCGACGCAAGACCATGTATCTCGTGATCGCGTAGAGACGAAAATAATAAGATAACAAAAACTTCGGCTCTATTTATGATATAGAATATTTTTACTAAAAACAGATAATTAGAGAACACAAAATAAATTTAAGATAATTAAAGAATAATGTAAACTATGTTCTACTTTTTCATATAAATATCTTCGACAAATATCACGTTAATAGAATATGGCATAGCTTGGAACTGATCAATTAAATTTATGATTTGTCTAATGTAAAGTCGAATAAAGTTTAATGTAGAAAAAAAAGTAAACATAAAAAATGTTTATGTAGCGGAAGTCGAACCCGCGCTTCTTGAAAACCGAAGGGCTCTAACCGCTCTAGCCGCTACGTACAAATCCTATATGATATTAGAAACATATATGTATTATGTTATTATTAAATATTTTGACTTCTCCTTAAAGGAAGGGTGTTGTACAAGCTCTCATAATACTTAATAACACTCAATTATTTACACACGATCGTAGTATAACTAGTTTGCTTGTTCCACTTATATAAGAGCGATATTAATAAGTTGTTAGAACCTCCTGCAAGAATATAATATTGCTTTATGACGTACATTTAACAAGACCAGGTTTCGATAAAAAATGTGTAAATTATCAAAATTAATAAATAAAAAAATAGTTTTACGATATATCTCAACTATAGCGCGATAGACAGAGGGAAGATATGTAGTGATAAAATACTCCGTTCCCCATATTTTTACCAATTCTCGAGACCCCGTGTTGAGAGCTGAGACTCAAAGGTGCTTTGTCTTATAACCAAAACGAGGAAACGAAAATAATTTATTAGTTTGAGTGGAAATCGAACCCACAACCACGCCACGACGGCTTTAATAATATATACAAAATAAATTATAGTTAAATATCAATGAAATGTCTCAATTTGTAAAAATAAAAAGAACATATTTGTTACAGACAAAAGAACAGAAGGATGGCCGCTCGTAGATTCTCCAACGCCGACATTTATCTACACTTTAATATACCTCTTTATAGTATGGATAGGGCCTAAGCTCATGAAGAACAGACGCCCATTTAAACTGAGCTGGCTCCTAGTGCCCTACAATTTGGCTATGGCAGCGTTAAACGCATATATAGCAGTCCGACTACTAACAGCGTCGTTTAGACTTCGATATAGTTATATTTGTGAACCGTGTCGACAGAAGTATGATCCGGATGAAATGCAAGTGAGTATTGAATTGTGCAAAAATTGTTAGAGCATCGTGGTAGTGGGACAGTGTATGGTTGTAAGATCAATCCCAAATAAAAATAACAAAAAATAAGATTGAAAAATAAAATACTGTAATTAGATATTAAGACTCCGCCTAGCCTCCTTTGTATCCCGCATAGGAGGCTAGGCGGAACGGTCTGAGTTTGGTCTGGTCTTCCATTCATTATTCGAGACCTTGCGTGTTGCGCGGAATTTAACGCCGTTCCTTGTCTAGTTAGTCTCATTTACTGGTAAAATAAATAATTTGAAGCACTTCATTAATGCAGATGATGATGTTGAAATTTTGTTACTACCAAATCTATCAAACTACAATGCCCCTCAACACATGCGTTTCTTTAGATATCATGCGAAATTAATCGTTCTTTGCAAGTCCCATAGAGCCGGAACCCGAAAACTAGTAGTGTCGTAAATCTTACGACAAACTGGTTACCCTATCGAAGGTTAATGGTTAAACAGGTTAAACATAGTGAAATATAGGTCAAATCTAATACAACTATAACTCAAGTACAGCAAAGATGTCCCCTTAGACAGAGCCTCCAGCTGTGGAGATTAATAGTAACAATTTTGCTACAACAGGCTCAATGTAGCGTAACATGATTATAAAAGACAAATGATAGTCATTCGTCGATCTCGGATATTTCTTAATCATTTTGCTTTCATTCTATACTATAATATTTATGTATATCATGCGGGGGAATATGAATATTATTTAACATTATATATAACATAAAAATCAGCGGCAAGTCGTGGCGCAGGGGCACAAAGTGTGCCTGTAAACCGACTGGTTGTGGGTTCGATCCCCACTCAAGGCGATTAAATTTTATTTACATTTATATTTTCAACTCTTTGCTCTGGTGTCGAGGCAAAAACGAGACGTTGAGTTCCGCCACTCAACACGCAGTACCTCTAGAATCTAGCGGAAAGTGGGGAACGGAGTGTCTTAACACTAGGTTCTCTCTGCCTACACTGCTGTGTGCGGTATACAGTGTGAAGATATAAAAATAATTTTATAATATAGAAATCAGAAACTGAGAAAGTTCGCCATGTTAGATATCTTCTGCAATATCGATATTTTAAAGATTTAACTACGACTTAACCAAGTTTTAAGTAAGACTTAAGTTGGCTTAACTGAGTATACTCTAAGTTTACTACATATAACAAAAACGCAAGATCATCGCTATTAAAGTAAAAATAAGGAGTAAATGCGTACTTTCGTGTTCGTTACATAGAAATACTAACGTCAAAGATATCATTACAAGTCGTAAGTAATTCTGTATCTCTCCACTTTCATCAAAATATTAGAATTTGCGGACAACATTTCTAATAACATTTCATAGAATACATTTCATATTGATTGTTCGGAAAGCGGGAATCTACTTTTCACTTAGAAGATGAATGATTTAACAACAACAATTGTATTGGAAAATATTACTTTTATTTTTTTCTTTTCCTTAAAGATGGTACTAATACTTTTATGTAGAATAATGTTTGTTTCATTTGTATATAATTATTTGATAAGTTTCAAGCTTTCCAATTTTTTTTTCTTGGCGATGATTTTTGACAACCCATTGATTCACATCCAAAAGTTATACAGGTACTGGATATGCTTAATTGCCTAAAATTAATAATGCCAATCTTGTTTCAAAGCACGTGTAATGTATCCACAGCCTCGAGAATATTATGAGCTATGAGATTTTGTATTAGTCCTTTAGGACAAGGCCACCGCCATTTTAATAATATCCTGAGACCGTCGTGGCTTACTGTAAACGCGACGGTTGTGGGTTCTATCCTCTATCCTAAAGCGGGGAGGGTGCTAAATAGATAAATCAGCTTCACGCTGTATCGCGCACACAGCAGGGTATTATTTTCATATAAAGGTAACTAGACGAAGTGCGGCGTTGAGTTCCTTCATTAAACAGTCTCGTATATTGGAACAGGTTGTCTTGCAGCCCCAAAAAATCCGAACCATTCAAGCCTCCATTAAAATATATTTTAAGATTTTAACCACAATGTCTTTTGCAGATAGCGAATGCTGTGTGGTGGTACTACTTTTCGAAGCTTCTCGAGTTCTGCGATACATTCTTCTTCATACTAAGGAAGAAAGAGGAACAATTAACATTTTTACATGTCTACCATCACTCAACGATGTTTGGGTTCTGGTGGATCGGGATTAAATGGGTGCCAAGTGGATCGAGTAAGATTTTGTATTTTTTTTTATTTTTTCTTGTTCTGAGCATATTTTAATTAACAACGCTAATTAAAAAAGCTCATTCATTTCACTGTCCGTTTAATATTCTAGACATGTTAATCATTAAATATTCTTAATAGTAGTGTTCCGCCTCATAACATAAAGTTTTTCTTTGGGGCGGTAAATGGAGTTCCTCACACAGAACACAGACTGTATTGACACTAAGTTCTCTTCTTCCCTGCTATGTATATACGTACAGCATAAAGCGTGAAGATGAAAAGTAAGAAATAAAAATATTTTCTTGAATTATATTATATTATATATTTGAGGCCGCGACTGGAAACGCGACGTTTGTGGGTTTGTGAGAAATGAAATGTTTAATATTTTCATTTCCTTGCTCTGCGTCTATACCCCCAGAATTCAACGGAAAGTAGGGAATGGAAATAGTTAGTTTATAATAAGTACGGAGTGTCTTAACACTAGGTAAAAGAGAGATTCCCTCTGCTTATTCTGCTATTTGCGAGATATACCTACGTAGCGTATATATATACAAACAAAATATTTCTTTACAGCGTTCCTTCCCGCAATGGTGAACAGTGGCATCCACGTTCTCATGTACACGTACTATGGACTTTCCGTATTCGGACCCAGAGTGAGCCAATATCTGTGGTGGAAGAAATACTTGACTATCCTTCAACTGGTGAGGATCATTTTGGATTTTTTTTTAATAATCGAGCTCTCATTCTCCTTTTATATACAGTGTTGATAATGTTGGTCTTATAAGTATGATGTAAAAACTACTTTTGGTTGATACTTTGATTGATTTTAAGAATAATATTTCTTAGTAGTAAATTAATATAATAGATTTAAACTCCTAATTAAAAGTGTATGTACATTTTTTCTTACTAAAAGTATATCTTTTAGTCAGTTAGAGTTAGAAATTAGTTAGAATTTTATGAATGTCAAATTATGTGATTATATTTACGTAACTAAATATTATTCAAATTATCTATAACTAATATAATAAAGCGGAAGTTTGTTTGGTGGTTTAAACACTAAGATCTCTGTAACTACTGGTCGGAATTTAATTTTTTTTTATTTACATTCCTCAGAAATGCTATTGACTTTATAACATTACGGTAACTCTTAGATAGCCTTAAATAACGAAATAACGATAATTATTAACGTCATCGTATTACTTTAACCGAGTGCGCTGCAAAAATAGTTAAGTATATGTAAGTACATTATTGTACGACAAAAATATTCAGTTTCATTATCTCTAAAATAAAATCCGTGACACCCTATATCTATCTCTTATAAATAAGTCATAATAAGGCATTTTGTGTCAAATAGTAATTGAATACTTCAAGATGATATTTCACTGTTTTTTATTTGACATACATGTTAAAAACTTACGAGCGAAGGCTGTTCCATCATCAAGCAAATTTTATAAAGACAAGATTTCCTTTATAGCATGTAAATTTGACGAACACCTTTCGAGAAAATATAAAATTAAAATTATTCAACGCTCTGTCTACAGCCGTAAGCCTAGGTTCGAGTCCCGAAACCCTGCAAAGTGGATTGAACGGTGGAAAAAGATGGTGAAGATACAAATCTTAATAATACTTAATTGTTTAATATAACCAAAATAACACTACAATTACAAAATTGTATTGTTATTTAGATAATATTTAACAATTAAGTAAAACCGTGTTATTAATCTCAATTTTTTAAAAATTGGTACTTCTCTGATTTGGTCTGATTTATGAAAACAAGTTGTTCATCATTAAGTACATGTATAAAATCAATCTGTTGATAAATGCAGCATGATAAAAATATTATTGGTGATAAGCGGGCGAAGCCGCAAGCGATGATAAAAGTTCTTACCTAGTTTTACTGATTAAATTTTTAGTTGGTCCATTTGAAAAATTCTTCCTACTTCCGATTTCTTTTAAGTGCACTCACGACTTATAAGTTTTGATACTGAGCAAACTAAACTTCAGGTTCTTGAAAGCTGTTAAATTAGCTAAAAGTTTTAGTTTAATATACGTATAGTTTTTAATATTTTTACATGCTTAAATTATGATTACATACGTAAGATCTCAAAGTATTTTTTTTACTAACAATATGTAAATTTTATTGTTAATTCATGAGAAAAGCATAAAACAATTTTTTTAGGGTTCAAAATCTCAAAAAAAAAACAGAATCCTTATAGGAGCACTCTGCTCTCCGTCTGTCCGTCGCTATGACCATTTATCCCGAATATTACTCGAACGACCCCGTTCGAGGTTAGACAGAAGGCCAAAACACTTCGTTCCCTATACACCGTTTAATATTCTTTATTGCGTTTTGAGTGGCGGAACTCAACTCCATACCTTGTCTTGTTACCAAATCGAGAAAAATTCATTTCCCCGAGTGACAATCGAACCAACAACCGTCGCGCTTAAACTTATACGCTGTGCCACTGCCCCGTGATGGCATCAAGAACATGTTAATATAATAATAATAATATAGATACATAAATATATCATGGAGAAAAAAAATCCATAAAAGTAATGATCTGGCAATATTTATAATGTAGTAATTGGAAAATTTAAATATCACAAAGATAGTTAGTTGTATTTTATCTTTTAGTGGAAATTACATTTAAATTATTCCTCTTTTCCTCGCTTTGAAAAGCCAAAGGCCGCGGCGTTGAGATCCGCCACTCAATCTTGCCATTGAAAGGAAAACGTTGTTTTTTACAATGATCATTTTTGAATATAATTATGTAACATATGTGTAATTATTTATTTTTCCCCATATAGATACAGTTCACATGTGCCCTGATACTCGGCGTTAACGGCATCAGAACTGGTTGCGAGTTCCCGCTGTGGATGCACTACGTACTCATCATATACATGATCTCCTTTATTGTTCTCTTTGGTAATTTCTATATGAAGGCTTATCTTGCTAAGGTACGTATTTTTTTATTTTTTTTTCTTTGTTATCAACACGCTTTGATCCTTGTGACTGTTATAAAAGGTCTTAATGCTATTAAAGAGACTTAGCATAAACCTTTTATATGATAGAATATTAGTAAAGGATATAATGGTAGTGCTGGTAGTAGACAAAGCCAGTACCGCCACTCACACGCTATGTCTCGAAAATTGGGGGAAAGACGGAGTGTCTTAACACTAGCTCCCCTCTGAATATCCTGCTTTTTGGAAAAAGCGTTAAGCTGCTTATGTAAACTTAAATAATAAACAATAGAATTATTAACTTAATCGTATTTTAGTTTCTTTTATATGCTCTTAAAATTTAAAACTAAACTTTTATACAATTTTTAATTCCTAATAATATCATCCAAAATCATATACATTATATCACAAAACACCAACAATAACAGTTACATAAGGAAATGAGTGAAAGTTTTATATGTAACTGCCACAGCCGGTTGTGTTACGTATAACATTTTACTTTCGAGCCAGCATCCGTGGCGATCTCTGTTGACCCGGTCAAGTTAATGAATATTAAGGTACAAAGGAGCTTCCACGCGGCGGCTTCGTCGGCTTCCTAGAACCTAGTGTCAAGATATTCCGTTCTCTTTCTTTTAATCGAGCGCCACCAGTGGTGGCGCAGGGGCACAACGTGTGACTGTAAAATCGACTGGTTATGGTTTCTATCCTCACTCGAGGAGATTTAATGCTTATTTAAAATTAATATTTCCATTTCTTCGCTCTGATTTTGGGACAAAGCGCGGCGTTGAATTCCGCCACTTAACACGCAATTCTTCCAGAATTCGGCGGGAAGAGGGGAACGGAGTATCTTAACACTAGGTTCCCTCTGCCTACCCTCCTGTTTGCGGGATACAGCGTCATTTATTTATTTATTTTTATTGACGGATTTCAACGCCGGGCTTTGTCCTAGTTTAATAGACAAATTGAATGTTTATACACACGACGGATAAAGGTCAATTAATTAACGAACATGGCCGTAAGCAACGAGATCTTTGAGATGGGAATAAACATAATAAGGTGTATTTTTATTATTTCGTTTTCTCACTTATCTTAGCTTTAATAGCTACTCTAAACTCACTTTCTCTAAAATAGACGGAAAGTGGAAAATGCAGTGATTCAACGCTACATACTACCTACTAAATATTTTTGTATTCAGGAGAAATCTTAGAATAAACTTTTTATTAGCAAATTTAATTAGTTTTTAGCAAAAACCAGAATTTAAAGACATTATGTTTGGCATTTTCATATTGGAGTCACAAAATATTCTCCTGTCATACTACTCCTACATTTACATAAATATTATGTGTATGTAAAAAAAAATAGATTTTGTTATATAAATATTGAATTCGTTACCGCTCAGTTTCATAGTGAAAGTTGGTGATTTAATTTAATTATATCTTAGTCGTAGTAAATTATACAGGTAGTAGCTGTAGGATAATTAGTCGAAGCTATTTAAAGCTGATCAGTATCTTCAAATTACTTTCAGTTATGCTCACATATTGAGAAAAAATGTGTTTTTAATTTAAAAAAGTTTAACTAGGAAAAAGTTTTAAAAAACAGTTTTTATTTAAAAAAAAAACGAAATTTCGCCGTTGAGTTACGCCTGTTAACTGTTTCGAAAGTTGGGCGGTGCGAAGGCGTTTCCGTTTTAATAATATGTTCTATCTGATATATGCGGGATATATATATATATATATATATATATATATATATATATATATATATATATATATATATATATATATATATATATATATATATATATATATATATATATATATATATATACATATAGAGATAAAGCGTAAAGTAGAAAAACAAAATTTATAAAGAACTTATTTATTTATTTTTTGTTTAATATTATTTTATTTGTTACAGGGTAGCAAATGTATGGAAGTGAGGTACGGCCAGTGTTTAGACGACGAAGAAACGATTCGTATCAGAAAACTAAAGTCTTATTAAATTGTAATGATTAATTATTATTTATTTCTTTAGAATAATTATTTTATTAAAACGCATAATATATTAAGTCTTAAACAATTATACAATAAATAATAAAATTGTTGTTGGGACATTTTGTTTTATTATATAATACTACTTACTTTGTATAACAACTTTCTTCTTGTTTCTTGTTTTTTGTCCATTTGTGCTAAAGTTACTAGTGCTACAACTAACTGCCTTAAGATCTTCACCTCTACCTTAAGGTCGTCGTGTCGTAACGACACAGAATCTAAGTAAACCCGACGATTGTGGGTTCAATTCCCGGTCAGTCTCCTCGCTCGCGTAACAAGAAAAACCACAGCATAGAAATCTAGCTTTGAAGAAAAAGGGCCTAGCTTTGAAGAAAGAGGAGTACCATGTGTTTACACATTAGCTTCTCTCCGCTTACTCTGTCATACGGGAGAACGCGTGATTTAAATAGTGATAAAATGGAGTATTCAATTTATATTGACTTTGTCAACTAAAAATATAATAAATATGTATTTTCTAAAAGTAAAAATAATAAAAATCTCACAATAAAATAAATGTTATAATAAGAAAATATTAAGACCAATAAATAATTCCACGAACTTCCTTTCATCATTTCTTTATTATTGGGTTTCTTAAGGTTGCTGATTATTTTAACTAATCTAATTATAGGTAAAATATTGGAAGTCACAAATATTACTTAGTTATATATTTAGATCAGGACACACGCCAGCGTCTCCAGCCAAGTTAAAAAGCTGGAAACGCGCAATGTGAATCTTATACGAACCATTTCAAGCTACTTTTGAGCCCTTTATAACCCGTAAACGATAAATATATTTTTTAAAATCCCCAATTATTTGTTTAAATCCCCTAGTTTGAGATGTATATAAAATTCCAAGGTTATTAATATATTAAAATTGGCATTTTTGTGACTGACTCACTCACTGCTTAAAATGTTAACCCAATTTAGAAACTTGATATTTGATGTTTAGATTGTATCCTCCACGACTGGCTGGCTTACTGGTTGGCTTGTTTTTATGTTTATATATATATACATATAGGAAAAATTTGAAAACTAATAATTATTGATAATTAACCGTTATGAATAAAAACATCATTAGATCAAAGAACGTAGAAAAATAAAGCAGTTTAAGTCGCTTGACCTTCAAAAACACAACACCAGTAAAAAGTTCGGGGACTTCCCGGAAGTATGAAGAGGTTGATGATAGTGGACGAGGCGAAAGAGGCATGAAGAGACCATACCGTTTGGCGCTCCGTTCCCTCTGACTACCCCGCTAAGGATACAGCGTGATTCTAGTATAGAATAGTAAAGAGAGCATGGGCCAAAGAGACTAGTCTTTAAGGGTAAGGTCCATCTTCTCATCGTATAGAAGCGACTAAAACGACTAAGCTCTGATACATGAGACGACCAGCAAAAAGTACCATAAATCCTGTTTCCCAGATTACATTGACAATTAATTAATTGCTGTCATTGACTCCAAATAAACATTATCATATAAAATTTAAGAAAAAGGAGAACGTAATTTAGATAATTGTTTAGACCTACCAAATATACATACCTGAGACATTGGGATTGATAGAGAGCCTAAATGATATACTCCAGGAACTAATAATTTGTAAATCTGAATTAGTTTTACTAATTGCATTTGGTTCCGTGTTAATTGGATTTGGCTCCGTGCACGACTACAGCTCCACCCAGCGTACACAAATTTGTTGGCTCTGACGTTTTCGTTTAGTTAAGATTTTACTTTATACATTATTTCAAATTATTCTATTTAGAAAATACTTGTGCAAATGATTTTAATAATATCGATACTAGAAAATTAAAACGTTATTTTACTGGTAATTATTTCAGTAATGTGTTGCAGCTTTGACTATAAAAAGAAATAAATTAAATACCAAAACTAGATGTGATTTAAGAAATAAAAGTAATTTAATTTTATTTATTTTAATTAAAATTAAAATTATAAATTAAATTAGCTTCACGCTGTATCCCGCACACAGCAGGGTAGGCAGAGGGAACCTAGTGTTAAGACACTCCGTTCCCCACTTTCTGCCGAATTCTGGAGGCATTGCGTGTTGAGTGGCAGAACTCAACGCCGCGCTTAACCTCGACACCAGAGCGAAGAAATGGAAATATAAATTTAAGTAAATATTTCATCTCCTCGAGTGGGAATCGAACCCAGAACCAGTCGGTTTTGCAGTCACACCTCGTGCCGCTGCGCCACGACCGGCCTCTTATTTTTTTTTAATTATTTTATTTTAATTATTTTTGTTTTATTTGTAAGTGTAATTAAATAAAAAAATATTTACAGATCTATGGATCTTTTTTAAATATGGGGGCCTGTAAATTTACCAATACATAAAAGATGTGTACAATATTCTGAAATCAATGCAGTTAAATAAATTTTCGGGAATTTCATTCAAAATTTGGAACAAACCTAATTTTTAATAAAATTCCCAAATTTCATCTTTACATTATCCTTTCGACATAAATTCTTACACTTCTTATATGTTTCTTGTGTTTCTTCTCTGGAAAATTCATTCTTATTTTGAAGGAAGGGGGACATAACATTCTTCATCTATTTTCCGCTTCGGTCTTTTACTGTTCTTATTTCTGTAGAACCTTTATCAGCTAAAACAATATCGTTGCTGATAGTTTCAATAATAATAAAAAAATGTTGAATGTCTCATTTGTGAGATTTATAAATTGCTCATCATTACAGATAGATAAAAACCCAGTAAAATCACTTTTTTCTGTTGATGTCGTCACATCTGTGTATGTTTTTTGAGGGGTATTACATATTTTGTTCTTAATTTTTTTGTCATTTTTAATATAAATAGTTGAGATGTATTTTTCTGTTTATGCTTCATCATCGCATACTTGGCTATAAGCATATCTATTACGTGTAAATGAATTTCTTGCATTGTAGAATTTCTCATTTTTCTTGACTTATTAAAACGATAAGTCGAACATTTTGCTTTGACATTAACAGCTTCTTTTTTCTACTTTTGGCCACCATGGACGCTGCGAGCGATTACGATACGCACCACCTAGTACTTCGCACCCTGCCAATATCGCTTATAGCTGCAGTTATTTGTGTTTAATATTATCATATTGCGAGCCAGACACAATCCAAGAAAAGACAATCTAAATTTGAATAAACTTTTTTGAGTATGATAAATTTAATTTCTCATACTTTATACAGTACAACTAATCGAATGGTTATGAATATACTAGTCACCAACTAACTGTACGTTGTTTCCCAATGAGACATTCTTACTTGACAATCTTGGGCATTGTGAGTTCGATCCCCTAATTGTTAAATGTTATTCCCGCTCTGACAAGAGAAAGCACGGCGCCACTAACTGAAGTGGAGAACGCAGTGTCTTAACACTAGATTCTTTCGTTATACACTGCAATGTCCCCGAGAAAACGTGAAACTGCTTACATACATATATGGTATATGTCTATTTTTGCTCACTAGCTTACTTACTGAGCCTCGAAAACTTATGCATACCATATCTATAGTATATAGTATAGCCTATGCTAATATTATAATAAAGTGGAACCACCAAATTGAAAAAATATTTTTGTCTTGGATAGTCCATTTATCGAGGAATACTATACAAAATTTGATATTTACAACTCTTCTTATTTTTTCAATTATACAAATTTAAAATTTTCAAATATGCATTTATTAAGTAAACAATAAAGAATACAATATTACATTTGTTGGCACTGGGCCCGGGCCATGTAAGCTACTTTCTGAGCGCGCTGAACCACTTCCGGGCATCGTTTGCGTCGCACCATCTTGCAATCTTGGAAGTAGCCTTCGTTTCTGGGAAACCCGTTGCTGCTGTCATTGAATGTGACTAGACCTAAAATGTATATAAAATTACTTGGTAACCGACTTCGAAAATAGGAGGTTGTCAATTTGAGGATATATTTTATATACATAAAATATGTATGTTCAGTGTATTTATTATTTTTAGCATTTTCACCCGTTAATCGTTTGTTTGGGAGATATGCAGAGAGAATGTAGTGTTTAGATATTCTGTTTTCCGCTTTCGTCTATTTGTTGCAACGCAATCTTACGCATTGTCCTCTTATGGAAATTAAATTGAGCTTGAGTACTACACTATATGGGTACTTAAACGAGTGCTCACGTAGTGAGTGTGTATAAAAAAAAATGGTTGAAAGTATATAAATAAGTCACTTCAATGTAGCTATCAAATTTTTATTTCCATATTTCCAAAGACAGCGAGTTTGTATTAAGAATACAATATCTTTGGTCGTTCGTGGGCTTTGGTTGCGTTTGCCTCAGGCAGTTTCTTAATACAGGAACCCAGTATTATTCTTTTTTATTTGTAATATTTATTCACAGTGGTATTCCTTTATTTATTTTATTGTTGTCATATTAATATTATGATTGTCATCCTATTTGCGTTCTTATACAACTTTATTTTATTTTTTTTAAGGTTCCATACCTTTTAAGGAAAAAAAAGAACCCTTATAAGATCACTTTGTCTTTGTCACTTGACAAGACTTTTGACAGACACACAGACAGAGGGACCTCTGTCTGTGTGTCTGTCAAAAGTCTTTATTATTGAATTGAAATTCAAAAAAAAAAGCATTTCTACATTTACTTAAACAAAGATATGGGCGTTTACTAAGCAAAAAACATGTATATCGACACTATAAAGGGAATCAAAATTAATAGTGTACTTCCTCATAACCCACAATTATGAAATTTGGCAGGAAACATTTGTGGTTGAATCCTAAAACCAAATTTTGCCCACCTTTTAAAGTTATTCTTGCTTTTAAAGGAGGGCAAAATCTAATATTAAAGCCGCTAGTTCGTATCAGATGTACAGATATAAAGTGAGGTATCAGACGAAAGAGCTCTGGCTAAGCTAAGCCTGAATTTCAGAAAAAGCTCGAGACCTCCAATTTTTGTACGGACTCTCGGTGGGCGAGCCTGACTCGCGCTTGTCCGGTTTTTTATTAGTTTAATTCTTTACTCCGCACTGTACTCCGCATATAGCAGGGTAGGCGGAGGAAAACTTGTATTAAAACCCACTGTTCTCAACGTATCGCCCAATTTTCAAAAAAATGCGTGTGGAGGGGTGAAATTCAATGTCGCGCTTTGTCTTGCTATCAGAGGTAGAAAATGAAAATTATTTTTTCCCCCCTAGTGGCAACCAAACCCTCAACCGTAGCATTGATAGTCAAACGCCGCGCTGTAAGTAAATTCATGAGGTTATGTATATTAGGTTACATGTTTTTTTTGTTTGCTGTATCCTGTACACAGAATGGTAGACAGAGGGAACCTAGCCCATTCCCTATTTTCCACTGAATTCTGGAGGCACCCAGGTGGTGGAACCCAACGCTTCACTTTGCCTCGAACAAGAGCAAAGAAATAAAAATATTAAATATTTAATTTCCTCAAGTGAGAATCGAACACACAGCCTGTCGTGTTTATAGTCACACTTTGTGTCTACTAACTAACATAATTAAGTTACATCCTGATGATGATATAATTTTGAAGCCATTTTGTATCTTGTTTCATGAATAATACATTACCATTAAAATATTCATATAGAAGTTCCGTTTCTTATTAATCCAAACTTTCTACTGAATTAATAGAAATTCTCATATAATACGTAGTTCATAACATTTGTATTTTGATTTTGTGATTATACATTGTTGTTTTTAGCATATATATAACGTATATAAATTAATAGGTAAGAGGTTCTCTCTGGTACCGACACAAAGTGCTGCGTTGAGTTCCGCTACTCAACATACAATGCCTCAAGAATTCTGCGGAAAATAAGGAAAATTTTATCACTAGGTTCCCAGGTTCCCTTTGCCTACCTTGCTATGTATTTTCATTTCAAACATATTCTCTCATAAAATAATAAAGCAATTTTTCATACCGTTTAATTTGTCGTATATACAACGTAAATGGCATACCAGTTTTAGGATTTTATTAAGCGGGAGATATAGTCATATCAGGAGATTGTTATTTTTTCACCGATTCCATTAAAACACTTCCATTCCCTACTTTCCGCCGAATTCTCGAGGCATTGCGCGATAAGTGGCGGAACTTAATGTTACCATAGCGAGAAAACGAAAAAAAATAATATTTAATTTCCTCGAGTGGGAATCGTACCCATAATCTGTGGCGCTTAAAAAAGAACACCTGTGCCTCTGTGTCTCGACTCGACCTTATATCTATTTCACAAACAAAATTGCTGTTATATTGTTAAAATAGACGTAAAAAGATAATGAAATATGAAAACAATACTAGGATAAATAATAGGACTACTATTCTGCACTTTTTGTACCACATTTCATACAAAAAATATTAATATTAAATTAAATAATAAATAAATCACCTAGTCCCCATACACGTCCTCCGCGGAACTCTCCTTCAAACTTCATGCCATCTGCTCGCCAGAACACGCCGTGTCCGTGAAACCAACCTTGCATGAATTCACCTTCATACCTATTGAAAATTAGAAAATTATTTATTAATTACAATTAAGTATTAAAGCCAGTGCAATTGTGGGTTCGATTCCCACTCGGGGAAATTAATTATTTTCATTCCCTCACTTTGATAGGTAATAATACAAATGCTAGTAGTAGTGTTAAGACACTCCGTTCCCCACTTTCTGCCGAATTCTGGAGGCATTACGTGTTGAGTGGCAGAACTCAACGCCGCGCTTAACCTCGACACCAGAGCGAAGAAATAAAATATAAAAGGCCTCTTAAAATAGAAAAGTAAGTTAAATATAGGATTTTCAGCAAAACTTTTAACGGAACGTTAGGTATATTTGATAAGCGAAAAGGAAATTAAAAATGTAACAATTAACAATATTACTGACGCTGGATTCAAATTGGAAGTAGTTACTGAAAATCAAATAATGAGATAAATTCTTTTGTGGAGAGTATTATTAGCTTTACATTGTAAATAAAATGGTCTTAATTTTTTATTAGATGTTTAATTTGGGTAAAATAGTTTTTTTTTAATATATTTATAATAAATATATAATATAAAATTTCAAAATTATATATTTATATATACATGTCGTGACACAGCAGCCAGCACAGTGTCTGATAAACGCGATGATTGTGAGTTCGATTTCCACTTGGGGAGTACAATAATTTTTGTTATTCGCCCCACTCCACTCCACACGCAATGCCTCTAGAATTTGACGAAAAGTGGGGAACGGAGATGTTTTAATGGAAACAGAGAAAAAAACAACAAAGTCATGAATAATATCTCCCGCTTAATCAAATCCTAAAACTAGTACTAAACCCTACGTTATATATACGACAAATTATACGGCATGCGAAATTGCCTTTTTATTTTATGAGGCAATATGTTAGATACAATGCTATGAATAAATTATATTTATAAAACATAGAAAGATAGTAAAAAATATTTTAAAAATATGTATAATAAAACGAATAGCCCGACCGCATCCTCGCCCCTCCTCCGCGCTGAAAGTAGAGAATAGAGTAAATGTAGAATAGATTAGAGACCAATCGTGGCGCAGGGGCACAAAGTGTTACTGTAAAATCGACTGGTTGTGGGTTCGATCCCCACTCGAGGAAATGAAATATTTAATTAAATTTATATTTTTATTTCTTCCGTCTGGAGGCAAAGCGCGGCGTTGAGTTTCGCCACTTAACACGCAATGCCTCCAGAATTCGGCGGAAAGTGGGAAACGGAGTATGTTAGTCTTAAGATGTTACACGAGAATATTAGCAGTGGTAGCCTCCTGTTAGTTGACTATGAAAGCGGGTTCAAGGCTATGCGATGTTAACTCCCCTCGAAAAAACTGTAAAATTGCAAAAATTTTTCTGACTAAATGAGTCCTGATTCTTCTGAAAAGTTTATCCTAATTAACTTTTCGGAACAGTCAGGACCCATTTAATTTTTACAAGGCTCCCTGTGAACATTTAATTGGTTGAAGAATATGTCGGAAAAAATTGCATTTTATAATCTTTTCGAGGGGTGTTAACATCGCACAGATTTGAATCCGCTTTCATAGTCCACTAACATAAGGCGCGCGTAATAAGAGGAACTAACAAAATATTAAGGTGTATCTGTTATAAATATGAAAATTAGCAAAAATGATTAAAATTATTTTTAAATACCAATTCAACGACACCCTACTTGACAGTTTGTTATATATGTTGACAATATGATGACCTTATTTTATGGAATGACGTATTTATTTTTTTAATTTCCTCGCTCTTACCAAGGCAAAGCATTTGCAGCGATGAGTTCCGCCACTCAACACGCAATGCCTGAAGGATTCGTCGGAAAGTGGGAAATGGAAGTGTTAATGCGAAGCGGAGTTAAATTACACATGCAGCATGAAGCTGAAAAATGAATTTAATTAATTAATTAGTTAGGTAAATGTAGCGACACTGAAACTACTTTGATTAATTGCTGAATCTATCTATATATATAAAAGGACTTGTGCTGACTGACTGAGGTAAGACGCACGCGGAGCCGTAACCGCTGATGGTAGAAACGTGAAATTTGGACAGAAGTTTATTTTCATATTCTGGACATCCACTAAGAAGGGAATTTGAAAAATTTTAACCCCAAAGGGATGAAATAGGGGTTGAAAGTTTGTATGGAAAAAAATTTAATCTGTACCGATTTTTATAAAATTTGAAATTCCGACTCTTAAAAATATTTCATTGAAAACGTGTTTCATGGTTTTTAAGAATTCCCCCCCTAAGGGTTCAAATAAGGGGTTGAAAGTTTATATGGAAAAAATCTTTAAATTGCCACCGATTTTTATAAAAATTTAAATTCAGACTGTTAAAAATATAACACGTGTTTCGTGGTTCTTTTAGAATTCACTCATAATAAACGGGCAAAGCTGCGCGCGCCCTCTAGTAAGATATAAAATATTAAGGAGTTAGAAGATTTTAATTAATATGAAAACTTTTATAATTTACGAATATTGAAGAGAATTTTTTTGACTATGATTTTAATATATTAATTATAAAATTTCTGAGCTTTTGAAATATTTTTGATAAATTAACGAGTTCTAGACAGGCCAAGATCTTTTATATAAGATTTTAATTTTTGATTTGAATTGTGACTTTAGTTATAATGACAATGAAATTAAATTTATTCAAAATTATTGTTAATACAAAATGGCCACCGTAACAAAATGGCCGATTACAAATTTTAACATAACCCACCTAATATGGGTATCAAATGAAAGAGTTTCATTTGCAAAATGCAATACACTACAAAACATCTAGGTAGCTTGTTTTTAAAAACTTAATTATTATTTTATTATTAGATTTTGTATTTTTAATAGGTATAATTATTATATTATATCTGTAATTTTGGTGCTAAATATGTTATCAAAACTTTGACTATGTATAGCAAAATATTTATTGATTAGTTCATATAGTATGCAAATATAGCATTTGAACACAAATCATACATTATAGCATTCTATTCTCTACTTTCAAAGATATAGCATATTAGATGGCGGAACTTAACGCTGCACATTATGAGCCATTAGAAACCTACTAGTCGCATCATAATTGCTCCGACATAAGTAAAAATATATGTATTTTAATATAATTAATAAAAAATAAATAAAGTCATACGTAAAATTACGCACTTTGCCCCATCAGGAAACGCCATAACACCCAATCCGGAACATAGACCGCTTGTCAAGGCACCGTCGTATCTTGTACCATCAGCCAACATGAGATGGCCTGTCCCATGCTTTTGGCCATTGGAGTTCCATTCACCTACATAGCGTGTGCCGTCTTCATATTTGTAAGCACCCGTTTTTACTATACCAGCGTCAATTACTAGAAAATATGGATATTATATAAAAAAAACTAATAACGCTTAGTATATTACGTCTAGAAGACATCGGGGCGCAATGGGATAGGCTATAAATGCAATGAGAAAGACAAAGAGCAACGTTGAGTTTCGCCAGTCAACAAGCATTTTCCTGATTTCAGACTTAAAGCCAAGAACTAATTGGACACTAGATTCTCTGTGCCTACCCTGCTATATGCGGAATAATTATATTCATTAATACTTATTTAGAAAACGTACACAACATTTGAACGTAGCGGGACTCGAACCCGCGCCTTCTGGAAGCCGACCAGGACCAGAAGGCGCGGGTTCGAGTCCCGCTACGTTCAAATTTTTATACGTTTTCTAAATAATTTTTTTTTTCTTTTTGTGTGGAATAGCACTTTAAACAATGTTATATTTATCTCCACGAGTATACGATAGAAAATAAATATTAAAATAATAATTTACAATAACAAACAACAAAATGGCTAAACAAATAATATAAAAGATAAAAAATCAATGCGATAAAAAGTAAACGCGACGTTTGAGGGATCGATTCTCAGTCGGAAGAATTTAATTTCCTTGTTCTGGTAACGAGGCATAACGCGGCGTTCAGCCCCCCCATTCAAAACATAATACCTTGAGAATTTGACAGAATATGAGGGGAAGGGTCTTAATGGTTAACGGAGTGTCTGAACACTAGGCCCCAGGTTCCTTTGCCCTGCTATGTGGGGGATACAGCGTAAAGCTAAAAATAAATTATAAAATATTTTCTTAGAAAAAGTGAGAAAATAATTTTAAATATTAATTCAAAGCAACTTACCGTCCGTCATGTTGTTTCAGTACCGACTAAACTAGCACTAAAAGGTTTCTTCACCTAATCCAATTTGTTTAATACTCTATTGGTTAATCAGTTTATCAATTGCTATGTATAGTAGACAGTAGTATGTGTGACCGTCGTGGCGCAGTGGCACAGCGTCTGACTGTAAACGCGATAGTTGTGGGTTCGATTACCACATGGGGAAATAAAGTATTTTCGTTTCCTCGCTGTGATGAAATTGAGTTTCGACACTTAGCACGCAATGTCTAGAAAATTGGGTGATAAGTAGAGAACGGAGTGTGTGAAACACTAACACTAACACTAGGTTTCTTCTGCTTTCCGCAAAATGCAGGATACAGTATAAAACTACGAATATATAGTAGGGGAGAGGGGGGTAGCTTTGAACAGGGGCACCTTTGAAAATATGTGTTAACAGAGCTATTTTAAAAATAAATTTTGGTAGATTTTTTTTGAGTAGTGACAGCACTAATCTGCACACGTGTCACTTGTCGCCGCTGATATATGAGAACCAGTTGTTGAGTTACGAGGAGTGTTTGATTTTGAGTGAAATTTTATGCATTTTGAAATAAACGCGTAACGATCGCAGGGATCCAATTCAATTTATATGGTTTTATTTTTTCCTCTTTTAGTTAGAATGTTTCATATATCATGCAATAAACTAGAAATCACTACAATTTTGACACATTTACTTGAAAAAAAAACGTTTGTGATTTTTTAATTACCACTGAGGCAGCTCTGAACAAAATAAAGGGGGCAATTTTGAATATTATTATATGTAAAAAAATACCGCGAAAGAAAAACAAAACTATAATTAGCTTTTCTTCACAAGAAACTGACTCAAAAATGCATTTGGAATCAGAAGAAGAAGTGACAATTTACTGTGAAGAGAATGAAGATACTGAAATCTGTGCGTATGAAGACTACGAAATGGAATTAGACTACAACTTAATAAATATTGGAGACTTTGCGTATGTCTCATCATCTGTGAAGAATAAAAAAGTAGCTTGTATTTTTTTTCGTTCTTGAGAAAGAGGACAAGTGCTACGTTAGTTTTTCAAAAGTCTTACGTAGATTAGACTTGAGGCCAGTCACGGCGCAGTGGCACGAAGTGTGACTGTACAACCGACTGGTTGTGGGTTCGATCTCCACACGAGGAGATGAAATATTTACTTAAATTTATTATATATTTATATTTATTTAGTTGAGTTTTGCCACTCATCACGCAATGCCTCCAGAATTCGGCAGAAAGTGGAGAACGGAGTGTCTTAACACTAGGTTCCCTCTGCATACCGTGCTGTGTGGTATAAAACGTGAAGCTGATTTTTATTTCTTACGTAGACTACTTCCCCCAATTTCAGTTGTTGGTTACGTCACATACTACATCCATGTTTTCCTTTACATTTAATTTTTCTAAGTTCAAATTAAGGTAGTAAGCTGTTTATTTAAAAAATATTTTGTTTTATTTTCATAATATTAGATTTATTCTATGATTGATCCCATAATGTTCATTACTTCTAGGAAGCCAAAGCTACTTTTTTGTTTGTTCGTTTTTTAAAGTCTATTAATAATATTAAAGTTATTTAACACTAGTACTAGTACAATCGCAATATTAAACTGGGTATATTATTTTTTTAAGTTAACATGGTACTGACATTTGATCTCCATCGTTTCTAATGTTAAGTTTATTAATAAAGTTACTTAAAAGTTTGATAAGCCTTTTAATTTCATTGAATTCGATGATAGTTCAAAACTGCCCCATATATGTTCAAAGCTACCCCGCAAGGGGGGCAGCTTTGAACATTTGACTACTGCTACTAAAGTTGATATTGCACCTTTACCTTATATATTTTTCTATATATGATGCTACGATTGTGTGGCACAATAGTTGGACTAAGCATTGCGAAATAGTAAAGAAGTTAAAAACTGTAGAATTTTTAGATATGACACAAAGTTTAAAAATCGTTCGAATGTGCCCCCCTCTCCCCTACTGGCAAATCACTTTAATGAAAATGTTTGCTTTATGTTACTGTTATTATATAAAGGATAGATGACGATAGGATATATAGGATTATAGGTGTTTCATCCTCTCGCATTAGCCGGCGCCGGCGGCGGTTGTCGGTAATCGGCAGGAGAGTTGCAGGGGCAGAGCGGACGCATGGCCAGCGCTCACGACGATGACCGCTCTCTTGTCACCCATTACCCACAGGCGACGCATCCATTAAAGTTACTTTAAATTTTGGGTATACAGTCCACCTAAGATTAGTTATTTTAGTTAGAACCCAGCTAAAAGACATAAAATATATTTCTATATTTTGTCCTTTAGCTTCACGCTGTATTTGGCAGTAGTTATCTATCCATCATTTCACTTCTGCATAATTTATAAGAATTTAAGAGACTGGGCATTGAGGGTCAGTACGCAACCCGCGCCTTTTAGAATCCGACTAGACGCTGTAGCCAATTAAACCATACGTTGTTCGTTTTCACCAAATTGAAAATTTACACTAATACACTTAACGTGACATATCAGCACAATGTCTGACTAAACACAATGGTTGTGGGTTCCATTCTCTGTAGTATCTAAGGCAGAGCGGAACGTTTTCTATTACTCCACTCGATAAATCTCCGATAATTGGGCATAAAGTGGGGAACGGAAGATCTCAACACTAGATTTCCTCTGCTTATCCTACTATAGGTATACAAAATACCTTGTAACTTTTGTAACTACTATTTTATAAACGAAAGATTTTAGTAAAGGCGAAACAAATAATATAAAAAACCGGTCAAATGCGAGTCGGACTCGTCTACCGCGGGTTCCGTGGCAATTTCAAGATTGTAGGTCAACGAGAAGTATTGTAACAGTATGTACCTGGGGTATGAAATATTAAAAATAAATAAATAATATAAAATATGCATGGCAATATCCATAAAAAACGAGAACGTATGGCTTAGCGACCGACCAGGCGCTCTGACCGCTAAGCCGTACGAGAACGTATGGCTTAGCGGTCAGAGCGCCTGGTCGGTTTCCAGGAGGCGCTGGTTCGAGTCCCGCTACGTCCAAATTTTTATACGTTTTCAAAATAAGCATTAATTTATACATTTTTAATACAATATTAATCAAGATGAGTTCATGTATTGTCGTCCCGAGTGTCGCAACCGTCGTTTCGTATATATAGTGGGTAGTGATGTTTGGAAGTTTGTGTGTAGGGGTGACACATATTGTGGATCAAAGTGATCTTTGACCAACATATTGAATGTTGCTTGACGTCACGGAGGCTGACGTGATGGCCTTATGCGAACTATTATAGCGACATTAACTATGTCGTGGCTGACACCGTCTCGCAGTACGCCCGCGGTACGTAAGTTATGCTTGTAAGGCATGGTCGTTGATATATTGTATATCACTTCTACGACTTGGTATAAGAATAGTGTGATGTGTGTGTAGTGTGAGGTGTGTGATGCTATTTTATGTCCTAGCTTCGCTGTATGTAATAGTGTCCGCCTATGGTTCGAGACGCGACTGTGGGATGTGTGCCGTGCGTTTATTTAACATATCGGCCGCTTTGCGGTAGTGCGTCCATTCCAACGACTTATATTATATCTATATATCACAAATTAATCAACATCACGAATCATCGTTCTAATACAATCTTAATATAAACAAATGTAACAAGTACCTTCAGACTCATCACACACAAACGTCCTGGAGCTGCAACAGTTTTATTGAACTCAATAAGACTGTTGCAGTCGCAGTCTGGCATTCATGGTGTAGAGACGGGGCGGTGCCCTTACTCTTTCTTTTTTTTATGGTGGTATTTGGAATATCAGTTACAGTATAACTTATAAAAGTTGACAAACTTAAGTTATCAGAATATACCAAATTTCATAATTTTATGTTTAAAAAATTCCCTATAGTTATTAATTATGCAGTGAAAATTTGTATGAAATAAACTACAAACATTAATTAATATGCATTCTTTTTTTCTATGAAGCACCCATAAATTTTCATTTTTACGATTTTTCATTTATTTGTATTATAATTTTTAACTCCGTGCCAAATTTCACAACTGTAAATTTTGTTGAATTAATTTTCATACAAAATGCAGCAAAAAGGATGCATAAATTCTCATATTTTTTGATAGCCTTAACTTACGAACAATTTTGTTTTTGCTCTAAATAACCATAGATTTAAATATTTTATATCAATTCCAGCTTGATACCTCCATGTGATAACGAAATAAATGATCTTGACAGACGAACGAACAGATGGACAACAATGTGATATAAGAGTTATTTAAAACCATGAAAAAAGCTTACGATGATATTCTCACCAGATATTTTTCTATAATTTCGTATTAAATATATCTCATATTATTTTTGCTGACAAAAAAGATTTACCATCAATCTATGTCAGGAGCATATCGAAAATAAGATAGAATGTTCTGGAGATGCTATATAACCTTATCCTGAGTTACATTGTTACAGCACAGTGGGAATATTAATTAACTTGATATAAGTATTGCACTCGTAGGTTAGGGTTCTATTTCCAAAAGATGTTATAAATATATCGATGATACTCATTGGTCTTCTTCTATAAGGAAGTATATTTTTTGTGCTGTGTAATATTATATGAAGTTTCAGAATACCAGTTCCGTTCAGTTGAGGCCAGCGGTGGTACAGGGGCACAAGCGTGACTGTTAACGCGACAGGTTGTGGATTCGATTCCCACTCATACTTAATATTTTCACTTCCTTGCTCTGGTAACGAGGCAAAGCACGGCGTTGAGTTCCGCAACTCAACACGCAATGCTGTCACGCGCCAGATTTGGCGGAAAGTGGAGAACGGAAGTGTGTAGGGTACTTCAAAATGTAAAAACGAAACACTTATAAGATCACTTTGGCCGTCTGTCAAGATCATTTTTAAGAAGATTACGTGAAGGTATCAAACTAAAATTAATATCAAAATTAGATAGATAGATTTTATGTATGGTATATTGAAGCAGAGAAAAAATCAAGCTTCTAAGTCAACGCAATCAAAAAATACGTGCTTTTATGCATCGATTTTGTTGCATTTTGTATGAAATTTGCCACGTAATCAAAACCGATCCCGTTATGAAATTTGGTAAAAACTGATAAGTTATAGTACAAATAAAATAAAAAAACTCAAAATAATAAAAAAAATACAAATTTAAATTTGCAGTTCATTTCATACAAGGTGAGTACATTTGCCAGCAAACTTAAGTCTGTAAATTTTTATAATTTGTACTTCCCGTTGACCTACAATCCTGAATTTGGTACGGAAGCCATGGTGGGCGAGTCGACACGCACTTAATAGTTTTTTTTTAAATAATCGTATTGTCTTTAATAATTTTAATGTATATAATTATTTTGTACGTACATATATGTATACCGTTATATCTGCTACTCGGCGGAAAGTGGGTAACGGAGTGTCTTAACACTAGGTTCCCTCTGCCTATCCTGCTGTGTGCGGGATACAGCGTGAAGCTGTGAAGCTGTTATATTTGCAAGAGATAGTAACGTGTAAGTAAAGTTAGGGCACACGAATGCCTCTAATAAGGATATGCCGTTGTCGACCATTAGCTCATTATTCCAACGTTAATTGAAGTGACTGCTCCGCGTGCGTCATTCTTACTATTGTTGTTTGATTTACTACCTTCTATAAGACGTAGATGGGTTATGTGGATTAGTGGAATGCACTGGGAAAATGGTTGTAATTTTGGTTAGTTTTTCTTCTCGTGACACAGTGGCATAAATATGTAAATGCGATGGTTGTGGGTTCGCTTCCCATTCAGAGAATAAATTAAAATTTGGTTAAATATATGTTAATTTCCACGCGCTCTGGTAACAAGGTAAAACACGCAATGCCTCGAAGATTTAGTAGACAGTTACAGAATGAAGCGGGGAATTAAGACATGATTTCTTGAAAATCCTACGAGAACGTGAGATACGGGATTTTTTAGTAAAATATAAAACGATTAAAATGCTTTTGGAAGAAATGATGAATTTGACTAATAATGAATTCACAACTACAGTGAAAGGTGAGAAAGATCCCACATTAATATATATTGAAGTTAAGAAGAAGAAAGCCCCTTATTTTCGTGAAATACTCGCCGATAAATATTTTGCATCATAATGGAAGCGGAATTCAATAAATATTTCAATATTCAAATGTTGTCTGTAAAATTCTTTGTGCAAAACAAGGAAGTTTGTTTGACCTAATTTTTATATAAGACATTGTGATAACAAATTGTCGCTTGAATTTTAGTTATTAATTATAGTTGCTATAGATATTTATGTAAGAATTATGCAGTGTATGTAAGAAGTAGGCCAGTCGTGGCGCAGGAGCACAAGCGTGCAACTGTAAACGAAATGAAGGAACTCGAGGAAATGAAATATTTAATATTTTCATTTCTTTTCTCTGGTAACGAGGAAAAGCGCGGCGTGGAGTTCTACCATACAAAAGTGGGAAACAAAATTGTTTTAATGGGAACAGAGTGTCTTAACATTAATTTCCCATGTTCTCTCTGCCTACTCTGCTAAGTCCGGGTTACAGAATGAAGCTAAAAAAAGTGAGGAGAACAAAAGATTAGATAAGAGATTAAACCCACAATTGCGTTGACAGATAACTTATTAATATAGAAAAAACAAACTTCATCATTTTAAGAACCCAAAAAATTAAGATAATTGTTATATAGGAACAACACGAGTAAGCATTGTCTAGTGGGAATTGAACCTACAAACATCGAACCAACTATTCCCTACCCAATGTCTACAAAAGCGGATACTACTAGTATCCTCGTTTATATAAATCCTCATATCTCACCGGCACTGTACGTGTCACCGTTACACCAAATGACCAATCTAACGCTTCCCGTCGCGACTATCTGACACGAAATGCAACTGACCAACCTGTTCGTGATAGAAGTTCAAGGGCAGTGCATTGTTTAGACGACGAGCTACGTAAGGAAAGGTAAAATAATTATTTCTTTATGCCTAATTAGATTTTTGTGCTTTTGGACTACTTTAATATATTTTTAACATTTTTAAAGTGTTATTTCACACTTAGGAAAGAAAAATATTTATTTAGAAAACGTATAAAAATTTGAACGTAGTGGGACTCGAACCGAACTTGACTGCCAGGTCGGTTTCCGGGAGGCGCGGGTTCGAGTCCCGCTACGTTAAAATTTTTATACGTTTCTAAATAAGTATTACTCTAATATACTTATATTTTGTTTTATGAAAAAGGCAAAGCAAACAAGCTTACGAGTCACCTATTGAGTGACCATCGATGTCCACAATTCGGTGTTATATCAGGGAGGTCACAGTTTATATTAATATCATGTTTGTTATACATATAAATCTTCCTCTTAAATCTATCAATTAGTCACAACTCCATTAAAATCTTTTGTGTCGGACATCGCTAAGAAGGTTTCATTACACCTTGTAAAAATTGAATTCAAGAAAAAAATAAACAGCCGAGTTTTCGAGTGTGTGAACGTGTGTGTATGAACTCAACGCCGCTTTTGCCTTGGTACCAAAGCGAAGAAAATAGTAATTAATAGTAATTCCCACAACCGTCACGATGAAACTTTTAAATATTTCAGTCCCCCAAGTGGGAATCAAACCCAAAATCGCGTTAACAGTTGTACGCTTTTGCCCCTACGCCACGACGACCTCATCTCGACATAAATAAATCAAAATAAATAGATATTTACGTTTTTCTTACATTATTTTAATAAAATGTTAATTCACTTGGCCATAAAGCAATTTCAAGAATGTTCCCTTCATGTCGATGAAGACCCAAGCTTCTATTTAAATTAAAGGTTAATTTGTGGCGAGACCCTTTTAAGCGAAAATATTATAATTTTGTGAATATATAATATACTCATATCAATTAAAATGAGTTAAATATTTTAACCGATTTCTATAAGAAAAGGAGGTTATGAATTCGATGGTATTTTTTTTTATTTTTGTTACTTTAGAATTTTTGAATGACTGAACCGATTTTGATGATTCTTTTTTATTTAAAAGTTGCCAGCGTAGTTCCATTTAAATTTGTCCATTTCTGACAATATTATCTGTGGGAAAATCACATAAGTCTTAAATTTGCATTAGATAAGTGCGCGACAAATGGACGAAAAACTCAATATCACGCTAACCGATTCCGATTATTCTTTTTTTGATGGAAAGGACACTTCAAGGATAGTTTGGTGAAAGTTTGGTTGGATTATGGGATTCGGCTGAAATTATACAAGTTGTTTTTTTTTTGGTAAAAAATATAATTATTCTATAATATTTTCAAGGAAAAACATTGTTAAAATTGGCGAACCACAGTTTAGTTTTCGTCAGAAGTGAGATTCCTCATTGTTGCATTTTTTTTCAACCAACTTCAAAAAAATAATGCTCTCATTCTCAACCGACTTCAAAAAAGGGATAGGTTCCCAATTCGCATGAATATTTTTTATGAATGTTCTTATTAATATGCCAAAATGTTAGTTTGCACAAAAATAATACCTAATTTAGATTGAAGTTACGTAGGACAATCACTACCTACTCGTTTAAGAAGCATCCATTTAAGGTACTACCCATTAATTAAAATATTTAAATAAAATATTTAAAAAAAAAAAACAACTGACTTTAAACAATAAACTAATAAAATAATCAAAAATTAGCTTTACGCTGTATTCCGCACACAGCAGGGTAGGCAAAGGGAACCCAGTGTTAAGACACTCCGTTCTCCACTTTCTGCCGAATTCTGGAGGCATTGCGTGTTGAGTGGCAGAACTCAACGCCGCGCTTAACCTCGACACCAGAGCGAAGAAATGGAAATATAAATTTAAGTAAATATTCACACAGGAAGAGTAAAGGCCTTATTGCAGGAAGAGTAAAATCCTAGCGTAAAGGCAGTTCCTTTAACAAATCTGCTCAGTGTTCAAGATATTGGGTATATTGTAACGATCTATACCAGAACTAAAATGTGTAGGTAAATTCAAAATAATAATAATTTATAAAAAAAAATATAAATATAATTTATAACATTATTTAATTTATAGCTTACCATAAATACAATCTTATAAATAATAGTTTAAATAATAGTTTACCGTAGGTAAAACACGCAGATATAAAATATATTTATTAAAAATAATTTAATAATTATATGTAATCATTGTGTATTATAATTTAAAATACATAATAACATACTTAATATTTTAATTATTGTAAAATATTCTGTTGGCTGAACAAGCTACTGTCAACGTCAAAGTCAAAAAAAGGGAAAGAAAGAAAGGATGAGAAGGAAAGAAAGAGATGGCGGACGCGTCTAGTGAAGGATAGTGATTCAAAATGCTTAGAGAAGTTTTAATTTATAATTAATATATATATTTAGTTATATTTAATATTTAAAAAGCATGTGAGATTATGTCTTCAATTGTGATATAAGTATTCGAATCTGTAAAATAAGTTATTAGTGATTTCACTATTTACGATTGTTTGTTTTGGAATACTTCGTCGGTAAGTTTTTAATAGATTATTATTAAAACAAAGAAGAGTGATATTAATGCATATAATGTTAAAAATCGGAAGCGGGTAACGTTTTTAAAGAAAACACGTTAAAGACTCACACCGTCTATATGATTCTAAACTATTTTGAAAGAGATACTATGTAATTGCAATAAGTGATATGTATCACCTACTAACAATACTTCACACTAGTTTCCTTCCAACAGGGGCCGTCACTTACAAGCGAGTGCCCCCGACTGATACAATTCCACTGCTTTTATAGTTATTTTCCACCTAAATCTACCCTCTTTTACACGAGTACGCTAACACGGCCATCCTGCATGGTGCCCGCCCCGGGCACCTCACGAGTCGGGATAAATCACTGTGACAATAAACAGCAGTTAGTCGTGCGCCAAAATTATACTGTATCATAAAACAGTCCCATAATGAAATTTTGCTCATTTTATCATTCTTTACACTGAAATAGCTGGACAACATGACCCAAATTAAAAGGAATATGCCGCACTTAGGAAACCCTAAAGGGACTATACCACACTTAGGAAACCTAAAGGGACTATGCAACACTTAGGAAACCTAAAGGGACTATGCCACACTTAGGAACCCAGACTCATAGCTCAACACAACTTGGCCTTAAAGAGCATTTCACTCACTTAAGCGTTCCAAGTTGTTAAAGTCGTCTCCCTCTTAAAGAGTATTTTTCTCACTTAAGAGTACCAAGATCAACTTTGAGCCCATATGTCAACATTATAAAAATTGTAAAGTGTGACTAACTTACTCTCAAAGCATTATACACAGACCTGTATTTTCGCTCGGTCTAACCTGACACTTGCTTATTATTCATCCTTGATTCGATCCATTTTTCGAGTCCTTATGACACCACAATAAAATCACTAAAACAATAAAATTATTAGTAAAGTAGTCCTTCTATTTTTCGATAATAATTTCAAACAGCAAAAATTTTGTAATAAGAAATAACTTTTAATTTTTAGAATACCAAACTTTCAATCCAAAATACCAATTGGGCGAAGATACACATAAAGATATGAAAACTTCATGCGTATCCCACTTCTGATGTTAAAAATCGGAAGCGGGTAACGTTTTTAAAGAAAACACGTTAAAGACTCACACCGTCTATATGATTCTAAACTATTTTGAAAGAGATACTATGTAATTGCAATAAGTGATATGTATCACCTACTAACAATACTTCACACTAGTTTCCTTCCAACAGGGGCCGTCACTTACAAGCGAGTGCCCCCGACTGATACAATTCCACTGCTTTTATAGTTATTTTCCACCTAAATCTACCCTCTTTTACACGAGTACGCTAACAATAATGTCGTCAATATCCAGAGATAAATGCTATTTATTTAGTAAATGGAAATAAATACATGAAGATGTTTTATGAGGTATGTAAATTTAAAATTATATTTATTAATGTACGCAGAATGCCTGCCGCCATCTTTGATGCGTGTATGTGAATTGTGAAATGAGAGTTAAATAGATTTGGTGAATTATAATTACTTATAAATGTAATAATAATAGTAATAATAAATAACACTTTATTGCACATAAAACTTTACAAGTTTTCATTTTACTTATCCATATATAATTTATCAGAATATGTGCAATGGCGGCCTTATCACTGCAAGTGATTTCTTACAGGCAACCACTAAGATATAGTAAACTATTATTAGAACACTTATGTAGGTGCAAAAAGTATTAAGAAGTATTTATCACAAACTAAATATATATATATAATAAAAGTTAACATATATATAAACATAAACATATTAATACATATATATATACACACATATATATATACACACATACATACATACATACATACATACATATATATACAATACTTATGAAAATTAATTATGTATATAACACATATAATAAGATCCGATTATGAGTGCTGTTCAAGGTAGAACTTTTTAAGTTTACGCTTAAAGATTCCAACGGATTGAGATCGTCTAATTTCATCTGGTAGTGCATTCCAAAGTTTCACTGTTTTAATAGTGAAAGAGTCTCCATAACTTTTCGTGCGAGATAACGGAATTTCTAGGAGGTTATGGTTACGGGAGCGGAGGTGCTGGGAATGAAGGGTATTCGACCCCAAGAACTTAAACCGTTCTTTGAGGTACGAAGGAGTGATGGGATGGTATAGGACTGTGTAAAGGAGGGTAAGAGAATGTAGGTGCCGCCGGTCTTTCACAGTTAGCCATTTAAGTTGATAACGGTATTGTGTTACATGATCGTACTTCCTCAGTCCAAAGATGAACCGGATTATGAGGTTTTGCATCCGTTCAAGTTTATTAAGTAGTTGTTGAGACAGATCTATGTAACACGAGTCAGCATAATCGAGTATAGGAAGGAGAAGAGTTTGAGACAGGGAAATTTTTGTTTTTAGTGGCAAAAGATTCTTCCATCTTCTCAAACTTCCTAATGCACAAAAAATCTTGCGACTAAGCTCGGCAATTTGAGGAGACCAGGAGAATGTACTGTCCATTCTGATTCCCAAATTCACAACACTGGCACTGGGCTCTAAACAAATATTATTAAATAAAATTGGAGGGAGAGACGATTGTAGTTTAAATAATTGTTTTGAGGTACCAAACATACATACTTTCGACTTACTTGGATTTACAGATAGCCCAAACGACTTACTCCAGTTATTAATGATTTGTAGATTGGAGTTAATGTTGTCAATTGCTCTGGGTATGTCGTTATTAGGGGCAGTCTCATAAATCTGTAGATCGTCGGCGTAGAGGTGATAAGATGATCTTATGTGCTGAGTTAAAGTGTTAATGAAAATGGAAAACAGTAACGGAGATAGTACACCCCCTTGCGAAACGCCAGCCGAGATGTTACATTGGGAAGATTGCTTCCCGTCAAATTTAATGCGTTGAGTGCGTCCATGAAGGTATGAGTAAAACCATTCAGTAGTTTTTGGTGAAAAGTTAATGGATCGTAAAATGCCTAAGAGGATATCAGAATCTACTGTGTTGAAAGCGTTAGAAAAATCCAGCAAAGCTAATACAGTAACTTGCTGGTTATCAACACCATATGCTGTGACCAGGGCGAAAACTGTAACACCTGTGCTGTGACCAGGGCGAAAACCCGACTGGAACGAGGACAGGATATTGTTATTATGTAAATAAGTGTATAATTGCTCGTGTGCTATACGCTCTAAGACTTTAGAAAGGAAGGGTAGTATGGAAATTGGTCGATAGTTTGAGAAGGATGTAGGATTGCATATTTTTGGGATAGGGATAACTAGTGCATGTCGCCAAACATCAGGGAATTCACTGGAGGAAAGGGAGCAATTAAAAATATGACACAAAATAGGAAGAACGGGATTAAGAGTAAGCAAAATCATACGTCGACTTATGTTATCGCTGCCAGTAGAATCAGACTTGATGGCTAACACATGTTTTCGTATTTCTTCTGTTGTAATAGATGTGAAAAGGAAAGGGGCAGTTGCAGGATTCGGAAGTAGCGATAATGAATGGAGGGTTTGTATTTTTGTGTTATTATCCATCAGATCTACATTTGTAAAGTGTTTATTCAGAGACTCAAAATCCGTGCAGTTGCTTAAGTTAGTAGTATCACGCATGCGTCTACCTCCTATTCCCATCGCGTTCAGAAATTTCCAAGTCTTTGCTGGGTTACTGAAATTGATTGAAGAATTTATATAACTTCGTCGGGCATCCCTGCAAGTCCTATTGCATTTGTTCCGTAGAATTTTGTATTTCTGTAAATTAACATTTGTGGGATTTTTCTTATATTTAGATTTTGCAGTGTTCCGTTTAGCCATAAGAAGCTTAATTTCCTGAGTTAACCATGGAGTATAAATGTAATGTCTATATATCATATTAGTAAATATTCAACATGTTACTATGAATCGAAATATAAATATAATAGTATCATTTATAATTTGATATAAAATTATTATATCAAAATACGTAGATACTATTTACGATTTATAAATATTATATAATATGAGTCTACTTAATGTCCTACAATAAAGGTAATCTGTCAAGATATTTAATAAATTATTATAAAGATATTAGACAGTAACAAAATATTAATTATAAATTATTTGTACGATTGTCAGAGTTCATTGACCTTATGTTTTACTAATAACTGATATTGGAGTCACAACCGACTGCTGCTTGGCTTCGCTGTTACTAATATGCTTGGCTAGGCAAATTGCTATAACTCGTTGTATGTTAAGTAGTTGTGTGATGCTATTTTATGTCCTGGAACTCTGGTGTATGTAGTAGTGTCAGCCTATGAGACTAACAACTTGTTTTAATGTAGAAAACAAATGAGACACGACTGTTGGGCGTGTGCCGTGCGTTTATTTAACATATCGGCCGCCTTGCGATAGTGTGTTCGAACCAACGATTTATATTGATCGCACAAATCAATCAACGTCAGGAATCACCATTCTAATATAATCTTAATATAAACAAGCGTAACCAGTACGTTAAAAAAGATCACACACGAACGTACCGGTGGGTTCAATAACGACTGCTGCAACCACGGTCTGGTAGGAATTCATGGTGCAGGGGCGGGGCGATGCCCTTGCGTTTTCTTCTTTTTATTATAACTAAAGATTCTACACAGTTATAGAAGAGAGGAAGATAAGACGTCTTCGATATACTTAAGAAATGTCGTTGATTAAAACGGACAGACTACGATATGTTATTTATCATAATGTATTTTATTTGTACTTATATAATGGTACATTTCATATTATTTTTAAATTTTTATTATGGTACATTTCATATTAATACTGTTACCTCTGAATCTCTAAAAGATCTTGGATTACTTACGATCCCTATGGAAGGGTTCTATCTATATTAGACGTATCACGAGTAATATCGATAAATTCAAAATAACATACTAAAATATTAAAATTATATTAGATAAATTTATTTAAATATTTTATTGAGTAGAGTGGGGAGTCAGTTACAGTATTTAGTGGTGAAACTCAACGCCGCATTTCGTAAACAAAAATCTAGTCAAAAGAAAAAAAAACTTAAAAAAATATATAAATTGAATTACGAAATATATTCGGTATTTGGTTATTTCAAAGCTTTTACATAATTTCATTACGAAACATTCGTAGACTTCATGGAAAACGGAAATTTGAAACAATGGTTTACAAGAAATTGAATAACTGAGATGGCATAGCGTTGTATCGATTAAGACCAAGGTCAGACCGCAGTACAAAGTACCTACCTACCTTGCAAAATAAACAGATGCGATATTTTTTTAACATATTTTAAAGAGTTATATGTACTTTCCAGCTTAGGTGGTCACCACGCAGCACGTAATGCCTCGAACATTGGGCGGTGCGTGGGGAACAGAGTGTGTTGACACTAGCTTCCCAGATTCCATTACACTACTATATGCGGGATACTGTGTGAAGCTAAAAAAGGAATATTTGTTTATGAAATTAAAAAAAATATATAATACGCTAGCAACTACTCTACTATTTATTAATATTTTCTTTTTACTCACTTTAATTAATTTCGTATTTTAAAAACTAAAATTTCAAAGTTTTCAAAGTCAATTCAAAACAGTTATTTTACAGCAATTTAGTTGATCATAATACATTGTATTACGGCGTTGAGTTCTGCCACTCAACACGTAATGCCTCCAGAAATCGGCAGAAAGTAGGGAACGAAGTGTCTTAACACTAGGCTCCCTCCGTTGCGGGACCCTGTACCCTGCTGTTTGCGGGATACAGATTATAGAGAGATTTTTTTAAATACATTGTATTGATGTTCCTTTTTTATTTATGAACTGTCTTAAGTAAAATATTTGTACAAAATGTTACAGGATGTTTGCCAACAAAGAAAAATTTGTTTAATCTCTTAAAATGTAGTTTGTATGAGCTACGTCTGAGCACGAGGGCACAGACAAACAGAAAAAAATAAAAAACACATATTGATAAATGCCCCCGATAATACTTTATCCCAAGTATCTTTCATGTAAAGACAGCGATCAGTCAATAAAACTTATTGATTTTGAAATATATTTAGCTTTTTCAGCCTTTATTTTTTAACTATAAATTATTCTTAGAATATTTATTATCTTTAAATATTTTTTAAAAACGAAACAAAGATGAACGTACGTCTATTTTTAATTTTGTATTCTACAATGCAACCTCGACGAACAAAGGAATTTTAAATGATTGACGTATCTTTAATTTAAGCAAAATATTGTGCCAAAATATTTTTGATTTCTTTTGAAGTTCAAGGCGTTCTTTGATTTTATTTAGTGTCTAACTTTATCATAATTCTTGATTTTTTTAAAGTTTTCTATTAATAAATAATTTTATAATGGAGTTACAATGTTTGTGGGCGTCGTGGTGGAGCTGCACATCGTGTAACTGTGATCGTTTTAGGTTCGATTTCTACTCGAACAAAAAAACATATATATAAACATATATATAACATATACATACATTCCAATTCCTTATCCAGATAACAGGATAACAAAGCGCTACGTTTAATTCTGCTACTGTTATCGCAATATTTCTAAAATTGGGCCAAAGGGAATAGTGTCTTAGCACTAGGTTTTCTCTGTCTAAAGTGCATGTAAAGAGAAATTGAAAGACTTTTTATTTAAATAATTTAGCGACCGCTCGCGATGTAACAATATGTCCCTTGGATATAAGGTGTAAAATAAATAAATAAAAAAATAATAGTAATGAAATATGTATGGCAAGACTCATAAATAACATAGTTAATTATGAATAATACAATTTATATATTTTTAATATCATATTAATCTTGACTAATTCATGTATTGGCGTCCTGAGTGTCGCAACCGACCAATGATGACCAATATTATAATATTGAATGTTGCTTGACGTCGCGGAGGCTGACTTGATGGGCTTATGCGAACTGTTATAGAGACATTAACTATGTCATGGCTGACGCCGTCTCGCAGTATGCTCCGCTACGTAAGCTATGCTTGTATGGCGTTGGTCTTTGACATATTGTATACCACTTCTACCACTTTTTCGAACACCTTGCAGTAGTCCGTGGTCACGGGTAGACTGAGGTGACATTTGTCTGTCAGTTGACATAATTCAAACTACCGCCAACGATTTCTTAATTGCCTCGCGTACTGCCCTGGATTTTTTCAGAATGAGCTGATAGTATCTTGTATCTGGTATAGTGAATTTGAGACTTCAATGATTTTCTGAGTGGGTCTCAGGTGGTAGAAAGTTTCCAGCCGTCCTCTCTATTGAAATTAGGATGTTTCTGTATTTCAATAGCCTCGCGGATCATTCTAGAAACGTATCTGTTTTCCTTAGCGAGGATTTGGGGTTTATCAAACCTAATATAGAAGCTGGCTTATCCACAGTATGCTCACACACAGCTGACTTCGATACATGCCCATTCTTGATATCGGAGATGTGTTCTTTCACCCTAACACCGATGCTCTCTTTATTTCACCGATGCCATTCCTGTCTGTAACCCTCTTCATATATGGTAGAAGCGAATAATGTATGGCAATTAAATGTGAACCTTAGTTATTAATATTTTAAATCTATAATTTTGTCATATAAATTGTAGGAGTAAAAAATTTGCAATACACAAAATGAAAAAAAGAAACCTCAGTAGGCGGCTCATTATTATTTAAATTCAAGAAGTGTAAAAAAAGAAGAGAAAGATTCATCGAATATATTTTATTGAAATTATTTCTACAAAGATCATTATTCATTATAGAAAAAATGAGACGTGGCTATCTGCATGAAGTGGATGAACTCTGCCTACCCATTTCTTTTAAATTAAAGATGTAATACAAGTTTTAGATAGACTCTAGTAGACTAAGCGCGGTCTTGAATTTCGCCACTTAACACGTAATGTTTCAAAAATTGGGTGATGCACGGGGAACGGAGTGTCTTAACACTAGGTTCCATCTACCTACTCTGCTATGTGTGACATAGCGTGGTACTGCAAGAAAATAATCTTAGTAATTTCATGATACTTAAATTGTAGCTGTATAAATTTGTGATTCAAGTTTTATGACATATTTACTTTATTGTTTCTTAACATGAACCCTTAGTTCAACGTTCTGAAGGATCAGGGCCTTATATTATGTATATGTATATTAATATTTATTGATAAAATTTGTAGTCGATTCTGCCGGTACGAGGCCATCGCTGCGCAACGGCACAACTGTAAACGCTACGGTTGTGGGTTCAATTCCCATTAGGGGGAATGAAATATTTAATATTATTTTCATTTCCTCGCTCTGGTAAAGGATGGTTATAAGTTCCGTCACTCAACACGCAAATCCTCGAGAATTTGACGGAAAGAGAGGATCAGAAGAATCTTCATGGGCACAGATTGAGGCCAGTCGTGGTGCAAGGCCACAAACGTTGGAAATCGAATCCAGAGATTCGATGTCCACTCAAAGAAATAAAATATATAATATTTTCCTTTTTTTCGCTCTGGTATCGAGGCAAACTACGACGTTGAGTTCTGCCACTCAACACGCAACGTCTCCAGAAAAAAAAAAGGTATTGATTTGCATAGTTACATGGTCACAAGTCGACGTAATAGAAGAATGTTAAAAATATGGACAACACCGGCGAGTACTTCTAGTTTTATTAAAACTCTATGCATTTCCTACAGATATATTAAAATACAATAACAATACAATTATGGCTAAACATCTAACAGATGTACTAATAGGATATACTTCCAAGAAACATACACTGTTTGCTTTTCTCATATAATTGATAGTATCAGACGTAGAAAATAACTTGTTATAAAGAATATACAATACTAGAGGGCGCGCGCAGCTTCGACCGCTTATTTGCACCATATTAAATTTTTATAAAAATCGGTGGCGAGTTAAAGGTTCTTCCATACAAACTTTCAACCCCTTATTTGCTCCCTTGCGGGGTGAATTCTAAAAAAACCATGAAACACGTGTTTAATTAAATGTTTTTAAGAGTCTAATTTCAAATTTTATGAAAATCAGTGCCGATTTAAAAAAAACCCATACAAACCTCCAACCTATTTCATCCCTTTAAGGTTAAAAATTTTCAAAATCCTTTCTTAGTGGATGTCCAGATTGTGAAAATAAACATCTGTCGTTATTTCACGGTTCTACCATAAGTAGTTACGGCTGTGCGTGCGTCTTACCTCAGTCAGTCAGATACATGTTCTTTTATATATATAGATAGATTATGTAGTTATACAATTTCATTAATTATAATGCTGGGGCACATGCACAGTCGTGCGATTGTAAACGTGAAACGTTGTGGGTTCGATTCCACTCGAAGAAATAAAATATTTAACAATGTCACATCCGCGCTCTGGTACCGAGGCGTTGCGTTCCACTCAACACGCAATGGCTCTAGAAATCGGTGGAAAGTGGGGAACAAAAGTGTCTTAATGTGAACGGAGTGTTTTAACACTAGATTCCCAGGTTCCCCAGACCTAACCTTCTATGTGTGGGATTCTTATATTATCTTTCTTTTATTCGTATATATTCTTATATTATCCGTTAATTTATTATTTTCCATGTAAAAATATAAATGTCTTGTTTCTTTTTATAACTTATAGTAAAGGAATTTATATAAAATATCGCAAATGGATATCCTAAATATAATAAAGAGCAATATAGGCGGTCGTGGCGCGAGACACAAGGGTGTGACTGTAAAGGCAAATTGCGGCATTGAGTTCCGCCACTCGTTCCGGAATTCGGCGGAAAGTGGGAAACGGAAGTATCATAATAGGCACGGGGTGTCTTGCCACCTACGGCTAATCTGCTACGCCTAAGCGTAAAACTAAGAAAAGAAAAACGCTATTTCTTAAGTTCAAACATAAATCAGGGAACGAAGTGTTTTGAGACTAGGACCTATCTCTTTATCTACGGCTTCTGCCGCATGGTCAATAGCAAATAAATAAATGTATGTCACATTATATAACATAGATATAGCCTTCCTCTATTAATGAAATATGCAATACGAAAAGCTTTTTTTCATTTCGAACCAGTAGTTCTTGAGATTAGCGCGTTCAACCTGACAAACTCTACAATTTTATAATATTAATATAGAAGTATAGATGAAGCGATAATCAAACTCACAACCAACATGTGTATAGTCAAATAGTGCGCCACGATGATGATAAACACATACATATGAATAATTTTAATAGTAAAATATACATATTCAAATATTTTCTGCTCAAAATTTAATAAAACTTTCTCCATCAACTTAGTTTATACTTAATCTTAATATTTTCTTTGAATCTATTGCTATTGTAAATTTATAATAAAATATTTCAATTATAAAATAAACTGCTAAAATCTTTGAGTATCTTTGATCTAGTGTAATTTACTTAAGTTTTTAATTAATTAATTAAAGTATTCTTAAACGAATTAATTTGACATGAGAGAAAATTATATTGTGGCCGTAGAGGCTGCAAAGGAACAAACGTGCAAATGTAGGAAACGAAAGTGTGTTAATAGAAGCGCTGTGTTCCTACTCGTACTCTGGTTTACCAGGTTCCCTCTGCCTATCCTATTAAATGCAGCATACAGCTTGAAGCTAAGCACACAGCTCTGATAGCATAACTCACATTCAAAAGAAATCCTCAATGTCTCGAATGGAATTGGATGAACAATAAAGCAAAAATAAAATCGAAAAAAAAACCTATTGCATCTAGAAGATACTCAGATCAATAATATAGATACTAATATCAAAGCAATAGCGTAAGGGTCACCTGATGGTAAGTGATCACCACCTCCATGTAACTCCAGAAGAGCTACAGGTGCGTTGTCGACCTGTAAAGTTCTTGAAGGTACCCATCTATTATAAACATCCTGTGAAATTTTATGGTTTATGGATACTGTCTTAGTAGCTCTATAGATAAAATAAACATAATAAATCATTTTTAACACATTTCGTTCTAAAAATCTTTGGCGGTAGATAAAAATATTATACAACGGAAGGGTATCTTGATTCTTGAAAATGATCTACAAAATAGTTCGTAATGGATTACCTATGATACATACAAAGTTTTGATTGTCACTAATGTGTGAGACATACTTTACGTCATCAAACCACGACACTTTAGTTCGAATGATGATAAAAAATCTAAGTTGACAATTCATGTTTGATATTGATTGAGGCCGCCGTGGCATAGAGCCGTAAACGTGCTACAGTAAACGCTACGGTTCTGGGTTCGATTCCCATTCGTGAAATGAAATATTCAATATTTTTAATTCCTCGCTCTGGTAACGAGACAAAGTGCATGACTCAACACTCTCATGCATCATAGACTTGGAAATGTCTTAATGAGAAAGGAGTGTCTTAACACTATTCTCTCAGATTCCCTCTACTTACTCTGCTATGTGTCGGACATACTTTAAAGCAAAAAAGATAATAAAAAAGGTTATATTTTTAAAAAAATTGTTTCACTTACACGCTATCATATTTTTTAAATAAAATTAGATATAGATCAAGCAAGCGCTTTCTACACATTATTTCTGCCTACCCCGCATAATCCAATAATTTTTAAAGATAAAACAAAAATTACTCTTTGTGAATGTAAACATCTCTTTAAATCTGATCTAGAATGAAGTAGTTTTTTCTAGATGGACTGGATTTTCTTTTCATTTCAAGACTTAAGACGTCTTCCATTAAAACAAAGTATTAAGGCTTATAACAAGGATTATGCTATATTTTTAAAACTATTATTATCTTTTTGTTTTATATATTTTTAAATAACTTGAGTTCTGGATTATGTAATAAAATATTTTTCCTAAATGTTTGGATAGCACTGACATAAAGATATTATTTTTTTTAGTTCCGCGCTGTCTTCTGCATATTTAGTGTTGGTACGCTATCTAGTGTTAAGACTCGCTTCCCCACTCATCACCAAATTTTCGGGACATTGCGTGTTAAATGGTGGAACTCAACGCCGCCTTTTGAATGATTACTAGGACAATGAAATGAAAAAAATAGAAAGACCTTTATTATCCCTACTCCATTATTAAGAATCCTATCAGATGCTGTGCCATATGGGGATCCCTGGAAGGTATATATGAAGAGGTTGATGTCGCTCGCCTTTCACACCGCTAGAACATGAACCTAAATTTTATTATTAAAATAATCCGACTACGGCGAAGCAAAAAAGAGGGTTATCTCCTGTACATTCTAATTAAAACTTGGGTGTGGGTGTGTCATGGACGTGGCCGTTTGTTGAAAAAAAATCGCGGTGTGGAGCACCGCCAATCAACACGCAACGTCTCGAAAATTAGGTGGAGAGAGGGGAGAGGAGTGTCTTAACACTAAGTTTCCTCTGCCTACCCTGCTCTATTATGAAGAATGTACGGAGAATATCTTTTTTATTTATGTTTTAATTTACTATATTTAGCTCTACTTATAGTCCATTGCTAATCTTTATAGTCAATTGACAGACTTAAAGCTTCCGAAACTCTATACATAAAAACTATCACCCCATCTTGATTGACATCGCATGTCTCCAAATATGGCCACCAAAATATTAATTAAATACAACTAAGCCAAGCGAACCCCATACCATCAAGGTCGACGTTCAATGTCACCGTCCTGTCACGTAACCAAGCTAGTAGTGCCGCAGTCGAATGTTATATTAGTAACACAGCAAGACGTGTGTTGGCAACATTTTTTTATGTAAATTTAGGTCTTATTTTTTTTCAATGGTAGTGTATTATTAATATTTTAATTTTATGTCATATTGGTGTAGCGCTGTACCGCTCAAGGAATACCGCCGTTGACTGTAAACTTGACGGTATGGTTCCAATACCCACTCGGGAATAGTTTTTTTATTTAAGAAATCTGGAAATAAGACAAAGGGCGAAAAAAATCCCTCTGCCTACTCTGCAATATACAGGGATACAGCTTCACGCTGCACGCGAAGCTGAAAGAAATTTATATCTTATGAATAATAATTATATGATGAATTTTTCATGAAACAAAACATTTATATTTCAGATGGTTGTTGTTAATAGTAGCCCATATTTTGTATATTTTACCATTTTTGATATTTATTAAAAATAACTAACAAATATTTAACCCTTTAACAAAATATATAGATAAAAATAAAAAAAATATCCGAAGAATTTAGAATTACAATATTAATATACTCGTACTGTATGAAATTCAAATAAAGTAATACTTAAATATTTGTATATCAATCCAAAATATCACTTAATTTTAGTCATGTTCAAATTTAGCAAAGTTCCTTAAAGTATAAAGGTATTAGCCACAAAATGTTGTTTTTTATATAAATGTTTTATACCAAATTTACCTCAACAGAAAGACTGGAGTAGCTACTAAAAACCCGTGTTTTGTCTTAAAGTCGAACTGAAAAATATAAGATGAAAAAGAAAATGAATGACCCGGAAGTAGATTACTTTCAGAGAAGACAGTAATCTTCTTGCAAATGTTTCATTAAGTACCTCACTTAATGATTCCGCAGGAAAGGATTATTATTTCTACATTGGATTCATTTAATTGGCTTTTTTTAAATCGGATTAGATAATAAAAAAGGCAATTAAGTTTTGTAATTTTGGTAATTATAATTTAATTATATTACAAAATATAATACTTCCAAAACACTACTTGTAATACTTACTAGTCGCAACTCCGTAACGTGTACAACAAAATGTAAAGTATTTCAAGAAATCAAATAATTTTCAGAATATAATTAGCAGAACGGAATATTTTTACACTAAAAGGTGTTAAATATTAAGAAATCTTATTTAAAATGCCTATTAATAGTATTTATATGTACATATTTTTCTAACTAAAAACGATTAACCAATACTCAAGAAAAGTTTATTGTTTTAAACACTAAAAAAAATACCAAATTTTCAAAAACAATACTAATACAAACATAATTTGGAACATGCACATATAGCTAACGTAACTGGGTTATCGATCACTAATATTTTATTTAAAAACGGTTGAGCACAGCTGGCAAGGCGTTGTAAGCACGCAAAGCGAGTTCTGCAACGACTTTTCAGTTAAAACTACCGCGGGATCCGTCCTGGCCGCCTACCGATATATCTAATATAAGGAATTATAATTATTATATGTAATATATATGCTATACTATATTAAATAAATATAAATTTTATTATTTATAAATAATCTATATTCAATGAAAATAGTTTTAAATATTTATTAATATATACTTTAATATTATTGTATTGTTATGTGTAAGTGCAGTGTGATGGTACTACGAACGGGAATATTTATAAATGGTGAGTTTATATAAATATATAATATAGTTTAATAACTTTTCAATGTTATATTTTAGTATTTGAAACGGTTGTGTTTCAAATAGTTCCTACTCAGCGTCATCAGTACCTCTGTTTTTGGTGTTTTTTTTTTGCGTCTTTCACAATATTTCTTCTTTATTTTGAACAATATTTATTTACTACATTCTGATAGATAGATAGATAGCGTAGCGACGTTGAGTTCCAATACAGACCAGGCAAAATTTTTCACACTAAATTCTTTCTGCTTACCCTGATGTGCGCGGGATACAGCGTGAAAGTTATTTATTTAAAACTAAATAAAATATGTTTGCATACTAATTTATGTATACATCTAAAATGAACAGGCCAGTCGTGGCGCAGGGGCACAAAGTGTGACTGTAAAATCGACTGGTTGTGGGCTCGAACCTCACTCGAGGAAATTAAATATTTATTTACATTTATATTTTCGTTTCTTCGCTCTGGTGTCGAGGCAAAGCGCGGCGCTGAGTTCCACCAATCAACACGCAATATCTTCAAAACTTGGCGGTCTTAACACTAGGTTCCCTCTGCCTACCGTGCTGTGTGCGGGATACAGCGTGAGCTGATTTTCTTTTGGGTTAAAATAAAATTATTATTTGTCAAATATAAGATGTATTAAAACAGCTACATTATAAATATTTTAATGCGGAATTGACCAATAATACATTTTTTTGATGTATCATATATTTCTAAATATAAATAAATGTCCATAATTTAATTTATGTACTACATTTTATATTTGATACTATAGTGTCAAATATAAAATGTACTACATAAATAAAAAAAAAAATGTATCTACTATTGTTTTTATTTGTTAGTATCATTGAGCACTGTATTTCATTCTTTAATGGCCGCACTGCTAGCGAAGGTTTGCTTTTTTTTTCATTTCAAGCAAAATGATTTACTACTTGGGACTTTCAAAGGAACGGGCAAGTCTTATTTTTAAAAATTTAAAATTTAAAATAAAATATTTACAAATTCGTGACTTATCGTGGCGCAGGGATACGAACCTATGGATACTGATGCGATATGTTGTGGGTTCGACTCTCACTCGAAGAAATATTTTATATTTTCTTATCTTCGCTCTGGTAACCAGACAGAGCGCGGTGTTGAGTTCCGCCAATTAACTCGCACTGCCTCGGAATTCGGCGAAAGGTGTACATATAAACATTATATTTTGTATAAATGGTTGCACAAAGAAATCTTTGTTTACATTTGGTTCCCTACAGTAGCACGTTTATAAAAAATGTTAAAATAAATATGCGTGCTGATAATACAAAATAAGACGTTGAGCTCCGCCATTTAATATTGCAAGATGATATGAGATACTCCGTAGTTGTAAATAGTCGCAGTTTAGTAGAAGAGTGCGTAAGTGTAAACGCGATGGATGTGGGTTCGCTACCTATTCGAGGGAATATATAGAATTCGGCGGAAAGTGGGGAACGGAGTGCCTTAACACTAGGTTTCCTTTGCCTACCCTGCTGTGTGCGGGCTACAGCGTGAAGCTGATTTATTTATAATTTAGAACATTACTGCATTGTGTATGTGGTTTCTTAATATAAAATTGTATTGTAAAGAGCTATTTTTACATTATTTTTAAAGATGACTCTACTTGAAATGAAAGCTTTTGTAAAATAATAAATCTAACAAAGACGATCGATCTTTAAATTCTTTTTGTGAAAATCTTTTTTTATCATTAAACAAAAAATTCTGTTCAAAAAGCTTCGTTAACAAGCATAGAGGTATTATTTTTCAATTCACTTATTTAAAAAAATAGTGGCTCTACTTTTTGTCATCTGTTGTTTTTATTATTGTATTTTTAGTATCAAACTACTCTAAAAAATATTTTTTTCGTGTTGGGTAGTCCATTCACCGAGGAAGGCTATACTTTATGACGATAATCGTTTCGATGTAACCCTCTTTACCTGCGGCCAGAGTTACTTGCTTAGAATTTTCTAACGAAGTGACTCTGGCTGCAAAGAAAAAGAGACATTTTTAAACATTTTTAAAGTGTTATTCCACACTTAGGAAAGAAAAACCTGGACACCGACCAGGTCGGTTCAAGTCAGTGGTCGGTTTCCAGGAGGCGCGGGTTCGAGTCCCGCTTTCAAATTTTTATACGTTTTCTAAACAAGAAAGAAACATATTATCTTTACTCTTATTTCACTCTAATTTATTTCAGTTTGACCAGGGGAGGGAAACCGCAGTTAAAATTTTGTGGCTTACAACAGGTCAGGACACGTGTCCTTGTGTCCTGATTACATTATGTATAAATACGTAAAGTGATGGAATAGAAGAATGAGTTATTACTTAATCATCGTTATTCTTCCCTGTGACTTCCTTATACGTAGGTGTCAATTGACGCTGCGGATATCGCGATAGTGTAAGAGATGACTATAAAACGTGGATTTTTGTGTTAAAATTAAGATAGATAATAGATTTTCGAATACTCAAAAATATATTTAGTTTAAATTTTTTCGAAACCCGATAAAACTTGTAGTTTCCAAAAATGTATAAAGCTAAATATAAAAAAAATGTTACGCTTATAACGGTCCTGTAAATCTAAGAAAATGAACAACAAAATATTCTTATTATATTGGAACATAAAATATTTTAATTCATTAATATTTAATTAATTAATGATCAATGGATTATTAAGTTATTTTCAGCACTTATATACATTAAATATAATATGTGAGATAATCGATTATGCCTCTCAAATTTTAAAACAGTTATATTTATGGGGCCAATAATATGTATATGTGTTCAACCATTACTTGGTTTAATTTTCAGGCTATAGGCATAGTTAAGAAATAGTTTCAGTTAATAACAAAATAACTATAAAGAGAATAAAGTTATCGATATGAACAAAATGATAAGAAAAACATTTAAATATTTGTGCAAAATGTAAGTTAATAGTCTGATTTTTTATTTTTATTTTATTAACAGAAAATTATGCTAGTTCATTTTATAAATACAGCATTTACATTGTTCAAATCGTAAAAATTTACGGCTGCCTCTTTGACTATAACCTAAGACGTTTAAATGGCTAGAGTAGATATGACCTTGGAGATATTACCATGTTACTAACATGGCATAGTTCCCTTGTTATCTCTTGTAATATTTTAGGCAAATACTTTACTATATTCATATATATTTTTAAGTAATCATTGTGTTAGTAATTAATATTACTTATAAAATTAAAGTTAATTTTTATTAACCTTAGAGGTGTCGTGGTGCAAACAAGATTTTGATTTTTCATTATTCTAAGATTCCTTTCAGAAAATGTAAAACGACTATAGAACTCGATATTTAGATAATTTATTAAAAAAATATGGTTTTTTTTAATGGTATTAAAACCACTGTAAAAATGTTTAAGATTATGAACTATTCAGTCAAAATAGTTTTTTTTAGCTTCACGCTGTACTCTGCACATAGCAGGGTAGGTAGAGGGTACGTAGGAACTGTGTGTTAAGTCAACCACTGATTCCATACCCATTAAGATATTTGCTTACCCCACCATAATGGAGATCTATCAAATTTATTCGATCTCCAATCGTAAAGCCTAAACCCAAGAAAGTCAATAATTTCTTACAACTGTCCCGGTTACATGATACGATTGCGAAACGATGACCTAAGGGACTAAATCCAATCGACATCTAATTGAACTGATATTTTATACGTTTAAATGACTAGCTGCTCGGTCTGGCTTTGTCGATATATTTTTTTTAGCTTCACGCCTTATCCCGCATATAGCAGAGTAGGCAGAGGTCAATTAGTGTTAAGACTCAGTTCTCCTCTTTCCGCCTAATTTTACGAGAGAGAAACTAAAATAATTAATTACCGCAAGTGGGAATCGAATCCACACCTATTATGGTTACAATAAGAAACGTTGCTGTGTCGCCCACGACCGTTTTAAATTAGCATTTAGGCGTTTTATATGGAAAGTTTTTTTTGGACAACTATAACATTATTTTATAAGTGCAAGTTAGTAAAGTTTTTAAATATATTCTTGCCTTTAATGATTTGCAATATCGAATTATACATTATTAATACTATGCACAATAGACGTAGAAAACTGACAGTTTCACGCTTTTAACCCGTTCACTGTAAGGTAGACAAAAGGGAACCTAGTAGTGCTAAGACATTCATTCCACTTTCCGCCAAAGTTTCAAGATAGTAAGTGTAGAGTGGCGAAACTGAATGCCGCGCATTCGTCTAGCAGAGAGGAGAAATGAAAACAAATTATATATAACCAATTCCCCCGAGTGTGGATCGAACCCACTCTCATCGTGCTTACAGTCAAGTGATGTGACGACAACGACCACGACGGCATCTTGAAAATAATTCTGCGTCAGGCGTTATCAACGAGACCATCGACAACCTCTTCAAAAATATGGACTAAAGTTACCTCACTGAAACTGTAACTAAATGTAAATTAATAACAATTGAACTATCACAAACTCAAAGGTCTAACAAGCTCAAAGGCTTTTAGGTGACATCGTTTAACCATTATTTGGATAAGGCCTACGTTTACTACGTATCTAGTTAGGTATAAACAGAAGTGGGAAACGAAATGTCTTCAGTACTCAATAATCCCAAAGGTAAATGATTATTCCTGTTTTCGTAAGACAAAGAGCGGAGTTGAGTTCCATCATTCATACAAAAATTGGAGGTCTTGAACTTTTTCTAAAATTCAAGCTTAGCTTAGCCAGAGCCCTTTCTTGCTTCAGATACCTCATTTGAACTAGCGGCTTTAATAACAAATTTTGCCCCCCTTTTAAAGCTATTATTTTTTTATAGGATTTAACGTATGTATAGTTTTCAGATATTTTCCTGTACTAGTACTACCTTTAGATGATAGCTGCCAAATGTCTTCTTCTAATTCTAGTTTAAACGGATATGTGATATACACGGTCATATCGTTTTTCCAATCGATCCTGAGATAAATACTCTTGACAGACAGACAGACAAAAAACAGAAGGTTGAAAGGTTCAGCACCCTAAAATCATCTTCATACTGTATCCCGCACATAGTAGGGTAGACAGAGGAAACCTAGTGTTAAGGCACTCCGTTCCTCATTGAGTGGCAGAACTCAATGCCAGGCTTTACTTCGAATGGGCATCAAGCCCACAACCAGTCGCGTTTACAGTCACACTTTGTGCCTCTGCGCCACAACTGACCTCTGGAGATAATATATTGACCATCAATATAAATCAAGAATGTGGTCGTGGCTATTGTATTATCGATTAATTTTTAAGTGATGTAGTCTTAAATTGTATACTCGTACATTTCAGCTTCAAGCTGTATCCCGCATACAGCTGGATAGGCCGAGGGTACGTAGTATTAAATCCACTTCCATTCCTCCATTCCCCACTTTCCGCCGAAATTTTCGACGCAATGCGTTATATTTTGCTTACGTTTTTTAATGTATACTAATAATTCTTTTGCTGTTATTCCCTTTATTTTAAAACATTTTCTTTATTTACCTATAGTTTTATAGCGCAGCGGCGCGGCGTTTGAATGTAACAGAGTGATGGTTGAGTGTTCGATGCCCCTTCGCGGGACTGCATTGTTTTCATTTTCTTACTCTGGTAACAGGACAATAAGCGGCATCGAGTTTCACCGCTCAATATGCCGTCGTCGAGTAGCGAAACACAACACCGCATTTTTAAATATAATTGTATAAAAAACAAATACTCAATAAAAAAATATCTTTTGTCATAATTTCAAGGATTTACTTTTATTAAATGTTTAATTTATTGCAGGTAGCTATTAACTTAGGTTATCGTTGGCCGACATGGCCTCTACATAATATACGAGAATCGATCCCTAAATCGATAATCACGAAAGTAAACTTGCTAGTGTTTCAATTGAAAACTATGTATTATACAAAAATAAAAAATAACTTAAGTATTAAGTTATTTTTTAAGTCATGTTTAATAAGAATTTCATCTTGTATGGAAGAAAAGAGTGATTTGACAATTTATTTAGGTCAACGAAGTTTTTGACGACAAGAAAATGGTTTATTTTTCATATTTTATCATCTTTTTCACGTTTTGCTAACTAGAAAGAGATCTAAAAATTAAATAAAACGACAATTTATTAATATTAAACCTTTTTGTTTAATCCATCAAAGACGCGGTCGTGTCATAGAAAAGTCATAGGTATGGGTTCGACTCTCACTCATGGTAATTAATTATTTTCATTTCAACTCTGATAACAAGATAAAGTGCAACATTGAGTTTCGCCACTCAACTCACAATATCACGAAAACTCAGCAGAAACCTACAATAGATTTTCTTGGCCTGCTGTATGCGATTTACATTATGAAAACATGATCAAACATTATGTTGGAGAACAAAAACATTTAAATATCGCTAATGGTTGCGTATTAATTTAAAACAAAGCTAATTCATTTCTTTATAAACTTAGTTATTCTTTTTAATTTATAGCCAGCCTCAAGTTAAGAACGAGGGGAAATGACAAAAGAAAATTGAAAAAGTATAACAAATTTGAAACGTTTTTTTTTTCTTTCCTTTTAGACAATCCATCGGCATTGGAATGACCTGCTACGGCTCGTTTCACAGCCTGCCCCCGTAGAAAATGATTCCTTGTTGGCCAACTTTATTTTTCTTCTTAATATGGTAAGTGGATTTTCTTTATTTTTAAACCAACTTTTACTTGCAGCTTTGGCCCCGGTTTCCACCTAAGGAAATGACTAAGGGTTGTGTATGAGACACGACACATTCTAAGTATCCGAGGTAACTAAAACCACAGATACAGTGTATTACATCAAAACAATAAATCTTCAATTTGATAAATATATCGATTTTCTTCCGCTCAAAAAAAACCTTTCAATTCAAACCAGTAGTTCCCGTGAACACGTTATACCAAACAAGCTTCAATTTTATAATATTAAAAGTATAAATTTACGCACTGTGGGGTACATGGCGAAAAAAATAAGTCAAACGCTATAGCTAGTGGTCACGGAATTATTTCTTCGCGTCATCCACTGCCATCAAATGTTTTATAGTTGAACTTCAGCTCTACGTTTCGTTGCATAGCAAGATAAGCAGAGAATACCTAGTGTTAAGACACTTCTTTTGTTCAATATTCAAGATATTATACGTAAAGTGGATATTGAATTCAACGTCGCGCTTTGATCTTGTATTTGATCTTAGAAGGGCTATACAGTCCGTAACAGTCTTAGTGGCGCGGGGGCACAAAGTGTGACTGTAAACGCGACTGGTTGCGAGTTCGATCCCCTCTTGAGGAAATTAAATATTAACTTAAATTTATATAGTACGCTCTGGTGTTGAGGTAAAGTGCGGGCTTGAGTTCCGCCACGCAGCCTTCAGAATTCGCCGGAAAGTGTTTGTATATTTACATACTTACAATGTTCAGCTACTCATAGGTCACTTTGCAATATCAATCAATAGCAAAAGCTTTGATAAATATGAATGTACATATATATAAATGACTTTTATTGATTTTTTTTATGTTTTTCAATTGAAACCGTTCTGTTTTTGTAAAGTTATTTAGTATTCAAAGTTGAAATCTATTTCATATTTTATATTCATAAATCTTTTATATTTTGCTGAGAACATAGTGATGACCACGTACCTCGATGAGAAGATGACCCCAATTATGTCTTTAAAAAAAATACGATACACACTTTTTCCCACGCAGTTATAGCACATAGGAAGGCAGATTTTACTTTTCCGTCTAGTTTCCAAGACATTATAGTGTTTAGTAGTGGCGCTCAACGCCGCATTTTGTTTACCTGAGAGGGGAAATTAAAATAATAATAAATACCATCATTCCCCCGAATGAAGACCGAAACCACAACAGTCGCGTTTACGCCAGTTAGAGTTTTTGTTTTGGATGATGTTATTCGCGAGCTTCAAATCTAGGATATAATCAATACTTCAATTTAATTATTTACATATATAAAGAATAGCGCGTGAATATAAATTTTATAACATTTCCTCAGTCTATTATTCATTATAATTAATAATCAATTAAAAATATATATTTTTAAATAATTTCTTATAAATCAACAGTCTATTGTTATTATTATTATATCACACTATTTCTTATAAATAAACAATATATTATTATTATTTCACACAATGAAATGTAAAAGTATACAACCCACCTATTCACATGTAAATTGACGAGTTCAAGGTCCCTTATCGTGGATCTTGCTAGGCGATTACAGCGTTGTGGCCGGTTAATAAATGACCACTGATAGCTATCTTATGTCCGACCTTCAATAGATAGGCTTACTTAGCTACTGTATTGTGTGTTTAATATTAGGATTTATGAGTGACTAGCGAGTACACGCGGCTTCGCCAGCTCCAATTTATTATTACATAACAAGGAAAACCACGGCGTTGAATTCCGCTGGATAACACGCAATGCCTCCAGAATTCGGGAGATGGTTGGGAGCAGAAGTATCTTAATGGGGAAGCAGTGTCTTAAATTTAGGCTCCCAAGTTACGACCTCTTTAAATTATGCGGTTTGTCTGGTAAAGATTTTATTGATTGAAGAATTATTTATAGGTCCCAACTGTTAATCCTAATAAACTATTGGGCTTGTTTATTTTCTTTTTAGTTTTATGCAGTCGGGGTCTTTGTTTTTATATATTTTTTTTTCACTTTTTTGTTATGATTCATTATAGTAATGATAATCATGATTTATTTTTTTGAAATCCTCGTATTGAGCTCTTGAATTTGATACCAATATTGTGGTATTCGAAACCAAAAAATTTTTTTTTCATTATTTCAATGGCGTTCCACAGCCGCTATGATTATTTTTTTAATGTCACCTATTGCTAAGACGAATCTAACGATACCTCAGATATGAGGTAATTAAGAATATTACATTGGACATACATACATACAAGATACGCGCGAAAAACACAACCCTTCCTTAGCAGTCGGGAAATATATCGCTCTTTAAATTTATAAGTGGTACCAACCGTATAAGAATTTCGACGTAGCTTGATGGGAACGTATGGTTTAGCGATCAGAGCACTTGGGCGGTTTCCGAGAGACACGGGTTCAAACTCGCTGCGTTCAAATTTTTATACGTTATAAAAAAAATATAACGCTATTATTGATGATATAAATAAGGTAACGAGACGAGAGTGAAAATTGTGAGTATACACTATTCGTTGGAGAAGAATGGCTATTATTTTTTTATGTTTGACATTTTTTCCCGACTGTTAAGGAAGGGTTATTATTAATTTTTAATAACAATAAACTAAATTTAAGAAGTTTTTTTCGAGACTCATACAAGGATATAATTTAGGCCTAGTTAACTGTATAAATAATACTTAAAAAACATATCGTGAAACAAAAATGTAGTACAGAAAATAAAAATTTAAGCAATTGTTTTTACTCTGATGAACTTATAAGGGTAATAAGCTCTTAAAACCGATTATAAGCTATATTACAAAGTTTCAATTCGCTACTTTGTCCCAATACGATTCTATTATGTAAAAAGATATCCAGAGGCCAGTCATGCATGACGCAGTGGCATAAGCGAGCGACTGTAAAACAACGACATGTTGTGCGTCCGATTTCCACTCGAGGAAATGAAATATTTTAATATTTTTAGTTATAATAATATCGTACATAGATAAGCAAAATAGAATACCTACTATTAGATATATTAGCACTTTGTTATTTGGTTTTCCCAAGACAAAGTAACTTGTCCAAAGTGTGAATTGTTCTGAATATACACAATTTCTTAGTCAAATGTGTATTCAATGCGGAAGTTTATTGAAAATTGTGTTGTCGTTATAATGTAAATATAATGAATATGAGTATTGTTCAAATTATGTTGCCTAAATTTTGTTTCAAAATCATTTAGTTCACTTTTATAAATATTTTAGAGATAACGGTTGCAGTAACATTTATGTATTATATTTACTTAAAATAATAAATAATAAATAAATAATAATACATTCAAAAAATACTATATATATATATATATATACACACACACATACATATAGTACAACTGATATATATACAAAATCTTTACATAAATTGTAGTATTTGTGGTGTTGCTATCTATACTATATTGCTGTAAAGTGTCATCTAAATCTGTACAGTAGTTTTTGTATCAAAATGATAAAAATATCCATCCGCACAAATTTTCACATTAGTAAGAAAAATTTGGTAAAATATAACAAATAGGGTACCCTATTCAGAGAGGCAGAGAAAACCTCTAACTTTCCACCAATTTCCAGATACTAGTGTTGTTTACAGGTACTCAAATGCCGCACTTTGTCTTGTAAGACTAGGGAAATTAAAATTAATTACTATAAACCAATGGTTCCCAACCAGTGGTCCGCGGACCACCAGTGGTCCGCAGAAGCCGAAAGATGGTCCGCGAACGACTTTAATTTTATGACTGGGGTTGGTGAGGCGAAGCTCTGTTTGATTGTCACAGTTAATTTTTATTATACCTACATGCATAGTGGTAAACTAAAAAAGGAAGAGGCCGAGCCGAGGCCATCGCGGCACACTGCCACTGTAAACGCGACGGTTGTAGCTTCGATTCCCACTCGAGGGAACGAAATATTTAATAACAAGTTGTTGAGTTCCACCACTCAAAACGCAATGTGAGTCATTCAGAGACTTCAGTGGAAAATTGGGATAGGGACTAAAAAAAAATAATCAAAAAACCTTTACCAAGAAAAAAGTTACTTATAACTAAGCGTATATTCGTGATTATTTACTAAGCGATTTGATCGAAAACAGCGAAGTTTCAGGGTAACCGCAATTTCTTACCAGCAAAGGTGAAGGTGAACTAATGCCAATAAATCACAGTGATAAGAGATAACGACAACAACTCCAACACCCTTCAAGTTAAAGTAGATTAAACTTACGATTTGTTTAAATAAAGTATACTAAATTGTATCTTCATTGCTAATTTGTGCGTTAAATTGTTAATTTACTGGGTTCTTTCAAGTGGTAAATGAAAGTCGTTTCGTTTTCTTTTTACAGTTCTTAAGTTTTTCATTTATAGAAACAAAATGAAATATTAGTGATAAAACATAGCTCTGTAATATCAATATTACACTTCGTAGAACTATACATGGTGTATTCTCTGAGGCCATTTTGATGCAGTGGGAGAGTCCCTGACTGTATATGTGACGGTGGTGGGTTCGATACTCCCTGGCTAGAGACATTGCGGCGTTGAGTTCTACACAACACGAAAATTTTAATTCACATTCATCAGATTCAGAAAGAATCCATACAATTCAGAGAACAGGATGTTTTGACACTGAAGTTGAAACTAAATATTTTAATTTTTTGTGTTTAACTTTATATATACATGCGTAGTTAGGCAAAACACAGGTAAAAAAATAAAAATGGACAGAAAATGGACAAAAAAACGGATGTTATTACAAAATATTCTCTGCTCATATTTAATTTTTCCGAGAGCTATTTTAGAGCAGGAGCCCTTGATAATTGGAAAATAAGGAAAGGACTGTGTAAACGCTAAGACTATTCTCGTTTTAATTTCGCCTCGGAAAAATTAAATATATTTTCATTTTCTCCCTCTGATAACGAAGCAAACCGCGGCGTTGAATTCCGCCACTCAATACGCAATAACTAGAGAATTTGGCGAAAAGTGGGAAATCTAAAAACTAGGTTCCCAGGTTCCCTTTGCCTACCCTGCTATGTCTGGCTGTGGGATACATCGTGAAGCTATGAAAAAAATATGATTGTATCTACTATTCATATTCACAAGTCATATTCATAACATCGGCCATTACCACCGAGTTACATTAAGAGTTATGACATTCCTGACTTCCGTGCGACGAAATTCGTTCAAAAGGACAAATAAAAAAAATGTAACAAATCTAAATATAGCTCGCGTGCCAGTAATATAACAATCGATGACGGTACCTTGGCCCGGAAAACCAACGTCATTTGTGATATGCAACGTTTTAAACAAATAACGTGAACTAGTTCTTTATTCTTTGTAGGCCATAGTGGTGCAGTGGGACGGTATCTAACTGTATAAGCGTACGTTGTGGATTCAATTCAAATTTGGGAGAATGAATTATTTACTTGCTCAGATAGACATAACGTAGCGTTGAGTTTTGCCACTACGTAATTTCTCGAAAATTCGGTGAAAAGTCGTATTCTCAATTTCCTATGCCTACCATACTACGTGCAAGATTCATCGTTAGACTAATAAATAGTTCTTTATGAATTAGGCTGGTTATATAATTCTTTTTGTTTTTAATAATAGCTTAGATATATAGAGTGTTAAAATATGAAAATAATTGAAAAAAGGAAATAAAATTCTAAAATTCGTTTAAACTGTTTTGTATTTCTTTTACAAAATGAATGAATGATTGTCTTGTTACAAGAGCAAGGAAATGAAAATATTAAATATTTTATTCGCCGCGCCCACCGCCCTCGCATTTACAGTCGTAAGCTTATGCCCCTGAGCCACGACAGCCTCGCTAAATAATAACAAAAAATATTTTTAGATATTAAAATTATTTAAATATTCAATTTATTAAAGAGATTGATAAATTATGTTTCAAATAATGTTCAAAGCAAAAAATTTTATAAAATAAAGTAGTCTAATTTTCTATTATTAGACAGACTATCGACCACAGTATAGTAATATTCATGATTAAAAGTAAAATAAAAACACAACTCACAAAGACGATTATAAAACGACAAACGTATTAATCATTTTTATAATTCCCAGGTATAATATATTTAATACTAGCAGCGCAAGCAGACAGCTATGACAGCTCAAACTAGTGCATTCAAACACGCTATAGCTTAAAAGTAATACCGATTGTAGGGTCACCACCCTTTTAGATAGACTTTTTATTTAATTTTATTTTTATTTACAAGTATTCCACGTTTTATTTGAAGCACATAGAAGCTAACGTTAAGATATTTAACGACATCTTCAGTTCATTTTTTAAAGTGAGAGATATATTATGATAAACCTAGGCATTTTTGCGTATTAGGCCTTTAAAAAAAAGGGTAAAGAAGAGAAAAACAAATGTAAGAATCACCCACAAATTTTTACATATCTTTTGTTTTGATAGTATTTAATCATTATCACGTAGTATAAAACAACTTACTCTTAGATATTTTAAATAACGCAGCAATTAAAGATGCGGCTTTCCCTAAGAGAATAATATACATAGTTCTAGAAGACGGTTCTTAATATAAGGATATTACATAACAGTATGTAAGAAAGTGCGGGTGGAACGCTTGCATAATGATGCTGAAAAGCTTTTTGTGGTTGAATGCCCTAATCTCAGGATCTAATGATTCAAAATGAAAAATTATTTTAGCATTAGACGGTTCTTTTAACAATGAATGGTTTATGTGAAATCCATTGTACCAGCTGTCAGTGATGTAAATAGGCAAATGATACTTCTCAAGATATTCAATTTTCTCAAGATATTTATATTTCATATTTATTATTTAATAATAATATTAAACGTTTTAATTTTTAAAAAATCTGTCTCTGTTTTGGCTTTTCAAGTTTAATAAGTTTTATAAGTTTAACTGAATCGGGAACATGATCCTTAAGTCTTTGAATATGTTACGATAACGTAATAAAAGTGAAGAAATTTAGCAAATTAATGATATGACCGACTTACCGGGCAACCAAGTCGCTCTCTGGGCCAGCCTACCAGAGAGAATGACAAAAACGATTTTTGTTAGAAGAATGGGCGGTAAGAGAGGTAGGGGGAGACATCAGTTGACCTTCAAAAACACAGAATCAAAAATACTGGAGGAAATTCACGTAAAAGCATGAAGATCCTCCGAAGGGTATTTATGAAGAGATGACAGTGGACGAGGCAAAAGAGGTGCATACCTCTTAGCGGAGAGACCGTAACGTATGGATTTCTCCACCAGTTCTCTCTGACTATCCCGCTAGCTAGAGAGAGCTACAGCGTGAAGCTAATATAGAATAGGAATTAAAGAAAATTCCAAATGCCGTGAAAGTATTCTATTTATGGAAGCTAAAAATAGAAATACTATACTGTGCATTATTAGTAAATTTGTACAGGAACTAATAAATTTGAGAATACCCTACTATTAAGCTCACGCTATGTTGGCGAAATAACAAAATCATTGACGTCACAGCTTACCTAGTAAGTTAGAAAGACTTACATTTTGAATAACTTTTAAATTTATATCTGTTTTATGACAACTCGAATTTAAAGTTATAGTTAGTTGAAACCAAATAACATAATTGCTTGATTTAATTTTTAGAAGCAATAAAATTATTAAAACAATAATTTTATTCCTCAAAGCAGGGTAGGCACTAGGTTAGTGTCAAGATTGACATTATGTTTTCTAAAAATAATAATTTATGAAGGATCCTGAAAGATCCTACGTTACTTATCGTATTAATATGTAAGTCTTTTTTTTACTCGGCTATGTATGGAATACAGCGTGAAGCTTTACTTCAGTAGATTGACAGAGGGAACCTGAGAACATAGTATAAGACACTCTGTTCTTCATTATTGCGTATTTCTGCGTGAATCCTTGAGGTATTACGTGTTGAGTGGCGGAACTCAACGTCTCTCTTTGCCTTGTAACCAGAGTAAGTTAATGAAAATATTAAATACTTCGTTCCCACGAGTGGGAATCGGACCCACAACAGTTGCATTTAGAGTTACCCAGGCACTCAGGCGCCACGACGGCTTCGAGGAAGGTCTATAAATAAGGATCTATAAATAAACTTTTAGGTAAATACCTTATTTATTTATTTCCAGGCTGTGCAATGACGTGACGTCGAAGAGGAATCACACTTTGAAACCAAGAGTCGTTCTGCCAGAGAATTATGTTAAAGGTACTATTTTATTATTATCAGTATACAATAATACAAAAAGTTATTTTAACACAGTTATTGACAATCGCTTATTCGTTATGATTCAACAGGAACTGTTCGTGCTAATTATAAGAATTATAATTTATTATAGAATAAATTTACGTCTGTATATCCTATGAAATATAGGAATACGAATATATAAAATAAAATATTAATTTATATTTTATTAGCGGCCCAATTACGACTTCCCCCTGCTTATAGTTATTCCTATATTACAAATTGTACAAAATCTTTACATAAATTGTATGTGTTATTCAGAAATTAATCGCTATATTACAGTAAAGTTCTATTCTACTACTACTACTACTACTAACTTCACGCTTTACCCCTAGCGGGGTAGTCGGAGAGAACGGAGCGCCAAGCGCTACGGTCTCTACATACCTCTTTCGCCTCGTCCACTGTCATCAACGTCTTCATACATGCCCTCGGGGGGTCCTCATGTATCTTCGATACTGTGTTTTCGAAGGTCAACCGAGGTCTCCCCTTACCTCTCTTACCGCCATTCCATTCAAATCCGTTAAGTACTTTTTGCATGTAAACAACCATCTTCACAAACTCACATTTACTGAATACATTTAAGTATAATTATGGTAAGAAAGATAAGATAAGATACGTAAAGTATGTAAATCACAAAAGGAAAAAAAATTAATTTGCAAACTTTAATATCCATATACATATGTATACTATATAAACCGAGCGTGTAGTCTGCTGATCGCCGCAATCATTAGCCAAGTAATTACGCTTATTGCTAATGAAGACAGAAATAGCTATAGTTCTCTATACTGTACTACAAATGCGTCGCCGGCTGTTAACGTGTTTGTTGATCCGCTCTTTAAACAGTCCTATATTGTCATTATCTGGGAACAAACGATGGTAGTCGGTTCCATAATTTGCATGGACATGCAAATCACCACATGCATACATGCACATGCATACCGGGAAATTGAAAAGATCCAGGAATCCAGATAGTGAGTGAGGGTACGGTAGAAGAATTCAGATGGTGAAATACATGTTATTCTATAGAAAATTATTATTTGTTTTACATACTATTAGTCGGGCTTTTGCAAAAAGAAATAATGAGAAAGACAATAATTAAAAAAGATTTTATAATTTTGAAGTCGGAGTCAAGCTAATGCTACAACAACCTTATTACAATATCGAATTATAATAAGGTTGTTGTAGCATTAGCTTGACTCTACTAAGCTACTAAGACTAAGCCTATTTGTTTTACCACCAACCGACTTCAAAATTATGAAATTCTTGAATCTTTTTCCTAATTATTTTTTTGTGATTTAGTTAGTTGTTTGAACGAGTCGGTTCTTTTTTGTTAAAAAATAATTTATAACTAGCTATCGCCATACTACGTGCTTATAAATATTTTACATTATATTTTCTTTGCCAAAAAATGGTCTTGTAAGTGCCTGTACCGAACGCCACTTATTTTTCAAAGCCACAAGCTTATTTAATATTCCTTTGACGAAATTTATTTATATGTCCTTTAAATGTCATTTTTTAAGGTTTCGTGCCTCAGAAGGGTAAAATGGAACCCTTATGAGATAATTTTGTTGTCAATCAGTCAAGACTATTCAAGATTAAGACTTTAAAGCGCATAAACTATAAGCTTCTATTACATTAGTCAACGCAAGCAAAAGATTTCTTGTCAAATTCACCGCGTGATCAAAACCCATAGGATATTTCTCGGGAATCTACCTTAACGAAATTTCAAATAAAAGAAAAAAGTGGTTAAAATGGAAATTTATGAGTACCTATATCACAAAAAAAATGTTACAAGCATATATCATAGGTCTGTCAATTTTTATAAGTCACGTTCCCGTTGCCCTACAACATGAAATTTGGAATGGAACCCTTGATGGGTGAAATCAACTCTCACTTGACCAATTTTTTCAAATGATTTCTAAATACCTCAGTAGAGAAAAATGTCTTTATCATAAATATTTTCTGTGTAGATATAACATATTATTGCTTACTACGTATGAGAGCTTTTTATTTAATAAAATAATAATTTTCTTTTATTATATAAATTTTATAATTTCAATAACTTACAATATGATGGCTTCTAAGCGTGATGTGCTATGAAACGCGAGAATTGTATGTAGGTTCGATTTTACCATTTAATAAGCAGTATCTCAAAATTGGACAAAAATGTAGAATTACTATTTACTTAAATTTATATTTCCATTTTCTTCGCTCTGGTGTCGAGGTTAAGCGCTGTGTTGAGTTCTGCCACTCAATACGCAATGCCTTCAGAATTCGGCAGAAAGTGGGGAACAGAGTGTCTCAACACTAGGTTCCCTCTGCCTACCATGCTGTGTGCGGGATACAGCGTGAAGCTGATTTATTTATTTTATGTAGAATTACTTAAGTAGTCTTAGCACTAGATCATCTGTGTTCGTCGTGTGTTTATCCAAATGTGTTTATACCACTTGCGATGTCTGAAATATCTTATAAAGGATTTCAGGCTTTATTTTAGATGGATACTCCTCAAGAGTCAAGGGTCTATTTAGAGTATATGCCAAAAAGCATTTCTACGCTAACTACTTTTAGCTCTACTTTATCTGTCGGTCACTCAGTAACGGAAATAATTAGATTTTTTCTTCCAATAGAAATGCGGCCTCCATCCAGAAAAGGTCAACCAGTGGTTGTCGAGTTCAGCATATACGTGGTCGACGTTAATTCAATCAATGTCGAAGATATGGATTTCAGGTAAAAAAAAATAAATTGCTCTTGTCACATCCTAATTTATATAATATCATAAAAATATATTCGTACACGAAGGGCAAGGAAATGAAATATATCACGTTTCTTACAACAAAAAGTTAAAATAATGTTTTAATCATATGTGTTTTAATATTAATTTTATGCTTTATTCTGTTTGTTAGTATTTTGTGTTATAGCGGAAACAGAAATACATTCTGTTCGAAATTTCAACTGTTTACTATCTCGGTTCATGAGATACAGCCTGGTGACAGGCAGACTGCAGAGCGAAGTCCGATAGACTCATACACTTAATAAGCATTATACACTTTGGTTACGAAACCCTAAAAATCAAACTAATCAAAATAAAATATTATTTATGAAAACACAATGTTTCGAAATAATCTCCAGTAACTTATCGAATAGTCTAAGAAAAGATAAAAACCTATAAAATAACATACATTTATAGAAACCTATGAAAAACATACATTTTGTATATATTTTGACAGAGTGGACATGTTTATAAGGCAAACTTGGCGCGAGAGCAGACTGCAGCTACCCGATGATATCTTCGAAGAGGGCGACGACCATGTCACCCTCCCTCCTGAATTCTTCGACAACTTATGGCATCCTGATCCATATTTTCTTAACTCTAAAGTAACCGGTACATATAATTTTGTTTTATATTATATAGATACTTAGGCGTAGTGTAGTGTCTGTGGTTGGACAAATCGTGACATTGGGCTCCGCAATACTTGATACTAGGTATACCTATATCTCTTAATGAAAAAAATGTGAAGAACAGATTTTTTTGACACAGGATTCTCTCTAAAGACAAATTAATATGTAATAATTAACTAGAAGTTTCAGGTACTTTATAAACTATAAGTAATATTAATAGAATTACTTAGAGGTAACGTAAATTGTTCAACTAAGCTGAGATAAGAATTCGTATATTATATATAAGTTTTTGATTTTAGGAGGAGCTTGCCACTTTTGTCATCAATCTGCTGGTACGGTGTTTGCTCCCTTTGTTTTTTTTTTGTTGAATCACGTTATATTATTGGTGAAGCACTTCTACAAATATTTACACTTTGACCATAATTCGATTTTTTTTAATAACAAATTTATAACATTTTCCATAATCAATTTGTGAATAATCTATTATAACTATTTCTATAATCAGTTTTATAATCTTTATAATCATTATCCAAATATAATCTTTATAATCATTATCCAAATTCAACAACATTAAACGCAAAAATAAATTTAGTTATATCAAATCAAAACACTCAGCTTGGATGAACAAATTCACAAAAAACAAAACCAAACCAATGTAAAACAAATACATATCACGAAAAAGCACTTTTTTGAACCCAAAAACAACATTTAAATAATACAACGATCTAGCACATGCAAAAATTTTAATTTTAATAATAAAAAAAATAATTTTAATAATAAAAAATATTATATAACAGCACCAGATCAATGAGTAATTAGTACAATAATTAAAGCTAATAAAATAAACATATTTTAAGCCAAACAATTTAACTTTCGTTCACAGAAATCGCGGAATTGACGCACAAATTTTCATCAGTCACCTTATACAGAAACCAGACGGTCAGATATGCTGCGCGAATGCACGCGATCATAGCATGTCAAATGGAGTTTCAGCTTTACCCCATGGATATACAGTCCTGCCCGATTTATATAGAAAGTTGTGAGTAGACTAATTAAGTAAAGTATTTTAAGTGGTTTTCTTAATAGTCGTAAGTCACGTGTTGATAGTTACTTTGGTTGAACCTTTGTTTACTAAAGGGTTTTATTTAAATGGAATGACGATAAATGGATATGGACGTTAAATTCTAAGAAGTATTTTTTAGCTTCCCGCTGTTTCCTTAACTTAGCAGGGTAAGCAGAGGGAACCTAATGTTAAGACACTCCATTTCCTATTACCAGTTCCACCGAACTCTTGAGGCATTGCGTGTTAAATAGCGAAACTTAACGCCACTTCCTTCGTGGTTGTTATGAGAGCTAGAAAATAAAGATATAAAATAATTTATTCCCCTGAGTGGGAATCGAAATAACCGCCCCATTTACAGTCACGCGCTTGTGCTGGGCTACGACGGGCTATAATTATTATATTCTAAAATATATTATTAATTATGTTGATAATTATATACTAATTATCAAGAGACCGTCCTGGCGCAGTCGGACAGAGTCTCTTTGCAAACGATATGGTTGTAGGTTTGATCATTGGTTTCTGCTACTGAACATGCAGTGTTCCAAATTCAAATAGAAAACTAAGAATTAAATATTTTATTGCTAGACTATATCTGCGTACTCAGTTTTATGCAAATTGAACTCACAACCGTCGCAATCATAGTCGCACACTTGTGCCCCTGCGCCACGACGTCCTAAATTAAATAAGTTGGTTACTACCAACTTATTTTGACAATTAGAATTAGGATTGTCAATATTTTATTTAATTATATTAAATATGATTATTGGATGCCAAGAATATGTGAAAATAGGGAACGGAATGCCTTAGTACAATGTTATCTCTCTGCCATTAGCGGGATATAGCTTGAAAAAAATACCTAAACACATTTTAATCGGTATCTATGTAATTACTTATTTAGAAAACGTATATAAATTTGAACGTACCGAGACTCGAACCCGCGCCTCCTGGATACCGACCAGGCGCTCTGACAACTAAGCCATACGTTTTCGTGGCACAGGGACACAAAGTCTGAAGTTTGAGAACGTATGGCTTAGTGGTCAGAACGCCTGATCGGTTTCCAGGAGGCGAGGGTTCGAGTCCCGTTACGTTCAAATTTTTATACGTTTTCTAAATAAGTATTTTTCCTTCCTAAGTGTGGAATAACACTTTAAAAAAAATAAAAAATCTATGTAACAATATAATTATAAAAAAAATTTTTACAGTTTCATACAGTAATCAAAAAGTAAGGTTCCGATGGAGCGACGCGGGCGTGACGATCAATCCTGAACTAAAACTATTGCAATATCACATCGGGGAGCCTTTGCGATTGGAAGAGACGAACGGATACATGATTGATAAAGACGGTCAATATAATATTATATAATATCAAATTATTATGATTTAGTTTACTTTAGTTTATAATTAATAAAATTTTTTTGAAAATTATAACTACTAAGCCATCACGTCGCAATTGCAATGGGTTCGAATCCCAGATGTGGGAGTAACGTTTCTTTCTGATTCAGATTTGGATTTATACAGTATCATGTACTTTTCTTATAGAAGGTAAAGTGGAGAAATAACTAATTTATCATTAAGATCTCTTTGTTCACCATTCAATAATGATGAGATGGGGATAAAACAATATAAAGGTTGCATACTGCTGTGCAATAAAGCATGCACTTTTTTAACTGCAATGTAGTATTATATATACATTGTATAATAATATTATGTTATTTCAAAATTATACGTTAAAACATTCTCATTTTCTTTATATTTTAGGTAACTACTCGCGTCTCGTCGTCTACTTCAGATTCGAGCGTCAAATCGGCCACCATCTAATACAAACGTTTGCACCCTCCTCGCTAGTTGTTATGCTATCTTGGTTCAGTTTCTGGTTGGACCTAGATGCGATTCCCGGCCGAGTCACTCTGCTAGTGACCTGCATGTTGACATTAGTCACTATGTTCACTGGGTTAAGAGCTGATATACCACCTGTTGCTTATGTTAAGGTAAATATATAAAGTCTATCATATATGTTCTGGCAAATTTCCCTTAACATTTAGTGTTTATATTATTCAAATCCGTTTCTAAATAAAAAAAAATATCTGTATAAAATATTTTATTTGATAAAATAATTGTTTTCTAGATTTGGGATTTCACTTTAGTTTGCAATGTATGGACATTGTCTTTTTTTTTTTTTTTTTTTTAGAATCAAAAGTTAATAATTGTAGACCCAACATCAGTGATCACATGAACGATATACGATCAGAAACGCAGTGTAGATAACACATACAAGAGAATTAAAATAAACTATAAAATTTGAAATTTTATGCTATTAAGGGTTGGTATATAACATAAAGCCATTATTTTTACTTAGACAAGTTAGAAAATAAGAGGACCAGTCACCTGACCGCCCTACGGTAGTTAATTCCTTGGGTTCAGATTTGAAAGTATCTGCAGTCAAGTGACTGTGGTTTGAATATTTTTATGTTTGAGATTCTCTATTATTGCTCTCATAAAGATACCAGCATGCAAGCCTAAAATATCTATGTTATTAAAATTAAAATTATATAATTCGAGCATGCGGCGAATTGGTGCCCTAACACCAGCATTAGTTCTACATATGGAAGTTGCAAAAAGTTTATGTTGACGAGTAGTTCGAATATGGGCTTTAACAGGTACTTGATAACATATTTTCCCAATTAAATCTATACAATCATATTTATTATGACATATGTCATAAAATAACATAGTGCTGAGCTGTATACGTCTAGAGGCTTAATTTAGTAAATCATATTTGTCTAACAACAAATCATAAGATAACTGACTATGAGTACATTTATAATGTATACATTTTAAGAACTTCTTCTGTACCATTTCAATACCATTGATATACTTTAAGTAAAGTGGATTCCAAATAGCTACGGCATATTCTAGTTGAGATCTGATAAGAGATTTATATAAGTATAAATAAGTTCTATAATCTTTGAACCCATTACACGATCTCAGAACGAAGCCATACATTTTAAACGCCTTATTTACAATATTTTCTACATGAATGTCAAAATGAAGCTTTGTATCTAAGGTAATTCCTAAGTCTCTAATTTGTTTGACTCTCTCGAGTAAGACACCACTGAGCCAATACGTACTATCAATGGGGCTTTTCTTCTTAGTAATTGTCAGAGATTTACATTTGTTCAGACTTAGATTCAATCCATTAACACGACAGTATATTGAAAATCTATCCAAATCATCCTGGATTTTAGCTGGATCTTCCGAGCATTCAATTGTTCGGTATATTTTCAGGTCATCAGCATACATAAGAAAATGGCAATGTTTAAAGCAGATACCAATATCATTCACGAATATTAAAAAAAGTAACGGACCCAATATTGAGCCTTGTGGTACACCAGAGCTCACAGGTACACAAGATGATTCAAAACCCTTTAACACTACCCTCTGGGACCGGGCAGAAAGATAAGATTTAAACCAGCGCCATAGATTCCCACGGATACCATTGAAGGCCAATTTTTCTAACAATATCTTATGGTCCACTCTGTCAAAGGCTTTCTGAAAATCAGTATATATGCAATCAGTTTGTTTATTAGCATCAAGTGCTTCAAATAAATATGTTGTGTATGATAAAAGATTAGTTACTGTAGAACGTTTCTGCATGAATCCATGTTGTTGTGGGATAATTATATTGTGGATAGAAGGATATATAGCATTATGCACTAACCTCTCAAGGATCTTCGACAATATTGGCAAAATTGATATAGGTCTGTAATTTTCAACATTATTCTCGGGACCTCCCTTATGAACAGGTACAATCCTAGCAGTTTTCCATACACTTGGAAACTCACCATCATATAGACATTTATTATATAAGAAATGAAGCGGTTCATCAATTACATCTGCTACTTCTTTCAAGAAGCAGGCATGAATGTTATCAACTCCCGGCCCTTTGGTTATATCTAAAGATAAGAGAGTCTTGTTAACGTCGATTTTAGAAAAAATTAAGTTAGAAATGAGGTTATGCGGACTTTGTAGGTCGTCTATACTTATATCGTTTATATCAAAATTACTAGGTACCTGTGAAGGTGTAAAGACAGACTGAAAATAATTCGAAAACAATTCACAAATTTCACTGGCTTCACTGGCAGCTACATTTTTGTACACCATATAGCTAGGTATATAGTTAGCATTTTTTCTGTTTGATATATAAGTCCAAAAAAATTTTATGTTACGCCTGATACTTTTCTCAACATTACTTAAATAATTTTTGAAACATTTTTCCGTTTTATATTTAAATTTTCTTCTCAGCACTGAGTAAGCTTTATAATTAGAATCACTGTTGTATTTTTTCATTTTTATCCACGCCTTCGTTTTTTTCTTGAAAAGATGAATAATATCAAGCGTAAACCACACAGGATATTGATTATGAGAAAGATTGATTACCTTAGTAGGTATGTGTTTCTTATAAATGCCATAAAGTTTTTCATAAAAGATGGCAGTAGCACTCTCAACATTCTTGTTTGAAAAAAGATCTACCCAGTTGGTATCTCTTATATCTTCCCTAACTTTTGCATAGTCTACATCCTTAAAAATAAATTTTGTATAAGGTTTATTCAACAACTCCTTAAATTGCTTGGTAAGAGGAATAAAAACTTGAAACGGCGGATGATGATCATCACATGGTACCAACGATGTAGCTACAGACAGTAAGTTACAATTAGTTTCATTTGTTATGAAAAAATCTAGTATACTGCTGTTTTTGTTTCTTAAACCATTGAGCTGGAAGCCTCCAACAGCTGACATAAAATTAAGGAAAGTACTATATGACAAGCATAGGCTATGGTCAATGACCGGGTGTAATTGTGATACGGAGCTATCCCTAGTCCATTCTATATTCGGCATATTAAAATCACCCACAATGAAAAAATTGTTATAATAATTACTCATATTCAATATTCTATTTTCTAAAAGACACAAAAACGAATAGTAGGTATCATACGATTGGCCAGGAGGTATATAAATTGCGCTTATAAAATAATAAGTATCATCAATTCTAAGTTCAAGCATTAAAAGATCAATAGAAAGGGATAGCGGGGTATCCAGAAGTGTTCCAGCACAAGTACTCGTCAATTCACTAACATGGAGTTCTCTCCGTACCGCGACTAGCACACCTCCTCCGTCCCGCCGTCCACTACCCTTGCGGTCCCGGTCCTTACGGAAAACCTTGTAACGAGTATCAATAAATTCATTATCAGCTATGTCAAAATGCAGCCAAGTTTCAGTTAAAATTATGATATCATAACAATTTGATAAAATATTCATATACAAGGTATGCAGCTTCGTTCTGAGCCCACGGCAATTCTGATAGTAAATAGAAATCTGATTATTCATCGCAGAGGACTATGACTATATGATACGTATACATATGTAGTACATCAATAGTGTTAAGATACGTACAGAATTTATAAGTACTTCCAGAACTATTAACAAAAGAAAAGAAAAAGTTATTAAAATATTATTAATATATATATATACATACATACACACATATACACATACATACACATATATATATATATATATATATATATATATATATATATATATATATATATATATATATATATATATACATACATACACATACACATATATATATTAATAACACACACACATGCACATATGTACATACACACCTACACAACAATAATGCAATAATAAACGCATAATGTATGCACCACATAGCCATCTTTAGTATAACATACTCGTAGTATAGAAGTTGAAGTTTACTTTTTTTACATGTTATATAGCCTAATGAATGAATACTCTTCCAACAGTAATTTCCAATTATCAATATAAAATTATTAGGTAATATTATTTTATACTTATTCCATATCTGAAAGGAACAATACAACAATGATCTATAATTTAATTTACGTTTCAATTGCGGCATTCTGAGTGTTGAATAAACGAAAAACACTATTATATTACACAATGAAAATATCTTACAAAGTATATAGATATAAAAACTATGCAAAACAATAAACATGCTTACGATCGAGTTATAATATATATAAGATGTGCAGATTTTATGAATAGGTTTTAAAAATAAATCTCTATATATAATAAGACAGTAAAAATATTTTGTCTGTACATTTAGTAATTTTGACTGAAATGGATAGAGGGATACTTAAAAAGACTAATAGAAAGCAAAAAGATTTTTTTTGAATTTCTTGTCTGTCTGTCTGTCTGTCTGTCTGTCTGTCTGTCTGTCTGTCTGTCGACATATTGTTGTCCGCATTTTTCTCTGAAACTACTGAACCGATTTACTTGAAAATTTCACCAATTGCTTTGTTTTAACTCAATTTAGGTTCTAAAGTTTGGTTCATCAAAATCGGTTCATTACAAAAAAAGTTATCGTCATTTGAATGAACTCAAGGCATTAGCTTGCCAGCGAATGTTATATAGAAATCGCCTTGGTATGACCCTGGCTAAAGAATGACATTCGAAACGTCTTGATTATATGACTGTTGATAAAAATATATATTTTATACAATAAAGTAAATAAGGCCAGTCGTGGCGCAGCGGCAAGAAGTGTGACTGTAAAACCAGCTGGTTGTGGGTTCGATCCCCACTCGAGGAGATGAAATATTAACTTAAATTTATATTTCCATTTCTTCGTTCTGGTGGCGAGGTTAAGCGCGGCGTTGAGTTCTGCCACTCAACAAGCAATGCCTCCAGAATTCGGCAGAAAGTGGGGAACGGAGTGTCTTAACACTAGGTTCCCTCTGCCTACCCTGCTATGTGCGGGATACAGCGTGAAGCTGATTTATTTATTTTAAGTAAACAAAATTGAATTGTTAGTAGAGATTACCTTCATAAATCGTAACAGTAAAGTTTAAATCGTAATTAATTCAACACAGAGATAAAGAACGATTTGATCTTCAAAGAAATATCAAGTAAATACATAGATTTTTTGGTTCGTTCGTTCGTTTGAAATAAATCTATATAAAAATGCCTAAAAACATCCTTTCTACTTGTACTATGTAATAACTACATATTTACCAATTATTCATTTATCTAATAATATGCAAACAGGAGTTAATATGCAAACATTACAGTTATTTTACAAAGAATATTATGAACCCTTAACCAAATTAATAATTTTACATTTAAGACTGTTTCTGAAGCAGTACAATTATTAAGTGACATCAGCACATTTAACAGAGCTTTAAAAAACATAACTTATTATATATATAAATATATATATATATATATATATATATATATATATATATATAATAAATAATTAGCTTTATGTATATTTTATGAATATCAAATATCGACATTGGTCATATTTTTTAGTTCGAAACAATCAAAAATTCTTACAGAAGTTACGATAATGTCGTAAAAAAATCATAATAGAATATTACAGATTAAAGTAACAAAAAATCATATTAGAAGTCATTATAGTTGTCTTTATATTATATATGTTGTTGTATGTTGTCTTCATATTCGTTTGTCATTCTATTATAGGGTGTGAGGCCAGTCGTGGCGCAGCGGCACGAGGTGTGACTGCAAAACCGACTGGTTGTGGGTTCGATCCCCACTCGAGGAGATGAAATATTTACTTAAATTTTTTACAACACGCAATGCCTCCAGAATTCGGCAGAAAGTGGGGAACGGAGTGTCTTAACACTAGGTTCCCTCTGCCTACCCTGCTGTGTGCGGGATACAGCGTGAAGCTGATTTATTTATTTATTTTATTTTATTATAGTTGTCAATCAATTCTGCTTAAATCAATAATCATGTATTTTAAGCGGGCGAAGCCGTGGGCGGGCCGCTAGTTATATAATAATATTTTATACTTAGTCAATGCTTTATAGTATGTATATAATAAATATTTACGATAACTTTTAGTATAATAGAACTTAACTTCAAATTGTAATCTTCTACATCTTAAAAACGCAAAAATTACCGCTATACTGCACAATAATAATTCATTATTTAATTTTTGTAATGTCTGACGGTGACCTAATTGCAATGACAGGCGAAGTATCTGCTTTCCGCGTGAGGACGGTGCCATGCTTGACCCACACATATTTATATCCACGTAGTTTCGCAGCATCACGACATTGACGAAATAATTGTTTGTAGTGCAAAGTCAAATGCTCGTTTACGTATACGCGAGTCGGTGAGCCCGATATGGATAGCTTATTAGAGTCCAAAGTCCGGACAGCGCGGTATGCACACAACACGTTGTCACGCGTGATTTTACTCGCAAATTTCACAATTATGTTCTTCGGTCTTCGGTCTTGTTGGCCACCATGAGGTACTCGGTGGACGGCTACGATCTCAGACGACTGTATGGGATGTTTAATTTCATTTCCTAGGCATTTCAATATCGATAGCAAATTTTCATCACGGCGTTCAGGGACATTCACAATTTCAATATTACATTCCCTGGCTTGCTGCTCCATGCTTATTATTTTAGCCTCCAGTAATGGTAGTTTTTCTAAGTAGTCTGTATTGTTTTTCGAGCGTAGTTCGAATGACTTCATACGTGTGTCAAAATCATCTAGTCGGTCGGAGGAAAAGTTATTTAATTTTTCAATATCATTTAAACGACTGTTCAGCGAGATTAAAGATCCGCTGACTTTATTTGCTTCATTTTTGCACTCAAAAACGGCACTCTGCAGAACATCAAATTGTTCCTTTAAAGATCTCATTGAGTCTTCAAAACGTGTTATTTCTTTCTTCATAAATTCAAACTCCTCTGCAATCGCCTCGCGTATAGCTACGTGAATTTCTTGTCGAATCAAATTAGTCACTACTGGATTGACACTATCTAAAGTTGTTGGTGGACTTTGCCCGGACGATGTCGATGGCTTAGCACTTCTATAAGTTACATTGCCAATATCTTTATTATTTTTAGAACTCATTTTGCCGATACGAGGAATATAACAGTAAATGTTCGTAGGTTACAAAGCACCGACACAAATTAATTAAAATTAAAATTTAAAGTTAATGGCACTGACACATGTGTAAATTATTACTTCTATTTACACCGCACGTAATGATGTCTTGAAAATTATTATATGAGAATTACATTTTTGACAGTGCTAGTGGCGAAATATCAAATCTCAATAAATTGGATGAAAAGCAAGAACGGACCAACGTGAAATAAAAATATGCCCTAATCTCTGCACTTTCGACCCTTTTAGTTATTAACAAAAAAAATATTACAGAGAATTTCTATAGATGAACTCTACTATTTCAATATTCAAAGAACTAAAATGAATACTTAAATACTATTCTTCTTACGCTTTTTGTTTTATATTGTTTCATTATATTTTTCATAATCATTTCTATATTTAATAGGCACTGGATCTCTGGATGGCCGGCTGTATGATGTTCGTCTTCGCTGCGCTAGGAGAGTTCGTCGTTGTGAAAGTGCTTGACAAACAATATCAAATGAATAAATCTAAAGCTCAAGATACTTTACCTAGGATTATACCAGTGGTGAGCATTATCTTTACGGAATTAACAATTTTATATATAAAAAAATGGAGAACGGAGTGTCTTAACACTAGGTTACCTTCACCTACCCTGCTGTGTGTGGGGTGAAGCTAAAAATGTTATCATCATCTATCATTAATAAAGTTTTCTTTTAATTATACTACAGAAAAATATGGAGAAAATCATACATAAGAAGTAATATTGAACAACAAACATACCAAAAACCAAATTTTCTGAATCCTTCCTTCTTTTCACAAAACTTTCTTAATATTTATTTATGTAAGCGAATTGAATAATAAAAGTATAATTTTTCCCTAAACTCCTGTATATTCCTTGCTAACTTTATAGGGATTATTTAAATATCGTATTAGAATACCCCTTCTCATACAAATCAAGATACACTCACTTTTATCGGTCGTAAACATTAAATGTGACAGTATTTGCGGAAAGAAGTAAAGGAAGTATGTAATATTGGTACAGATTATAAAGAGTTCAAGAATAGAACATAAAAGTATATAGTATTTTTATAAGTTTCAATTAAATATTCTACACTAAGGATAAATAAATATAAATATGATAAGGATAAATAAATTGTATCATAGTTTCAATACAGCGGGACTCGAACCCGCGCTTCTTGGAAGCTTCGTAGATTTCTCAATTAGAGTTCAGCCACAGAGACGGCTACGGCCTCAAATTTTAGTTTACTACATTTAGAATATTGCTTTGTGATTTTTTTTACGCTGTATCCCGCATAGAGTAGGGTATCTAGAGGGAATATAATGTTAGAACATTCTATTTCCCACTTAACGCCGATTTTACGATGTTTGCGATATTTCAGTACCTATATATTTTTAGCGACAAAAAAATTTTTACTCTTTTCAAGATAATGAATAATTTTTTCCTCGAATAGTAATACTATTACATATTGTAATAGTTTTTAGTATTTTTTTTATTAGTTTCCTTTTATTTGCTGTGAGCCACAGACTTTGATCATCCATTCTTCTGGTTCCTGCGTTTTTTAATTAGCTTATGCTTTTTGAAGTGTGAAATGAACATTGAAAAGTCTATCAGTAAAGTTAATTAAGATAGCGTCCCCTCGTCAGTGTCAATTAGATGTCATCGTGTTTTCAGGGCTAGAATAGGTCATTTTCTAAGAGCAAAATATCCTTAGATCCGCCACTCAACATGTAATGCCTCCAGAATTCGGCTTAAAATGGGGAACGGAGTGTCTTAACACTAGGTTCCCTCTGCCTACCCTGCTGTATGTGAGCTGAATATCCTGCCTAGTATTATGACACTCCATTTACCACTTTTCGGCGAATTTACTAGTCATTACCCGTTGAACGGCGGAGCTGTATGCCACGCTTTGTCTCGTTACCAGAGCAAGGAACTAAAAGTAATAATTAATTCCTTCGAGTAGGATTCGTATTCACAGCAATCACGTTTACAATCAGACGAAATGCCGTTGCGCCATTATTACCTGCAACACATTTAATTATAGCAACTAATTTATTAAATATGATATTATCAAAATTTTAAGTAAAACTTGAATATTAAAAAAAAAATTACAGCGCTTAAACGGTGAGAAAGGGTCGTGCGGAACAGTAGCAGCGTGGGAAGGGAGTGGGGTTCGATGTCGTAAAGTAGACCTCACTTCGCCCACGTCCCCCGCAGCTACCACACCCGGCGTGCACTCTGCCCCGGGCGCCCCCACACATTTAATGGGCGTTGAACGACGGCAGAGTATATTGCAAGTAAGCAATGTTTTTTTTATTATTATTATAAATTTTAAGTTTCAAGCTGGATAATTTATGGAAATTGAAAATTATGACCTATTCAGAAGTCAGTATTTGTAAAAAATACTATATGCTGACTACTGAATAGGCCATAATTTTCAAAAGAAATAAAAAGTAAATATATTTATTTATTTAATGATACCTTATACCAGGATTGTTTAACGTTACACAACCTATATTTATTTTGCATATAAAGACAAATACAGACTAAAGACAAATAAAGACTTTTTTCGTATTAAGTAAAGATTCAACGCTACATATTTTTCTATGAAATAATTTTTATATTTCTATAACTGGGGTGGAACTAATAACTGTTATTTGTTAATATAATTCTTAATAACTAAATTTAATTTTATTATTATTTTATTACTTATGATCTTATATGTCTTAGAAGCGTCTTGTGTTTTAGAAAAAATAAGAGTGACGTGACATTTTGGCTTTGCTAGACTAACATACATACATGAAAGGGAATCGAGAAATCTAATATTAAAACACTCGAAGAATATGAAAATATTAAACATTTTATTTCCCCGGGTGGGAATCGAACCCACAACCGCCGCGTTTACAGTCGCATACTTCTAGTCGTATTGCTGCGCCACGACGGCCTCGATAAAGAACCGATGACTTAGTTCGGAAAGACTAAATTAAAGCTAAGTTGATAATTTTTTCATAGGCTAAAACGGATTCTCTAAATCAGGGGTTCCCAACCTTTTCTTGATCAAGGACCACTTTTATATCATTCTTGGTAGCAGGGACCACTATGCATGTAGGTATATTAAAAATTAACTGTGATAATTAAACAGAACCTTCGCCTCACCATCCCCAGTCATAAAATTAAAATAGTTCGCGGACCACTTTTAGGCTTCTGCGGACCACTGGTGGTCCGCGGACCACCGGTTGGGAACCACTGCTCTAAATGAACAACGAAGTTGTAATATACAAATACATTATATTCTTTATTAATAAATTATACCTTAAATTTAAATATCAAAGGTGACTGACTGGCCGATGAAAGAATAGTAGTGATATTGTAATAAAGTTGTTATATTTTCAGCTATAAATGGATTCCTTTTATGTAAACTGTTAAAACGTAGTTTTATGTTTATAATTTTTTTTCATGTTAATATAATATTTTAAACTAACGTAATGGCAAAATTTGATCGAGTAGTTTAATTGACTAATGCAAGGTGTTCATATTCTACAATATATATTTTTTACAAAATTTCAATATTTCTATTATACACTGGAACCGTTTTGATCTATACTGTATTGTAAAGCAGAAGGTTCGTTTGGTCGAACGCGCTAATATTAAAAATCGACTGTAAGTACCTGCGGTCCGAGTTACCTCAGATACCTAGAGTGTATGTATAGGTATATATATATAACTTCACGTTTTCATACGACCACTTTGGCAAGGCCGCATATTACAGCTACATATCTAAGTATAACTAGTAACTGGTCCTTTAAATGACTAATAAAAACCACATTAAAATCTATTCTTATTTCTATTTCAGGTTGCCTGGCTAGACGCCGATACCGGGCAAGAAAGGGTTCTATGGAGAGAAATAGATAAGCTATCAAGAGTAGTATTCCCCGCACTGTTTTTACTTTTCGTTACAATGTATTGGCCTGTGTTACTATTGAAGACGAAGGCTTCGTCATAACAATGATGTATAAATATATGTTCTTGTGAAAATATCTGTTCTATATATATATGTATAAATATTGTCAAATTTTGTGGAAAAATAAGTCCCAAATCGAAACGAGCTATTTTTTTATTAATCGGTAAACGACTTTTATTTTATGAGGCTGCCGTGGCTTAGTGATACATGTGTGTGTACTGTAAGCACGGATCTTGAGTTCGATTCCCACTCGAGTAAATGAATTATTGTCATTTCCTCGCTCTGGTTAGACAAAAAGCTTTAAACTTAAGCTGTCGGCAGAGCAGGAGCCCTGCCTACCCTACTGTATACGGGATACAGCTTGAAGCTATAAAAAAAATTCTGTCTTTAATTTCTATGCAAGCTCGGTTATAGAATTAAAAAAATAACAGGTGTGCCTAGATTTTATGTAGTAGGTAGGTACTTACGTACCATATACGTAAAATGTTAAATGAAATTTATAGGTCTATAAAACTAGTGCTAACATAAGGTCCACTTCATGCCTTATTTACTTTAGCCTTTATAGCCTTTAGATATATTATATTATGTATATCAAAAATATCTGAAATGTAGATAGGTATGTTTATATAGGATTTTTATTTTTGTTTAACTGACTTGTTTATTTATTTTCAAAATCAAAAATTTCGTTGCGGGTTCGAATTGCGTTTGTAGATGATGAATTAGGTTGCTGATCGACTGACAGATACCGAACAACCGGAACATAGTTCCGGCGCACAACGCTGCAAATTTGCATTGATGCCATCGAAGCACAGGGATACGGCACAATATCTGTCTGTATACGCGACAATTGCGGGTTCAGTTCCCACTCAAGGGAATAAAATATTTAACATTTTCTTTTCCTTGCTCTGCAATGCACTTTTCGCACATGCAACGCCACAAGATACCTGGAAGGATCTTAGTACCTAAGGATCTGTCTCTACAATTAGTATTAAATAAAAATTTAAGTTTCACACATACAGTTTACCGTTAGGTTCTACAGTTCAATATTTAAAGGAAAATCTTTTATTTTATAACAATTATTATAAAAGAAAAAAGTTTATCCTTAAGAATGAAGGTGACATACTTAAAGTTAATACAGTAAAGGAGTGCAGAAAACCAATATATTTTTGAAATAATGCACTTTACATCATTTATAACTCAAGGAATAGCGTTGGGTTACGCTACTGCGAAACTTACAAGTTTGGGCGGAAAGTAAAGAACTCTGCTTACCGGAGTTGATACCATAACTAGAAGTATAAGCTTTGGCATATTATATAACGTAATATGTATACATTATGATATATCAAAAAAATAATTATTTCTTAAACTTAAAACACTTACAGTAAATTTTTTGAAAGTTTTAGATACAAAAAACGCACAAGTTGTTTTAAATTTAAATATTTTTTGGCCTTTTTTATATTTTATTGTTATCTAAATACATATGTATCTATTAGTATAAATTATAATTATATTATTTTTTTGTATATAAATATATCATGATTTATATGTAAATAGATTATATTAAATGAGTATAGGGACTAACTGCGAGTTCGACTTGGTGCTTTTTACGAAATTTTTATCAAAATACAGCTATACATATACATGTATGTACGTAGGTCTCAAAAATAAATAACCTTATGTATAGTAACTGTGACCGGTATTTTTTTTTAATTGGTTGATTTTCTTTAATTAACTTGAAAATAATCAATTAATTATATTAAATAAAGGCCCGCCGTGGCGCAGGGGTATAAGTGTGTAACTGTAAACGCACAAGGTTGTTGGTTCGATTCTCACTCGAGAAATGAAATATTTAATATTTTCATTTCTTCGCTCTGGTGTCGAGTTAAGCGCGACATTTCGTTCCGTTAAAAATTGTGTAAAATTATCTAAATAATAGGTTTATATGGCTTTTAATTCTACGTAGTTTCTACTTTGACCTAGTTTTTTTAGCTTGAATTATGATTAAATGTGTTAATAAAAATGTTATTAAAAAATATTCAATGTGCAATATCCACATATTCAATATAAAAGTGAAGATTGTGGAATCGATCCTCACTCTGACCTCACTGGGAAATGAATAATTGTCATTTGCTCTGCTATATAAAACGCAGCGATAAGTTCCACCACTAAGTACACAAGGTCTCTATTCTGGACGGTGAAAAGTTGGAGAACAGAAAAGTTGCATATATATATATATATATTTACTATATTTCCATTTCTTCGCTCTGGTGTCGAGGTTAAGCGCGGCGTTGAGTACTGCCACTCAACACGCAATGCCTCCAGAATTCGGCAGAAAGTGGGGAACGGAGTGTCTTAACACTAGGTTCCCTCTGCCTACCCTGCTGTGTGCGGGATACAGCGTGAAGCTAATTTAATTTAAATTTATATATATATTTATATTATTTTCAAGCCATATGCAAAATTTGTAATAAAAAAATTGTACAATTCTCATACGTTATTTAAAAGGAAAGTGATATTTTTTTTTAAACTTAACGCATAAATTAATCATTTTTGAGTTACGTCCCATTTATTCTAACGATGTAAAATTTAAATGTTTAAAGCAGCTTTAATTTATTGTGATAGTTTGTATTGTATTATGGTAGTGTTATTAGAATATATTTAAAAGTCTATTTATTGTTAGAGATTCGCTTTTATGACTGATATAAATCAAAACTAATTTAAGTCAGTTATTAGTTTAGAAGAAACAATTCAAAGTATAATTTAATGTTACAAAAAATATAAAACACATATAATTGCTAAAAAAACAAATTTAAATAGATAAATATTTTTGGGAAATCCGGGTATTTTTTAATTCACATTTAGTTTAATTCCAATTAAATAGATGAAAACTGGTATCGAATTCGGTTCCCGATTAGGTCAAATATTTATAAATATTATGTAAGAGACTTTTTCTTTAGTAAGCGCTTAACAGACTAATGCCTAAAAATAGCGAATTCATAAGAAAATATAAAGTTCTTGAAGTATTCGTAGTCGTTTTTCATAAAATTTAGATTATAAAAGAAAAACAAATTATTATAAGAATTATTGTTTACTGTTGTCAGATGTTCTAAAGGGAGCCTTAATAATGTAATTTTAGTAATTGTAATTAAATTCTCAAAGTAAATCGTTTTTAATTTATCTCTTCTTTGTAGTCAAAGTGAAAGTTTCAGACTGAGATTGTTTTTGGTAGTTACACTATAATTAATTCATCATAAAACACAAGGGAATATGAAATCAGTTAGTAGTATTATTAGAGATTAAAATAATATTGTAAAAGTGGAAGAAATTGCTTGAGTGTTACAGATTAAGTAAGGAGGCCAGTCGTGGCGCAGGGCCACGAGCATGCAGCAGGTTGTTGATTCGATTCCTGCTAGATAAAATGAAATAGTTATATAAGGGTAAGAAGCGACAAAGCGCGGCGTTCAGTTCCGCCACTCACCACGCCTTATGTCTCATGGAATGCCTCCAGAATTCGATGGAGGCTGGGGAACGTAAGTGTCTTAACACTTAGTTCCCATTCTTTCTGCTTACCCTGCTAGTCTGCAGCGCATACACCGGATACAGCGTGATACAAAAAAAAGCTATAACCATAATTTATAATTAAATGAATATTAATACCTTATATTATCTACCACTGAACACACTAAGAAAATAAAAATCTTTTTGATATGATTATATTTTTGTAATACTTATCTAAGAAACCAGTCGTGGCTGGTTTTGAGGCAAAGCGCGGCGTTGAGTTCTGCCACTCAACACGCAATGCCTCCAGAATTCGGCAGAAAGTGGGGAACGGAGAGTCTTAACACTAGATTCCCTCTGCCTACCCTGCTGTGTGCGGGATACAGCGTGAAGCTGACAATACTTATCAAAAATCATCGATGATATAATTTTTTTAAATTAAAAATGTTGTCAGCAAAAAAAGTACTTATCATTTTCTTTGGTTTCCTCTTGAAGAAAATTAAACTGACATCAAATACCAGCAACTGAAAAGAAAAAATATGCCTCTAAAAACAGTGGACACACATATCTCAAAAAATTCTAAACCGATTTTTTACTGTTTCCTAAATTAAAATACAACTGATTTAAATTAAACAAGATAATCTTAATATGAATTTTAGTTTTCAAGAAGTTTGTGGACAAATAAACAAACATACACTTACGAAAGTCAGCACACGAGCTTGGAAAAAATAAATCATTATACTCAAATACTAACTAACTACTAATCCAATTTTAATCATTCCTATGTGTATAGGTTAGAGTGATAACTTCCTTTTTTAGAAGACGGTTAAAAAGAGATATCCTCATATTGCTCACTAAATATAGATTTATAAGAACCTACAACCTCTGTAACAATACGTAATGCTTTTCAACTACATCTCACTGAACCATGACGGTTACCTTATAAAAAGTAAAAGCAAACGCTTACGTAATGACGCTCTAAGCTGAACCAATCCGATGGGAAATTTCAAATCGATACTTTGTTTACTTTCGTTCAACTTCACGCTGTATCCCGCGTTAAACTACCCTAGATAGCGAGTATCTAATGTTAAAATACTTCTCAATTTTTGAGACATCGTACATACTCAAATATTTAAAAGACTTATTCCTCCGAGTCGGCATTGAACTACACAACGACAGTCACAATTAATGTTTATTATTTACGTTAATTTAAATAAAACAGAATACTTCACTATTAACTGAGGCCAGTCTTGGCGCAGCGGCACAAAGTGTGACTGTAAAACCAACTGGTTGTGGGTTCGATCCCCACTCGAGGAGATGAAATATTTACTTAAATTTATATTTCCATTTCTTTGCTCCAGTGTCGAGGCAAAGCGCGGCGTTGAGTTCTGCCACTTCTGTTCCGAGATAAAGTGGGGAACGGAGTGTCTTAACACTAGGGTCCCTCTGCCTACCCTGCTGTGTGCGGGATACAGCGTGAAGCTGATTTATGTACCTACAGAAGACACCTAAAACACATCAATTATTGTCCCCCAATTATTCCCACCCGGTGGGACGAATTGTTTTAATTTTCTTCAAACAAGACAGAGCGCGGCGTTGAGTTTCGTCACTTAACAAGTAATTAGAAATCAAATAATTTTATTGAAAATAAGAAGATACATGCTTAATTTTTTGAACGTCAAATAATTAACCACCAGTTCACTAAAGTGAATGCCTCAGACAGACTCTGAGAAGAAGCAGTGCAAGAAACTAACGGGACAATTTTTTTCAAAATCAATTTTACACAAATACATGTTTAATTATTTGTGACAATGATACCTCTGAAACAGACTGGAGCGAGCATTTCATTCTCATTTTAATCCACAAACGTCTTTTCTCATTTTTTTTAAAAACGTGATATAGAAAATTCTCTGACGTTTTCTGGCATCATATTGTAAAAGCGTACACATTGTCCCAAAAAAGAATTGCGGATTCGATGCAACCGAGTTACAGATGCACCAAGATTAAGCCTATTTCTGGTGTAAATATTATGTACATCACCAATTTTGGTAATATCATTAATGTTTTTTTAACCTACATAACTTTTTCAAAAATATATTGAGATGCAACTGTCAATGTATTAATTTCTTTAAACTTTTGCCTTAAGGAGTCTTTAGGACCTAAGTTATAGATTGCACAAATCTCTTCCTCTCTCTCTGCAGGACAAATATTGGTTAAATACCGGCTACAATACCCCAAAGTAAAACCCCATAGGACATAACACTGTGGAAGTAAGTGAAGTAAATTCGCTCGCTTCTGCAGGGCAAATATAGATTGAGTACCGGCTGCAATACCCCAAAGTAAAACCCCATAGGACAATACTATGGAAGTAACTGAAGTAAACAAGTCGAGCCGTTTCTACGTCAGTTGATGATCTAATTCTTTTGACCACGAAAGCTGCTAAGCTAAGTCTCACTATTCATCATCCAAGAGTACGTCGGCTTTAACAATTTTCGAGATAGGTGTTCTAAAAATCATACTTTTAGGTTTTTTACTATTCAATAGTAAGTTATTAACACTGAACCAATGTACTACTTTCGAGAGAGCATTGTTTACATCTCCATATACGATTTGTCGTCTTTTTATTTTTGAAAATCAATGAAGTGTCATCAGCAAACAATACTATCTCATGTTTCTTTTCAACTAGATACGGTAAATCATTTATATATATTAAAAAGAGAAAAGGACCAAGAATAGACTCTTGTGGGATCCCCATACTGATTACTTACACACATACCACCAGGAGATTTCTTGCCATTCACATCAATCCTCTGAACTAAGTCAGCTAAAGAAGAGGTTAGAAGATTGAGTCACGTCCTCTTATGGCCAATGTTGAGTGCTATTCGCAATCCGGCTGGCTTTGGGCAAATCACAAAACATGCCAAGAGCATCCTGCGATCCCTCCCAAGCCTCATATATATTCTTTATATGACGTATACCAGCATCCGTAGTTGAACGACCTTTAGTAAAACCATACTGTTTATCGTGCATATAAGATTATGTGAACACGTCACGTCACATTAAAATGTAGCAATATTTGATTTAGAATACTGTTTCCAAAAACCTTACTAAACGAGGGTAGTATAGAAACGGGTCGACGAAACGAAAATTATTAGGATCAGATGTACTACCCGATTTAAATATAGGTATGACTTTACTTAATTTAATTAGGTCAGGAAACACACCATACTCTATACAATTATTAAATATAGTTGCGAAGTGACGAGCAACAGCGTATATTATATAACTAATGAATTTGACAGAAATACCCCATAAATCTGACGTTTTCTTGACATCTAGGGACTTAAATGTCTTAATGTCTCAAATACGGACGAAAAGAAAAGATCAGGTCTATATCAGCGTGGCAGTACGAGTGGATTCCTATATACGGTATAAGACGTAAAGCAAAAAGACACTATTACAAAATATTATCGTCACCGATACAGGTTAAGAAAAATTTAAGTTAAATGTATTATGTTTCTAAACTCTGATAGAAACAAGCAAAAGCTCGGTATCAAATTCCATCTCCGACGCGCAAAGAAGAAGAATGCAGTATGTTCTCAAACCTTTCTCTCAAATATTGTCTTATCTTTAGTGTGTAAAAATAACCTATGAAGAGTTCCAATATTCAGATTCTGGCTCTATCATCACACCAGCTTGTTCATACCATAATATTGTATTGTCGCATAAGCCACGTAAAATTGCCAAATTTCATAAGCATACAAGTGGTTCAAATGTAAATTCTTCACTTTTCTTACACAATTACTTTGTTACAGCTCGATCTAATATACAATTTTTTACTGGACTATTTATAATACCATCTCAATGGCATAAAATATCGCCTGCTATAACTATTTTTTTTTCATTATAGATCTGAATTACGTTTCTGTTCTTATGTATGTGTGAATTGACCACCTGGTGACACTAATGGATGAAACACTTTGTCTAACCAGTTCAAGGCCGGATCGGACCGAAAATAGTTATTACAGTTCTTGATCATTAACAACGCTCAGTGCGATCCATGTAGAATAATATATTTTTATTTTATCGTAAAATAATTGCAAAGGTAGATAATATTTTTTTTACATAAAAGATTATTTATTTTTTCATAATTAATTGTACAAATTGAAGGCTGAAAACATAAAAAAGGTCAAATACGAGTCAGGTTTACCTACTTAGGGTTCCGTACGAATTTCAGGATTGTAGAGCGACGGGGAATATAACTTACCAAAATTTACAAACTTAACTTTGCCAGCGTATGCACTCACTTTGTATGAAATGTACTACAATTATAATTTTTTATAGTTTTTATTTTTAATATTTTTGTGTAAAATTTCACTTTTTCCCGACTGTTAAGGAAGGGTTATGTTTTTTGCGCGTATCTTGTATGTATGTATTCTTTATTACCTCATATCTCCAGAACCGCTGAACGGATTTACATAATTGAGGTATCGTTAGATTCGTATTAGCAGCCCAAGTGTTCTTAGATACTAGATAAGCGTTCTTAGGTGACGTTAAATAAAAATAATCATGGCGGCTGTGGGATGCCATTGGACTTAGTGAAAAAATTTTTTTGGTTTCAAATACCACAATACAGGTCTCAAATTCAAGAGCTTACTACGAGGATTTCAAAAAAGTATATCATGATTATGATTACCATAATGAATTCTAACAAAAAAGTGAAATATAAAAAAATATTTGTAAAAACAAAAACCCCGACTGCATAAAACTAAAAAGAAAAAAAAACAAGTCCAATAGTTTATTAGGATTAACAGTCGGGACCTATAAGTAATTCTTTAATCAATATAATCTTTACCAGGAACCCCGCATAATTTAAAGAGGTCCCGACTGTTAATCCTAATAAACTTTTGGACTTGTTTTTTTTCTTTTTAGTTTTATGCAGTCGGGGTTTTTGTTTTTACAAATATTTTTTTATTGATATTATTTTGAGCTTCACACACACTCTCTTAAGATAAATGATCTTGACAGACAGAAATACAGACAACAAAGAGATCCTATAAGGGTTCCGTTTTCTCCTACAGAGGTACTGAATCCCAAAAATTGCTTTACACTGTACCAGACATTTAGCAGAATAGACGGAGAGAAGATTAATCTTAGATATCATTTTGTCTACCCTGCTATTAGGGATATAAAGAAATAAGAAAGCTAACAAGAAAAAAAATCTATATACTGTATATGCGCTATACGTTTCTGTACTTAACGCGACAATTTATTTTGCTAAATACCTAAGGAAATTCAGATATATGAAATGTTGTAACATCGGCGTTGGATTCCGCCACTACACTCAATCATTCCAGAATTTGACCGATAGTGGATAACGGATGTGTTTTAATGGGGCCGGAGTGTCTTAACACTATCCCCCTGGTACCCTTCGCCCACCCTGCCAGGTGCAGGATACATCGTGAATCTGAAAAAAAAATCAAACGAATATTTCCGACTTCTACTACTAATACCGTTCAAATAATTAAAATATTATGAAATTTCTAGAAACAAGTTAATTCTAGCTCTTTATACCATTCTTTATACTTCTACTTTCATTAAAGAATTTTCATTTACCGTAGCGTGATTACATCTAATATAAGCAAACAAAACAAAAATAACTTAATAATACAAGTGACAGTGGAGGTAAGGTACAAAAACTATGTCACGGTTGCTCTAAACAATGCCTTCATGGTACATGATTTCGTCACTAGAGATACATTGTGGCAAAAATTGATATTTAAAACTATAAAACATAGTTAGTATTAATAAGAGCATAAGCTCTTCAGCCTGTACAAGCTACCTATCATATAGGCTAATTGGTTTTTAAATATGGACATCTAAAAAGAATGAGGCCAGTTGTGGCGCAGCGGCACGAGGTGTGACTGTAAAACCGACTGGTTGTGGGTTCGATCCCCATTCGAGGAGATGAAATATTTACTTAAAATGTATATTTCCATTTCTTTGCTCTGGTGTCGAGGTTAAGCGCGGCGTTGAGTTCTGCCACTCAAAATGCAATGCCTCCAGAATTCGGCAGAAAGTGGGGAACGGCAGCAGTCGGGTTATTATTATTTAATAATATATGAGGCCGGTCGTGGCGCAGCGGCACGAGGTGTGACTGCAAAACCGACTGGTTGTGGGTTCGATCCCCACTCGAGGAGATGAAATATTTACTTAAATTTATATTTCCATTTCTTCGCTCTGGTGTCGAGGTTAAGCGCGGCGTTGAGTTCTGCCACTCAACACGCAATGCCTCCAGAATCCTTCAGAAAGTGGGGAACGGAGTGTCTTAACACAGATTCCCTCTGCCTACCCTGCTGTGTGCGGGATACAGCGTGAAGCTAATTTAATTTAATTTAATTTAATAATATAATTAATCATAATTTTGTATTAACACTATACTTTTATTATTTTTAAGTAAGTATGATTGTTTGCTATCGAATAATGAAACGTGTTTAAATAGTATAAAATATCGTGTATCGATTGTACAGAGTTCATAAATTTGTAAACTTTGTAATATAAACATATCGCGCACTTAGTACGGTGAGCAGAGGGAACCCGTGGACGTACGATTGTCCACTTTCCGCCCCATTCTAGAGTGATTGCGTGTTAAGTGGCGGAACTCATCATGGGCGAATCGAACCCACAGTCCCGTCGCGTCTACAGTCACACGCTTGTTCCACTGCTCCACGACGCCCTCAGAATATCTTTATATTCAATTATTTATATTTCCCAGATAGATTAGATGAGAAGCGACATAGAAACATGCTATCTATTGAATTGATTATCAATAGCGTTTAATTCTTGTATAACAACCATCGAACATGCCGGCTAAGCGCGACCGACTTCGCTAGTATCACGTAAATCAAAGAAGTCACGACGACGGTCGATTAGGAAAAACAGTAGGTATTTTGTTATCTTCACGTAACCGCTTTTAATGAAGTATAAAAAAATTTACGATATATATATATATATATATATATATATATATATATATATATATATATATATATATATATATATATATATATATATATATATATATATATATATATATATATATATATATATATATATATATATATATATATATATATATATATATATATATATATATATATATATATATATATATATATATATATATATGAGGCGTTCAGAACCAGAGTGGACTATCCCACATTATTGTGAAAATTGAGATTTAAAAGTCAAATCATAGTATGCCATGCTATCTGTCGGCTGTATTAAGAACTATACTAATTTCAAAACGAATTAAGAGATAGAGCCACTTAACAGATAGTCCAATGTGTCTTTTATATTTAGTTGGTAGTTTTTCAAAATCACAGCTGATGAGGTTGGTCCACTCTGGTCCTCAACGCCTCATATATATATATGTGTGTGTGCGTGTGTGTGTGTAAAGATTTTATTACAAATAAAACATAATTGAGCGCGGCGTTTAGTTCCGCTACTCAATACGCACTGCCTCCAGAATTCGGCGGAAAATGGGTAACAGGAGTATCTTAATGTGAATCTCTTAACACTGGGTCTCTTAACACTAGGTTCCGGTTTCTAGGTTCCTCCTGTCTACCCCGCTATGTGCAGGATACAGTGTGAAGCTATCTCATATGCAGAAAAATTTGTATAAAATAATTAAACAGCTTCATGATTTATTTCGGATATAGTGTCAAGACAGCTTGTTTCTTGTTCTGCTCGAATTTGAGACATTTCATATTGATCAATGGAATCCAACGCTGTACTTTATCTACCAGAACGGCGAAATAAAAATAGTTCTCACAAGCAGGAATCGAACTCACAACCATCGCATTGACAAGGTATCATTTTAATAAGTTATATTAATTAGCATCAATTTATTAAGCTGAAATGTAACTAGGCAATAAATGGAACCTGTAAATAAAATCATAGAACATTTCAAGACATGGTCAATGCCTATTAATACTTACTCATAGAAATCCCAATCACCTTTTTACTGGCATCAATTGGTTAAAAATCATGTTAAAAATTACGTCACAAATTAATTCCTACTAAATTAATTAATTATAGTTAAATGGTAATTGTTGTCTCTAAGCATGGTAATTATTGCTTACGTAATTAAAAATATTGTTTATCGATATATTATAATTTTCTTAGAAAACGTATTAAATTTTAACAAAGTGGGATTTGAACCTGCGCTGCTTGGCAACCGTCTAAAAGGCGCGGATCGCGCTACGTTCTAATAGTACGGGAGCCGATGATGCTAAATCGGGATTTACTCGAGCGTCATAGAAATCTATTAGTTGCGAAGCTTGGAAGATAACAATAAAAAATGTCATATATTACATATCTTTTGGGTTAAACGGCTATAGATTTTCAAAAATGTAAAAAGAAACTGTTGCATAGACATGTATTCTTGAAATGTAAGTATGTTAACCTAATTGCTTCCATGACGGAGGTAGGCGTACGTAAGAGGTAAAAATAAAAAAATAAAAACAAAAAAATTAATCGAGTGCGTCAGCGCACTTTTTTGTTCCAGTCATCCGCCACCCGGAATTATTTATTTTCCAAAAGGATGTTAAGTGAACCTGGAAAAAAGCTCTTTTATAAATAATCTGACGATTTGGATGTGACGCAAATTCGCAGCCATTGTTAGATTGTGCAAAAACAATTTCGTCACTTTGAAATACTCAAGCGCGTCAGATTAAGATATATATTATGGTTCATGTTCATAATCCGACGATTATCTGAAATTTTTAATTATTTTTAAATCATTTATCGTCATCAATTTAAAGCTCAAGAAATAGCATGTCAATAAAAGAGTGTATGTTTGAAGTATACTTGTATTTATGAGAGAATAATTATAAAAAAAGTTTTTTTTGAGTATTTTTTTTAAACAGTCATCTTCATCGATGAGATGTTAATAGATAGAGATAGAGTCAGAGAGAAGTAGAAACACGGAGAGAGAAATATAGGCAACCCGCAGAGGCATTAAACTTTATCGATCAATTTTTATTACTTCGGCCTGTGGAATTATATATTTATCGTAATCCTTGAATTATTCCTTTCAAAATAAAAAAAAAATAGCCACGCTCGAGAATGTCGAGATAACGATTTTTTTACAACTTTCAAAGGCTAGGGCTGCCTTTCATTACGTCACTCTCAAATTGTCAGATTAATGGAATATACATGATTTAACATGTAACTAACTCACTTTACCTTATTCTGACGCGCTCGAAAATTTCAGATTATCAAATTTGGTAGAAATACTTAACCAAGGACAAGAAATCCCCCAGTACATTAACCTGTCGCACTTTAGTCCCGAAGTTCCCGCTTCGGTTCCCCTATCATAGAAAAGTATTTTTGTTTTTGAAATTTGGGATTATATATTTTCCAACACTTTAAAAATGTTGACAAAGATTTTTGACAATAAAACACTTGTGTTTCATTTAACCGCGTCATTCAAATATAATATGTTCTAAAATGTTATATTGTTCAAAAATGTTATTTATTATAATGATATTTTATATTGTTTTCCATTCTGAACTTAAATCTATACTTAATATAATAAAGCGGAGGAGTTTGTTTGTTTGTTTGTTGAAATGCTAAGATCTATGGATCTACTGGTCCGTTTTACTTTGTTTTTGTTGTTTATGAAAGCTGCATTCTTCAGAAGTGCTATAGGCTATATAATATTACATTACACATATATACTAATATATTAAAATACTTTCTAATTTGACATGCAATTTATTTTGCCATGTTAATAAGAACCGGCCGTTGCTAAGCAATGGTTTGCAAAGTTTGTTGTTTTAAGAAAACATCACCCAAAATGAACTTCCTTAACACAAACATGGCGTGCGCCGACTCAACCTTATGAGATACATAAAAACAATGTTTAACAAAAATATTATTCTTTGAATAATGTTTTAAAAAGTCCGCGATGGTATATGTTTATCTTTGAAGGTTGAGCAAAAGTAACCATTTTAATTAATTTACTTTATTTTTTTATTATTTTTATTAATGTTATTTTTATTTTTTTATATTTTGAAATTCTTCCTTATGAACATAAATATAATGGTCACTTTTAGCATTTTATCTAGATTGAAATTATAGTTTACGGTATAACATTCTAATAAATAATTAAGGAGATGTCACTGAGTCGAAATGACCTAGCCTTCGGGCGACATAGTATGACCGGACACGAACGGGCAGCTGACGTTAACGGTTTTATAAATTTTCATACATTTTCGAATTATTGTTAATTTTTATGTAATTATTTGCTGTTTATAATTAATTTAAACTACACTTTCTCTTCTTCTTTTCTTGGCGTGGTGTAAAGTTTGGTCCTGCGCGACATTGCCCGCTACTTTATATTTAATATTTATCTATACTATTGTAAACGAAAATTTAATCAAGATAATTTTCTGCTTCTCGAGATCCGCGGAGAGCGCCCTTGCCGCCGATTTCGAGCTCGCAAGCAGCCATGTACCGCTTGCACTTTCTCAAAATTATTGAATGTATAAATTATATTAATTATTTAAATTTATATTGATTATCTTATGGAAAATACAGTATAATAAAATAATTATAAGCGATATGCGAGCGAAGTCGCGAGTGGGCCGCTAGTATTTAATAAATATAATAAGTAAGTACAAGTTATTACTTTTGTTATTATTACTAACTTCTTAATAAAAAATTAAGAGATATACAAACTCCATACAAACCAATTAAATCTAATTTATTTTTAACATATTTTAAGCCAAATGACTTTGTACAACTTAAATATTTTAAAACTCTTTTAGCATGTTTCCAATGTGTTTCTGTATTACAGTTATTAAATTGACTTAAATAACTAATACAATATGAGATGTCAGGTCTAGTCAAAACTGACAGATACATTAAGCTCCCTATTAGTTGTTGATAAGGAAAATTTGAATTTAATTTCTTTTCTTTTTTCAATTTCAAATTAATTTCCATAGGAGTTTCTACATTTTTACATTTTTCCAGGCAAAATTTATACAATAATTTATCAATAAACTTCTCTTGATCAATAGAAATACAATCTTTCTGTATCTTAATAGTCATACCCAGACACTGTCTTAACTGACCTAGATCTTTTAACTTAAATCTTTTGCTTAATTGACCCTTCAAATATTCTACTTCTTTATTACAGTTATAAAATATGAAGAAATCATCAACAAACAAAGCCACTAATGTTTTAACATTTTCAGATAATTTTACAAACAAACAATGTTCATACAATGACTTTTGATACCCCAACTTTTGTAAATAATCATCAACCTGCTTATACCAGGCCCTAGCTGACTGCTTTAACCCATATATGGCCCTTTTTAATTTTAAAACTTTATTCTGAACCATATCACATTTAAAATTCTGAGGTAACTGCATATAAACAGTCTCATCTAAGTGGCCATTTAAAAAAGCTGTAATTACATCTAAATGGCATATATTAAGGTCTAATTTAACACTCAAAGCAAATAACAATTTTAAAGTGGAAAATTTAAGCACTGGTGAAAAAGTTTCTTTATAATCTATGCCTTCACGTTGTGTGAAACCTTTTGCCACTAATCTTGCTCTATATCGCACTGTGTTATTAACATTTAATTTCTTTTTATACACCCACTTGCACTGCACCACCTTAGCATCACTTGGTTTGCTCACTAATTCCCAAGCTTCGTTTTCTTCAAAGGATTTTAGCTCTTCCTCCATGGCACTGCACCACTGCTCTCGTTCAGGTCCACTCATAACCTCCTCATATGTGAAATTGTTCTCATCCAAGCCTTCATCAATTTTACATATATTACCATATCCATACCTGTCTGGTTTTCTTTTTTCTCTCTTCCCAATGTCAGCAAACTCTTGTTCTAAGCTTTCAGCTTCATCACACAGAGACTTGCTATCACAGAATTCTTCCGAGCTAGACGAGCTAGTAGTCGCATATGGTATATATGTTTCATCCCGTTCAGAGATTAAGCTATCTTTTTCTGGACTCAAAGTGGTATCATTTTCCACTTCTTTATCTTCAATAATAGGTTCAATGTCTTTATTATCTTTTACCACTGCTTGTACTATATCTGAGTTTGTTTCCTCCATAATGAAAACATCTCTACTAGTAGTAATACTCTTTGACCTTGGATTATATAATCTATAGCCCTTGGTATTTTCTGCGTAACCAATCATGATATATACTTCAGATTTTTTATCCCATTTGGTTCTCTTTGCTTTAGGAACATGGACCATTGCACGACTTCCAAATATCCGAACGTGGCTGAGATCTGGTTTTTTATTACTCCATAACTCATATGGTGTTTTTTGTAGACCCGAAGCTAGCGTTCTATTCCGTAAATAGACAGCAGTATTGACTGCTTCTGCCCAAAATCTTTTATCAAGATTCGCTTCAAACAAAAGACATCGAGCTCTCTCCACAACTGTTCTATTTAGTCGTTCACAAAGACCCTTTTGTTCTGGTGTATACGGGTTTGTTGTTTGATGAACTATTCCATTTGTCTTTAAATAGTCATCAAATTCCACAGAACAGAACTCCCTACCATTATCTGTTCTTAAAACTTTCAGTTTATTTCCTGTTTGTGTTTCAACAAGAACTTTAAACTCCTTGAAATACTTTAAAGCTTGATTTTTGGCCTTGAGGAAGTAGACAAAAGCCATTCTACTGAAGTCATCAACAAAAAGCAAAAAATATCTTGCTTGGCCCAAAGAGACCTGTTCCATCGGCCCACAAAGGTCCGCATGAACAATTTCAAGCACATTTTCACACCTCTTGCCTTTGTGTGAAAAAGGTAATCTTGCCTGCTTACCTTCACAGCATGTGATGCAGTTAGATTTATCAATTTCTGCTTTATCAATGTACGAAATTCCTTCTACAGCGCCATTCCTCATAGCATTCAGGTCCTTGCTATTAATGTGTCCCAGTCTACGGTGCCATATCTCACTTGTCATTGTTGTAGCTGAGCATGCCGCCAAACTTCCTGACTTTATATTCAACCTGTATACTCCATTCAACAAATTTGCTTTTCCAATCAGTACATTCTGTCTATTGCGTATATAGCAAACTTCTTTTTCAAAATTAACTTTGTTTCCATTTCGAATAAGTTGACTTACCGATAACAAATTGGTTAACAGGTTAGGAACACACAACACATCCTTGACTGTAATGTCGAATTCTGAATTATCAACTATGGTTCTAATCATTGTATTTCCTGAGCATATAACTGGTACTATTTCCTTGTTTGCAACTACTATCTCCTTTACTTTGTGGCCGAGTGTGACATTTTCTAAACAATTCTTATCTGTAATCATATGCGAGCTTGCCCCGGAATCTATATACCAATCAGTTTTTTGAAAAGTACTGTGCATAAATATCGCACTAAAAGCATTTATTTCACTTTTATTTTTATTATTCGGGCATTTATTCATATAATGACCGAGTTGTTTACATTTGTAACAGCGTAACGCTTTGACAGATTTCGAAGACGCCATTTTCTTTTTTTGTGTATCTGCTATGTTGGCTTTCTTGCTACAGTGTTGCCAACCTTTCGACAAAAAAGCGTTTTTTGTTACGTTGGTATCAACTTCCGAACTCATGTCTAATAATTTTGACTTGATAATGTCCGTACTGATAATCATGCCAGAATGTTCTATAGCCATTATCATGGGAGCAAACCTTTCTGTTAGCCCCGCCAATAGCATCGAACCAATCCACTCTTCAGTGATCTGGAAACCGGTACCTTTTAATTTCTGGGCAGTATCCACCATTTGTGTAACGTATGTCCCCATTGATTCGCAATCTTCCAATCGAATAGAAATTAGCTGACGAAGTAAGCTGATGCGACGCGTAAAACCAGAGTCGTCATAAAGACACTTCAAACGTTTCCACACACCTTGAACTGTTTGCTCGTTTTTGATGTGAACATAAATAGATGAATCAATTGTCATGATGAGTTTCGCTTTTGCCTTTTTTTCATCAACGGAAAAGGCATCAGTAGATTCCTGTTTATGGATATCCACACCATCTAACATTAGAAAATTTTCCGCTGCAAACGCCCATTCATCATAATTTTCTCGTCCTTTTAGTTTAGGCACATTCACTATGTAACTTCCAGCCATCTTGCAAAAAATTTACTACGCCACGAGGTAGCCGACAGTCAATCTGGATATAGGTCCACAAAGGAGCGATTTCCACCGCGATTTTATATTTTAATATCAAACGGTACACTGATAGTCCACGAAAAGTAAATATTTACGAAATATAAACTGCAATTTTATCGCGAATTATGGTCTGGGCCCATAACCTAATAAAACGCATGGACATTGGATAGTAGTTTATTAGAGAATGAATATGACTTTGACAGATGGTAAGGAAGTACACATATAGCTAAATGTCGCCACTAGTAATATTTTAATCATTTAGTTACAATTAATAACAATAATAGAAGTGGCTTGAATTTAATTTCGTTTTGATATTATGTTTTATTTACATACCCTGCTTTATGCAGGATATAGCATGAAACCGTTCAAATATATATGACAAGGAATACATACAAAATGGACACTTTTAGTAGGGTATCTTAGATACGTAATAATAAACGACTATATAAAGTAAATTCCCGGACCTACATCAAGAGCCTATCACTTAACTGTTGGATTACGAATAGAAACTATATAATAGCTTCCACAAGATGATAATAATATAAAAATAATTAGATAAAATTTCTTTGTTTGTTTTTTTGTATTTACTTTGGTTAAAGTCAAATAATTAAATTTATTCTATTCTGTTCTTTGTTAATGGCAATTCGAACGTGTCAATTGAGCTCTCATCACTTGGTCAATGTCACGTTGTATGGATAGCAAACTTTTTTTACAAAAAGGTTGTACGGTTAAAAAGAGAAATTTTACACAACAAGAGAATGCATATAAAAAAGAGCTCTAGTCAAAATATATAATTTAATTAAAAATTAGCGACCAGTTTGATTCTGAGCCCGCTTTAACTATACCTACATTTAAAGAAATCAGCTTCACGCTGTATCCCGCACGCAGCAGGGTAAGCAGAGCAAGCACTTTCTGCCGAATTCTGGAGGCATTGCGTGTTGAGTGGCAGAACTCAACGCCGCGCTTTGCCTTGACACCAGAGCGAAGAAATGGAAATATAAATTTAAACTTACATTTCTTTATTTACTAATCTGAACTCTTTTCGTTTCCTAGCAACATTATCATTTTATATATATAAACAATATCCATACACTAAAAACTAAAGTTTCGGCCAATGCAATAAAACAATCATTTTATAGGAATTTTGTCGAAAAAATTATTTACGTCACTTTTTTAATTGCGAACCGATGTAAATAAAACAAACATTACACATTATGGGAAGTTTGAAAAAATACAATAGTGAACAATATGCGACGAAGCACAGATAAATAGACAAACCAACCAACAGAATTTTTTTAATAAATTGGGTTTTATTACATTGATAAATGCTTACCTATAATAGATTTTCTCGCATATCTTTCATGTACAAAGGGAGAGAGAGAGAGAAAGAGAGAGCTTCACCATAGCATCAGTTACAATATTATGTATAGATACTTTATGTATAGTCACTTGCTTAATTTTTTGAACATCAAATAATTTACCTCATTAGTACCTAATTATATTAATTAAATCCTAATTTATTTAATTAGACATCTGTAACGTATTAACTAATTCTATATATAATATATAATTATGTTATTTAATACGACAAATAATTAGCAAAACTTGATTTTTTTTTATTCTTTTGCAGACAAAGAGAATGTAGTGAAAGGACACTCAGTCCAAAAAAAATAATGCTTATTGAGTGGTTCAAGATAATGGCCAGCATTAATTACATAATTAAATTTTAGGCCATCGTGGCGCAGGGGCACAAAATGGAACTGTAAAACCGACTGGTTGTGGGTTCGATCCCCACTCGAGGAGATGAAATATTTATTTAAATTTATATCTCTATTTCTTCGCTCTGATGTCGACGCAAAGCGCGGCGTTGAGTTCTGGCAACACACGCTCAATACCCATTGCCTCTAGAAGTGAAGCTGGTTTAGATTTATATTTATATTTAGATTTATTTATAAATTTTAGGCCATCGTGGTGTAGGACAGCATTTGATAATGACCGTGACAGGTATGTATTGTATTCAATTACCATTCGAGTGATTTTCTTAACAAAATATATCCTCGGCCTACCCTACTATATACGGGATACAGTATAAAGCTAAAAGAAATAGATAAATAAATCTAATATTGCCATATATAAAAAAATTTGTTATGTTAACGAAATACTTCTAAATAATTATTTTTAATAAAAATGCATACAACATCACGTGCTCGAACTAAAACAGAGTTTATTATACAACGCATCCGGGTAAGGAAGTATGAATTTAATCAATCCCACCATCAACTAACGGACACACTACCGTATAAAACTTATCGTAACCTACATAGTTATGTTATAGAACTAAGTATATAATATTAATAAGTAAACAAAAAATATAATTATATATATAATATTAATAAATAAGTAAAAATAAGATAATTATTTTTAATAAAATAATTAACACCATATTTCATATTTTTATAGTTTTATTCCACGTTGAGTATAAAAAAATACTTATTTAGGAAAAATATGTATACACATTTGAACGTAGCGGGATATGAACCCGCACATCATGGAAACCAATCGTTACAAGCGTACAAGAATTTCTGACGTAGCTTGATGAGAACGTATGGCTGGCTAGTCAGAGAGCCCAAGCGCTTGAACGGTTTCCAAGAGGTGCGGGTTCAAATACTGCTACGTTCATAATTTTATTTTAAATAAGTAATTAACTAAATCTATTAACTAAATCCATTATTTAACATATGAAAATGTAAGTGTACCTTATATTTTTCGTTTATGCGAAAATGATTCACTTCCCCGAATGCGAATCGAACCCACAGTCCTAACAATTACAGTCAGACAGTGTGCATCTCTATTAAAAAAAATTAAATCAGCTTCACGCTGTACTGTACACAATCAGTTGGTTTTACAGTCACATTTCATGCCGCTGCGCCACGACTGGCCTGAATCCCTCTCATCCTCAGGCCTCATCTCTATAATATACATATATTAAGCTAAAATAATATACCCACACATCATTGTCGTTAAAACAAAGAAATCAATATACAATTATCAAGGTACAATAGATATATAAGAAATAACGGACTACTCATAATTACCTTTTGCTTATTCTGACCTGGCAAGGAATATGATTAGTTTTTATTCCACACTCGAAGCTGTATAAAAAATCTAGACCGTATATACTTTTTCTTATCAAATTTCTATTACTGATAAATAGTGTAGGTACTTAACCTAGAATTGAAGTCGTACTTCAAGGCTCATGCTTCAATCAAATTTTATATTAAATGTCTAACAAAGTACTTTTCACTTTCGTTTTTATTATCTTGGGCGAATATGAGGTTATATTTTTTTTAGCTTTACACTATATCCCGAATATAGCAGGATAAGCAGAGGGAACCAGGGAACCTAGTATTAAGATACTACGTTCCCATTAAGGCACTTCTGTTCACCACTTTCTGCTGAGAAAAGCTTTATAAATATTATATAATGTCAGTTCTATTTAAAATAACCCATTTAGGCCGTAGTGTCGCATGAAGGGCACCTAACATATCGTAAACGCGACGATTGCAAGTTCTATTCCTACTTGTGGGAATAAATTATTATAATATCTTAGCGCTGCTCAAAACACAAAACGTGGCGTTGAGTTCCGCCACTCAGCACGCAATGTCTCAAAACAGAATTTCTCAACACTATGTTTTAAGCATCGTATATACGACCCTTAACAAACCTAACCTAACGAACGAAAATCACAAATCTAACAGGCAAAACTTCTTAACCAATTCCATTGACCTCCCACCTCTCCTAACATTGAATGATTTCTATAGAGATCGGCAAATAACGCAGTTCTATATAACTGGTTTATGCAACTGCGCGTACGCATGTCTAAATACCTGCCTGCAGTATACATTTGTCTACTAAAAGTGTTACACGTTCCATAGTTTGTGTTAAAAATAAAGTGTCGTCAGTTCTAATCACAATTAAAAGGTAATTTTATTTATTAGTCAATATTTTTTATCTTATTAATCCATTGTTTGAAACATTAGATACGGCGATTTGTATTGATATTGTATATTTTATGATAATTTTATATTATAATTTTGTAATGATTTCGTGAATATTTTTTTATTGAAACCCTTTTGTTTTTTTTTGTAATTTATTTATTTAGGATATTTATTATGATATACATATTTTTAGTATTAATTTTGTTATTTAATTTATTGAATATTGCGAACAAACCTTCAATACAATATAATTGTATGTGTAAAATAAATGTTAAGCTCAGTATGTCAATTTATTCTGTGAATGAATTTATATATTTAATTGATTTTTTTTTAGATATGGATATCGTTTTCAAATTAAAATACTTCAAAAAACATCAAAATTTTGATAGTGTAATGTAGTTTAGTATTTGCATTTTCAATAGTAAATTATCGCATATTCATTTAAAATAATTAATAATTTACATATATTTATTGTTTTTAAAATAATGTTTCAGAATTATTCCAAATTACTCATAAATCTGAATTATTTTGGTTTCTCACGTAAAATACTTAAAAACTAATTTATTTAATATATTTAGGTAATAAAGTTTAATTTTTAATCGTCTATCATATTAACTATGCATTAGTGCTATATTGAACTAGGAAAATATTCTGCGCTATGTTTATATGTATATATATCTTTTGCAAAGAATAATATTTTGTGCATTCATCGTGCTTTTATTTTGCAAATATTTATTTTGAATTAGCTTGCCATGATCTTTAAACAAGAGGAGCTGGTATTACTACTCCAAGTTCAGTAAAAAATTACTCTCTAATTACTAAAAAAAATATTTTAATAATATTTTGCTCAGTTTAAAAAAAAAACGTCGGCCAAGCACGAGTTGGACTCGCCCGCCGAAGGTTCCTTACCAATTTCAGAATTGTAGGCTTACGGAAAATACCCTGTAGGTTTGATTAGGTGAATAAACTTGAAAAATTTAAATTTGCGAGCATATGCATTCATTTTATATTGTATGAAATGATCTACAAATATAAATTAGTAACGATTTTTTTTCTATGAAGTACACATTCTCTTATCAGATTTTATTTTTACTTTTTATTTTTACTTTACTTGTATTGTAAATTCTGACTTCTTACTTATTAAGAAAACGTATAAAAACAATAACACTTTACGAGCCTCAAATCCTCTGCTGCTGGTGCTGCCACGACCACCATACAAATTATAGATACTGTAGTCATAAATAAAAAGCAAAAACGTTACAAAATATGACGGATATTTGAATGCAAAAAATATGCAAGAGTTTATTGATGCAGAACAAACTCATTCAATATACAAATAAAAATGGGAAAATATTTCAAAACAATGCTAAAGTCAAACCAATGTCATTCTTTGTCCAGTTCAAAAAAATATCATAATTTAGCAGTGTCGCGAATACTTTACTTAATATTTTAACTTAGTTTCATTCTAATGTCCAGTTCAAATATGAATAAAAAATTATCAATGAGGGGAAAACTATTTTTATTTTTTTCATCTGGTAAGTTAAGGCGGCATTGAGTTCAACCCCAGAACGCGCAATTTCTTCAATTCAGACAAAAAAATACATGTGGCAAGGTAGTATCTACTAGGTTCTCTATGGGTACCATACCATATAGTTACTAACTCGAACGCAAGGACTTGTATGGAACAAAAACAATTACAAAACTAAGCTGTCACAGTAATTGAACTATGTTCAGATTGGATTTGGCTTAATTATATAAGATATTGATTGTCAGTCACTCAAGTACTATTTATTGGCTTAGGCCAGAGGTCTCGAGTTTGATTCCCATTTAGAACAAATATATATACGAGTATATATGAGATGAGTATTAATAGCTATCATTTAATCTAAAATTATTCAGTATACTCTATATTGTGCATTTTTTGATATAGACCTGTATTCTATGATATCTATGAATGAAAGCGGAATCTCAAAATCAAAATCAATGCCTCGAAAATTCGGCTGAAAAGTGTCGTAATGTGAAACTGAGGGAATTAACACTAGGTTCCCATGATCCCTCTGCCTAGCCTGCTATGTGCGAAATACAAAGTGAAACTAAAAAAAAAGGAAACCTAAATAAATATTAACCGTCAATTAATCCAGGTCAAACGTTATCTGAGTTAACAAGTACCTAAGCATGCCCTTGACACGTTGTTATATATGTAGATTTTGAGATAAGTGGCACATCACTAATCTTTCCATCGATTATAGTAATTGAGATAGTGTTGTGATTTCTGTGATAATTAATATATACAAACATATAAATAGGTAAATAATTATGTACCGGTGTAATTCTTGTGTTAAATAAAATATATAATAATTTTAGTAATTTATTTAAAGAAAAGAAAAGAATAAATTGTGAATACAAATGTTGCATAAAATAAATAAATTATTAAAGAGTGACTGACAACAGAACGAAAAATATCATTCTTTTGTTTAATATGTTATTGTTATTACTTTTATAAATATTTCTTCACAAAATATTATTTACATGTCTTTAATATTATTTATATAATAAAGCGGAAAAGTTTGTTTGTTTGTCTGAACGCTAGGATTTCTGGAACTACTGGTTAGATTTATATTTTTTTGTTTTGTATAAGAGTATTTTCCAGGTGTGCTATAGGATACACAACATCATAGTGTAATTCTTAGTTCGCTTTAAATAACGAAATAACAATAATAATGATATCATAGCATTGCTTTAAGCGCGTGCGCTGCAAAAATAGTTAAAAATATATAAGTACATTGTACTACAAAAACATTAAATTTATTACTTCTAAAATAAAGTTCGCGAGACCCTATATTTGTCTCTAATAATATCTGATAAGTCATAATAAGGCAATTTGTGATAAATATAATAGAAAATTCAAAGGTGATATTTCACCGTTTTATATTTGGCGAAGATATTGAAACTTACGAGTGAAAGATATTCCATCATAAAGGAAATTTTATTAAGATAATCTTAGGCATGTAATTTGTGCGTATAATTTTCGAGAAAATTAAAATGATTCAACACGGTTTACGGCCGTAAGCATAGGCCCGAGGTCCGCGGGGGGCGCCCTTGCCGCCGATGATATCCTCGCATGCAGCCACGTAATACTTGCACTTACTCAAATTTATGAAAATAAGTTTTTCATGATTAAGTGTATAAATTATATCTGTCTGGTGGCAAATGCAGCACAATAAAATAATTATAGCTGGTATGCGGGCGAAGTTGCGAATGGGCTGCTATTCTAATAACAACCATAAAGGAGTAGTGGTTTAACATCTTCTCGGGCTCTTGAGGGAATAGATTATTTTCAAAGCGCGGCGCTAAGTTCTGCTACTTAGCACGCAATATCTTGAAAATTGATTGGACAGTGGGGAAACCTAGATCTTAACCATAGATCCCCTCTGCCTAACACGATGTAAACTTTTTTTAAATATATCTTGAATCAAGCTGGATTTGTACTTAAGTAAAATAATTAACTAAAAAGAGTTTTTTTTTTAAATATAATCTATTCCTAAGTGTCACTTGAAGAGAAACAACCTGCAAATTTAACAAATCGTTTCTCTGATCTGGTAACAAAACAAAGCGCGGCGTTGAGCTACCTTGCTGTATGCGGGATACAGCGTGAGGCTATTCATTTATTTCTTGATTATATTTTTTTCGGATCAAGCTTTTAACTAGAAAGAAAAAAAAATATAATATAATCACTTCTGAAGTGTGATTTGTAAAGTAACAATCAGTAGGTACATATATTTAATAAAATGTTTAACCTTAAAAAATATTTCCTTTAAAATATAATTCATATATTGGAACAGCTGTTGGGTTTATTTGGTACGTTAATAAGATAATGAACTTTGTAAATATTTTATATAGAAAGTAGTATTTTTTATATTAATGTTTTTTTTAAATTAAATTTTGCCTTATGCGTTTTCCCTCATATAACAAGACAAGACAAGAGTGTTGCGACATTCCCTTCCACATTTTCTCATCAATTTTTAAGACATTGTGTGTTGAGCGGGTTTTCAACGAAAAGTTTTTTTTTATTTTCTAGTAGTTCTAGAAAATAAAAAAATAATCCTCATTCTCTCGAGTCGGCATCGAACCCACAGCCACATCTTACAGTCGGACTCAATAATAATGCTAAAAATATATTTTTGCTGAATGGTTGTGATTCAGAGGTCAAATCCAATTGTTTTATTTTATTATTGATATAGAGGTAAATTAATCTTAAGATGTTCCCTTGGTCTAATAACACAGATTGTAAGGAAAAAAAATACCTATAAATAAATATTAGTATATTAAATATATATTTATTATACCAATATAATAATATTGGTATATTAAATAGATAATTAAAGGAATAACGTTTAAATTTAATATTAAAAGTAATTTGAAAACGATCTCGGATTCATTTCTGCGATGTCTGACGAGTACTCGACACTCGTTAAGGAATGGCTCGTACTGGTTTCGCTCGAAACGGGAATCGAATCTGTAAAGGTCATTTTAAAGTAAAGTAACTACTTAACATTTATGCCAGTGTAATTATTTTTAGTTTAATTTATACATTATCACACAAAGGAAAGAAAATTTAAATTTATTTGATTATTAATTTTATAAATACTAAAATGTATCTAATGTTTGTTTGCTTAAAAGACTGTCGTGGTGCAGGAGCTCAAGCGGGCGACAGTAAGCGCGACGGTCGTAAGTTTGATTTTCACTCGGGGGAACGAAATATATATTTTTTTATATCCTCGCTCTGGTAATGAAGGAAAGTTCGACGTTGAGTTCTGCCACTCAACACGTAAATACAAAAATATATATGTGAAATGAGAGCCTATTTAAATGTTAAGTAATGCCGCAGTTTTTTTACTTTTTAACTTGGCTGGACACACAGGCGCGTGTTTTGGTATCAGTGTTGTTACACTTTTAGATTGGATTTTTTTTTAGGTAATTCTCTTTTTAACCGACTTCAAAAAGGAAAATGTTTATTAGTTTGTAAATAAAATTCTTAGTAAGTCGTAGCTCCGTTACACTAAACTTGTTACACTAAATTATGTTTAATATATTGGTATTGTTGCAATCTTAGTTAATTTAAGTCTTAACTTAACTTAACTTAGCTTCACGCTTTATCCCTAGCGGGGTAGTCACAGAGAACGGAGCGCCAAACGCTACGGTCTCAACATACCTCTTTCACCTCGTCCACTGTCATCAACCTCATCATACATGGGGGTCCTCCGGGGGGTTCTCATGCTTTTTACATGACCTTCCTCCAGTATCTGTAGATACTGTGTTTTCGAAGGTCAACCGATGTCTCCACCTACCTCTCTTACCGCTCACTTTTCCATCATAAATCTTTTTTGCCATTCTTTCATCACTCATTCGTTCGACGTGCCCAAACCAGCCAAATTGTAAGTCAATAAAGCAAATTATTAATTATTAGTTTTATAAATTTATTTATAAAACCAGGCCAGTCGTGGCGCAGGGGCACAAAGTGTGACTGTAAAATCGACTGGTCGTGGGTTCGATCCCCACTTGAGGAGATTAAATATTTATTTAAATTTGTATTTCCATTTCTTCGCTCTGATGTCAAGGCAAAGAGCGGCGTTGAGTTCCGCCACTTAACCCGAAATACCTCCAGAATTCGGCGGAAAGAGGGGAATCGAGTCTTAACACTAAGTTCTGCTGCGTGGGGGATACAGCTGATAAAAATAAAAAAAACAAGATATTTTTAAATTTCTGTATCTGTTAAACGTTTCAGACTAAATAGACAGGAATAGAGTTAAATCACTCTGCTTTTGGCGACATGACGTGTTGATTAATAGAACTATTAGATCCATTGTCTCAAACAGAAGTTAAAACTATAAATTAAATCAGCAGTTAGCTCTTCTTAAAGAAGATTTGTAATACAGTCACATTCTCTACTTATAATTACGTATTGTTCGATTTGGCTCACCTGTATCCTCATTGTGTATCTATTGTTATTACTAGCGAGCCACATGTGGCTTCGCCCGCTTAAACTTGTTGTTATATTTTAGCCAAATTATACAAAATACTGTATTTTTTTTTATTTAAATTTGTTCAGTAGTTTTTGCATGAAAATGGTACAAACATCCACACTCACAAGCTTTTTTTTAGCTTCCAGCTGTATACCGCACATAGCAGGGTATGTAGAGGGAATCTAGTGAATTCTTGAGGCACATATCACAAACTTTGACATTTATAATATTAGTATGATTTTTCTTAATTATTAGGCCATCGTCAGCCAATGGGTTAGCGTCCGATTATAAAGGCCATGGTTGTTGGTTCGATTTCCATTGGAAACTGAAAGTTTCTTTTTTACTTAATTGGAAAGTTTTTTTTTATTTTAAACAAAAGATAATGGTATGGCTGATCATTTCCCTGATCTGGTAAAACGAAACTCGTGAAACTGAATAAAAAAAATCAAGATCAATAGTGATCAAATGTCCGCACCATTCACTGCACTGCAATGTCATATTCATTGTAATTATTGAACAAAAAAGAAAAAAAACTAGATATTTTAAATGTTGTAATAATAAATAAATAAATATAAAAAAAGTTTAATGAAAAATATATAGATATATATACATAAATATTATAAGGAAGGACAAAAGTATCGATAAAATATGTATTTATATTTTTATGTAGTTATGAAGCCGGTCGTGGCATAGGAGGTTGCTAACGCGACTGGTTGTGGGTTTGATTACCACTCGAGGAAATGAAATATTCAATATTTTTATTTCACAAATCTGGTAACAATGCAAAGTGCGGAGGTAATGTGAAAATGTAGAATGAAAATATCTTTTTGGGAACGGAGAGCCTTAACATAAGCTATCCAAGTTCCCTCTGCCTATCCTACTATGTGGGGGATACAGAGTGAAGTAAAAAAATGTAGGGAGTAAAAATAGAGCGTCTGGCAGTTTTAGTTCCAGTTGCGGTTTATAAGTATTTAAAATTAGATTTTTTAAATAAAAAATAATTATATAGAGAAAAAGAGACACGAACCAGACAAGGACTAGATCTGTAAAGTTTATCAGTTTTAAATAATAAAACTTCAGTGTAAACAACTTCCTATATTTCATCAAGGGTTCAAACTAAGACTTAATTACCTAATTTTGTAGGTCGAGGCAAAGCGCGGCGTTGAGTTCCGCCACTCAACACGCAATGCCTCCAGAACTCGGCGGAAAGTGGAAAACGGTGTCTCTTAACACTAGGTTCCTCCTGCCTACCTTGCTGTATACGGGATACAGCGTGAAGCTGATTTTTCAAATAAAATGCCTATTACTTCCAAATATATCTTATCTGACTAATTTTATAAATGTAAAACTTTGTGAGAATGGACTTAGTTCCACATATAAAATACTGAAGGGGCTTAAAGAAATTTTACAATAATATAGCTTATACATCGGAATAACACATAAACTAAAAAATATGTAATTATTTTGAATTTCGCTATAATATAACAATAAGTTTAAGCGGGCAAATCCGCGTTTAGGTCACTAGTATAAATTTACAATTAGGACTAATAAGCATGTATTATATATTAAATGACGTTGTCGAAATAAATAATAATATTAATAATAATAATGACCCTTATTTCATTATCAAAATGATGATCTATTAAGCGCGTCTGCTAAATTTCGTAAACGTTTGTCCGTCTGTTTGCTTATCCACAAATTTCTCAGAAACTAAGACTTAGATCGTGATATTTTTTTTTTTATTTTAAACAGATATATTTGAAGCCACTTTAATTTCTAAATATTTTTTTATAAAATTCCACCTTAGCAGTCAAAATTGGACTATAGGTGTGGAGTTACCTAAAGAAGACCTTGTGTTTGTATGTCCTAATGAAAATATGACGTAATTCTGATTCATTTATCTACACTTGAAGGTTTAATATTAACCTTACTTGAACTTTAAATGTTATTAACGTACAGTGAAACATAATTCCATAGTTTTGAAGGTCTTTTGTGGATGAACTTGATGTAAGAAAATTCTGAGTTCATTCACAAAAGACCTTTAAAACTAAGGAATTATATTTCACAAAGTTAGTATAAACGGAAACGGAACTCTAAGGAGTAGAATTCTATAATATGACTTTATTATGGAATTCTACTCCTTGATCCGTTTTTGTTTGTTTAAGCATAGGGAACTTACTTAGTGAATTGTCACTTTATTACTTTGTCACTAGAGGTAATAGATATCCATGTACCTAAACAAAATATTGAAAAAATCTAATCAGCTTCTATCTCTTCTTTTCTTCTATCATGGTAGGCTTAGGGAACCTAGTGTTAAGACACTCCACTTACCACTTTCCGCCGAATTCAACACCGCGCTTTGCCTCGATACTAGAACTAATAATCAAAAATTTAAGTAGGCTTAAGCAAAAATTTTAAATTATATATTTTTTCCAGGTTAGAAATAAAATTCAATTTGAAATATACTTACATAATAAATGGAATTATTTATAAATCTTTACTATTCGGGAATTAAGATTTTTACTACCATTTCCTGTTTTTATTTCATAATTCTTTGTTAAATTTATTTTTTGTCTGAGTGTGACGTACAAGCGATTGTCATTCGACCTTTAAGATCCCACATGGAATGAAACCTTGTACCTTGCCGCTAGTAATGACATAGAGTTGTACTGTACTTGTGACTGTATCAAGGGATCTGAGAGAATATAATTCACTCCCGTAGTAGAGATCGAATCTACAAACACCTACAATTCTTGAAATTACACAATATAAGCTCAAAAACATAATCATAAATACGTATTCTTAAGACATTATGAAATTTAGAAAGGGCTTTTATTGCACAATACTATTAGATACAGTTTTCATTTTTTTATTGCTTGCGGTAATTTGGTCACATCAATATAGCTGGCCTTGCGGGGACCGAGTGAAAGTGAAATATGTACATTGTACCATAGCATACTTCCATGTATTGCGATAGAGCCTTCCGCTAATAGTGAGTCATTTTATAAGGTTTTGAATTGGTTAGACATTTAAGAATTAGTTTGTGACAGGATATGATAAAGAATAAATAAAATAAATCAGCTTCACGCTGTATCCCGCACACTGCAGGGTAGGCAGAGGGAACCTAGTGTTACGACACTCCGTTCCCCACTTTCTGCCGAATTTTGAAGACATTGCGTGTTGAGTGGCAGAACTTAACGCCGCGCTTGTCCTCGACACCAGACTGAAAGAATGGAAATATAAATTTAAGTAAATATTTCATCTCCTCGAGTGGGGATCGAACTCATAACCAGTCGGTTTTACAGTCACACTTTGTGCCCCTGCGCCACGACTGGACTCATCGATGATAAAGAATACGGTTAAAAATGCGTTGAGTGAATAATTGTTCTTAATAAATGATAACTGAGGCCAGCCAGACGTGGGACTGTAAAACGTGACGGGTTGTGAGTTCGATTCCGAAATGAAATTTTTAATATTTTAATTTCTTCGCTCTGGTGTCGGAAAAGCATCGGCGTTAAGTTTCGCCGTGTATTCGTTTCGTATTGTATTTAATATAATTTCCTAAAACAAATGTAAGAAAAAATTTGTAACTTATTTGTTTATACACTTCCGTTTACTTCTTATTTATTAGCCTTTTGTTAAAACTTTGACGACTTTACCAAACATTTTAATATTACAAGTTTATAACATTACGTGACACTGTTGATGTGAAGGAAATATATGGAAATTATCTAAACATTGTTAAGGCTATAATGATAAAAAGTAATAATAACTTCAGAATAGGACTTCAGAATAGAAATAGAACAATATATGGTGTTCGCTTCATAGAATATTTACATTGTCAAGAAGCCTCATTGTTTTAAATGATTCATCAGAGATCCTTGAGAACGTCACTTAGCGCTATGAACTTTTGTAGGCAGCGGCACAGCGTCCGCCTGAGAGAGACACAGGTTCGATTTGCACTTGGGAATGATAATGATGAATGAATTTTTAATTTATTTTTATTTTTAAACCAAAAAAGCGCAGCATTGATTTTCTCCACACGATCGGTCTACAAAATAGGGCGATGCGCGGGGAACGGAGTGTCTTAACACTTAGTTCTCTCCTTAATACTAAGTTCCCAGTAACATGGGAAGGCACGAGTTCGAATCACAAATTTTCTATTGTCCTAATAGATGGAAAAAATTGTGTCTTCTCTCTTCCCTGATTTTTCTGATGATTTAATGTATAAGAGGACGAGGATTTGAGAATTGAAATAAGTTCAAATAATATAAGGTGCATCCGAAAAGATTATATATATTTGTGAAAAATAAAATAATTTATATATAATTAGATATAATTTTCACAATTTTGTAACAGAGTAGGTATTTTTCGATTTTGGAAATGTTCAAAATCTATATTAACTTTTATTTCATTCACATTTATTTTTACAAGCCTTCTTTTTCTACATAGCATTAGTCTTGGCGTTTGTTGCCAAGGTGTACCTTCCGATTCAATCCACTCCTCTTCTCAAATTAAAAAATGATGATTTAATTAAAATCAGCTTCACGCTGTATCCCGCACACAGCAGGGTAAGCAGAGGGAACCAGAAAGACACTCCATTCCCCACTTTCCGCCGAATTTTGGAGGCATTTCGTGTTGAGTGGCGGAACTCAACGCCGCGCTTTGCCTCGACACCAGAGCGAAGAAATGAAAATATAAATGTAAATAAATATTTCATCTCCTCGAGTGGGGATCGAACCCACAACCAGTCGATTTTACAGTCACACATTGTGCGCCTGCGCCACGACTGGCCTCCTCTTCTCAGTACGTAATATATACATTTGTTCATATTACACAAGTTTTAGCCTTAGTTAGGGACGTTCTTAGTATTTAACTGAGATTAAAACGGGATACATGTAATATTTGTACTGATTTAATGATATAAATCAACGTTAATTGCTGTTTCTGCGTACGTGATTGTAAGTTTTCAATGATATATATATTTGTGTTAAATACTTGAAGGTACTAAAGTTCCAATAGAAGGGCTTGGTTTTAGATTGCAAGGTCGCATTGAATGAATGATTGTATAAATCAAACCTCTAGATGAACAGTGTTTCAAGTATAAGATATACAACATTTTTATATATTTCTTAATGTAATTGGATTAATCTGGGCCAGTCGTGGCGCAGGGGCACAAAGGTTCGATCTCCACTCGAGGAAATTAAATATTTATTTAAAATTATATTTCCATTTCTTCGCTCTGGTGTCGAGGCAAAGCTCAGCGTTGAGTTCCGCCACTGCTGAGTGGCGGAACATGCATGAACAGCACACAATAATGCCTCCAGAATTCGGCGGAAAGTGGTGAACTTAGTGCCTTAACACTAGGCTAGGCTCCCTCTGCCTAACCTGCTGTGTGCAAGATATAGCACGAAGCTGATTATTAAGTAGATTAATGTGATGAAACTCGTATATATTGAGGCAGTCGTGGCACGGCACGGCACTGATCCTGATTGTAAACTTTTCCTCGACTTTGGTAAGAAGACACAGTGCGGTGTTGAGTTTCTCACCCAATACGAAATGTCCAATGACAATAAAAGCTGGTGAATGTATTAGAAAAAACTTCTAATTCGATCTTAGGCATTAATGCTCCATTTTTCATTATTTACGTCAATTATCGATTTAAATTATATTTCTTTATTTCTAAAACAATAAAATAGACATATAAAAGCATTTTTTTCTTCTAATATTCAATAAAATCCGAAATACAAAATAATAAAATGAAAAAGAAAAAGAAAGAAATTATTATTTGTCATTTCTTTTAATAAGCTAAAAAAAGAAAAATCCGTTTAGAGAAGAACGTGCTTGAAATTGAAATACAAGATTTATGATATTGAGAGTAATATTAAGATATAAATTAAACCAATATTCTTTTTCATAGATACAAGGAAAAATTACGGCTGCCTTACGCTTCCGTCGTTACCGTTATGTTTAATGGGTGTAAACTTAAAATAAAATGAAAAATAAGCTTACATAATATTTTTAGGAATCAGAAGTGTTTAATATAAAAAAAGAGATAATTCAGGATGGACTACAAGCAGTTTATTACAAAGTTGACTTATACAAACAATATTTCTGAGTGAATAAATGTTAATACACAATCAAATATAGTTAAACAATCATTACTTTCCATTACACAAAGTTAAACAATAACAAAATAATAACAACATGGAACGAACTCACAGTATCAACGCCAACCACCCTGACGCACGGTAACCGACCCGCCAAACGAGGGCGAACCCGAATGCGCACTCGCTTTTATAAGTATGAGTACGGTGGTGGTGGGTATCGATACTCTTCTAACACAGGAAGGGTCCTGCTCGCGCGCAGGATATTCCATCGCACGTTGTTTCCACGATGTTCAGCTCACACGGCCTCTCCTGACCGTGCACCGCCCTCGGCTGCATTGAAGATTTCTTCTGCTGGAGTTTGCCTGCTTCGCCAGTGACTCGAAGCAGCCATCGCAGGAGCACCTGAGCGGCGCCTTCGGAGTTCATTCAGGAGCCATCGTTACAATCTAAATAAGAAATTAGAGATTAATGAAGCACGACAACATACAACGTTGCCTATTCTGTCATTCATCACACAAACAAGGCCCTCATACAAAAAAACTTTCGCAACAGAGATAAAATCACTCCACATTCAAGATCGTTCAGTCATTTAGATCACTGTCTTGCAAAAGTCTCACTCAAACTCATACTTGAACTTGCAAGTTCCCACGTTAAAAACGTGAACCAGGACTACGCCACACGCGCGTCAAATAAACAGGATTGTGCTTCACGCGCGCCAAATAAACAGGACTACGCCTCACGCGCGCCCAATAAACAGGAATACGCCTCACGCGCGCCCAATAAACAGGACTGCGCCTCACGCGCGCCCAATAAACAGGACTGCGCCTCACGCGCGCCAAATAGACAGAGCAGCGCCTCACGTGCGCCAAGTAAGGAGGACTGCGCCACTCGCCAAGAGCGCCTGCTGCACGTCTCCGTGAGCGCGCCAACCGGGCAGCACCCGCCAGGAGCGCGACGACTGCAAGCCTCCGCGAGCGCGCCGACTGCACGCCGTCGCGAGCGCGCCAACTCAGCAACACCCGCCAGGAGCGCGCCGACTGCACGCCGTCGCGAGCGCGCCAACTCAGCAACACCCGCCAGGAGCGCGCCGACTGCACGCCGTCGCGAGCGCGCCAACTCAGCAGCACCCGCCAGGAGCGCGCCGACTGCACGCCGTCGCGAGCGCGCCAACTCAGCAGCACCCGCCAGGAGCGCGCCGACTGCACGCCGTCGCGAGCGCGCCAACTCAGCAACATCCGCCAGGAGCGCGCCGACTGCACGCCGTCGCGAGCGCGCCAACTCAGCAACACCCGCCAGGAGCGCGACTGCTGCACGCCTCTGCGAGCGCGCCGACTGCACGCCGTCGCGAGCGCGCCAACTCAGCAGCACCCGCCAGGAGCGCGCCGACTGTACGCCGTCGCGAGCGCGCCAACTCAGCAACACCCGCCAGGAGCGCGACTGCTGCACGCCTCTGCGAGCGCGCCGACTGCACGCCGTCGCGAGCGCGCCAACTCAGCAGCACCCGCCAGGAGCGCGACTGCTGCACGCCTCTGCGAGCGCGCCGACTGCACGCCGTCGCGAGCGCGCCAACTCAGCAGCACCCGCCAGGAGCGCGACTGCTGCACGCCTCTGCGAGCGCGCCGACTGCACGCCGTCGCGAGCGCGCCAACTCAGCAGCACCCGCCAGGAGCGCGACTGCTGCACGCCTCTGCGAGCGCGCCGACTGCACGCCGTCGCGAGCGCGCCAACTCAGCAGCACCCGCCAGGAGCGCGACTGCTGCACGCCTCTGCGAGCGCGCCGACTGCACGCCGTCGCGAGCGCGCCAACTCAGCAGCACCCGCCAGGAGCGCGACTGCTGCACGCCTCTGCGAGCGCGCCGACTGCACGCCGTCGCGAGCGCGCCAACTCAGCAGCACCCGCCAGGAGCGCGACTGCTGCACGCCTCTGCGAGCGCGCCGACTGCACGCCGTCGCGAGCGCGCCAACTCAGCAGCACCCGCCAGGAGCGCGACTGCTGCACGCCTCTGCGAGCGCGCCGACTGCACGCCGTCGCGAGCGCGCCAACTCAGCAGCACCCGCCAGGAGCGCGACTGCTGCACGCCTCTGCGAGCGCGCCGACTGCACGCCGTCGCGAGCGCGCCAACTCAGCAGCACCCGCCAGGAGCGCGCCGACTGCACGCCGTCGCGAGCGCGCCAACTCAGCAACACCCGCCAGGAGCGCGCCGACTGCACGCCGTCTTGGAAGCCGGGTTACTTCGGGAGCTCACTCCAAACAGCAAGCCCTTGTCACGTGTATTCAGCGCATACACACATTAATCACTCTACAACATTTTTTTAATAAATAATTAAACCAAAATTAATGATAAATTTTCTTAAAATGCCGGTTTCAAAAGAACTCTTGGTGAGAGAAATTGCCAGCATATCATTTTGAAAATATCCTACAAGCCTTAATGCTTATTGTACTTGTTCAATATTAACGGGATTGAGTGCATTAAGTAACGTAACATAACGTGAGCTCGGTCGGACCTGACCATGATTAACACTGAACCACGTACTCAACTTTGGCGGTAAAGACACAGTTGTGTCACATTGGCAGACAACGCACCTTTCCGAATGCGCCTGGTATCAAGAATTAGTTGAAAACACTTCTTATAAGAATATTAAAGGTGTAGCGAGAACTACACTATAACGTTATTATTATTATTCCGATTTCACAATTATTGCCTTGAGCTTCTATTCAGATCGAGCTTTAGTAAAAATGTTTCTCTTTATGTCCAATTTTCTTATAAAATGAACAAAGAGGTTTAATGTTGCTATTGTTCCCGTTGGCGGAGCTTCGTTCCTTCTAACATATGTTCTCAGCATGACTGAGTTGGCCGTATTCAAAACATCTGTTTTCGAGTCAACTCAAACCTTCGGAGCTGCGATTTATTATTGCACTAGACAAAACGCGTCTGCCAAAGGTACGATAGTCAATTTTCGCGGGTCGGTTTAATATATGTCGATAAAAACGAAACAAGGTTTTCCGTCGTAAGGTTGGCGTTGGTGGCTGCCGCGCGAACTTGTATGTCGCTAATACCGTAGACCACTATTTGAACCATGAGTTCTTCGCTAAGGCCTTTAATAATGCGTAAGCGCAATAATAATTGTCGTGCATATTCCGCGTACGATAAAAAATTATTTGACGTAGTGTTTAGAACTTCCAGAAGTATTTGCACTTTATTAATTTTTTGAGGGCACAGCGACTTAAATTCTTTTACAAAATTAGACCATGAGCGTTCATGAGTGTTCCACTCATTTAGCCAAGTGTTTGCGTCGCCTCTCAAACAATGTGCAACACGGGAAAAACACTTAAAATCGTCCCAATGGTTCGCACGCCTAGCTCTATCCACTTCAGTGCACCACACTTCGAAGTTATTTATTGCCGGGTCAAAGTTTGAGACATAATAATTGCTGGGTTTATTTTTTGCTAGGAAGCCTAATGCATCGACGAGTGTTTGCGTTGTAGGATTATGATTTTTTTGTAACGGAGGTGTATCACTAAGAATAGACGATGAGATTTGCGTACTACTGGCCATACTCGCCTCTATGGCCGTCAATCGCGATATAATCGTACCCAACGCGGTTTTCGTAATACTGTCGGGAGTGTCGGACAGTGATTTATTTTGACGACGGTTTGAGTAATCGGGACCTGCTTGCGACCTTTCGCGCGATTGAAGATTTTTGCGACTGCGCGAATAACTACGACCTGAACGACGCGAGCGTGATCTACCACGACGAGAACGCGGGCGAGACCTGCGGCGATGTGAGTGCGGACGAATTCTTTTATGACGCGACTGCGAAAGACGCCTACTGAGTCGCGGGGCTTCATCTCTACGATTGTCACCATCTAAAACGCGAGGCGGCGTCAAGGCCAACTTTTCACAAGACACGCGTAACATTTCTTCGAAAGGGAAGAAACGCGAACAGACTGTTTCCTTTTTATTACACTAATGTACGTCGTGTCGGCGGGAATCAACGACAGCTTGCTTTCATCAAACTAATGCGCACTGTTTTAGTGGAAAATAACGATTGTTTATTTTACCCTAAGCTAATTAAATGTGAGCGGTAAATCTAATCCCACTTCTGATTTTAGGAATCAGAAGTGTTTAATATAAAAAAAGAGATAATTCAGGATGGACTACAAGCAGTTTATTACAAAGTTGACTTATACAAACAATATTTCTGAGTGAATAAATGTTAATACACAATCAAATATAGTTAAACAATCATTACTTTCCATTACACAAAGTTAAACAATAACAAAATAATAACAACATGGAACGAACTCACAGTATCAACGCCAACCACCCTGACGCACGGTAACCGACCCGCCAAACGAGGGCGAACCCGAATGCGCTCTAGCTTTTATAGGCATGAGTACGGTGGTGGTGGGTGTTGATACTCTTCTAACACAGGAAGGGTCCTGCTCGCGCGCAGGATATTCCATCGCACGTTGTTTCCACGATGTTCAGCTCACAATATATATTATGTCAGAATAAGTAAACGTGAAGGCTATGGGTTCGATTCCCATTCAAGAGAATTAATTATTGTTCCAGTAGTGGTTTGAATATGGGAATAATAAAACGAGCAGCGTCACATTCTGTTTAGTTTATTCGACTGATCATGGCTAACGAAACTGTCTATTTATATATATTTGGACATACTGTCAAATGAGCAACTTTTATATGATAAATTTATACAATCATTAAAGTATTCAAATTCAATTCAATATTACTTATTCAAATAAACTCTTATAAGCACTTTTGAATCGTCGAATTAACATGTAAACAAAAAAGAAGCTACCACCGGTTCGGAAGGCAGTTCTGCTGAGAAGAACCGGCAAGAAACTCAACAGTGGCTCTTTTACATAATGTATTTATCCATATACTATATAATTCAATGTGTAATTAATTATTAGCTATAATTGAATTGAGAATAACATTGTTTATAGGTCTTAAAATAAAAGTTACGCAAAAGGAAATTGAATAATTCTATACAGTGTTGCTAGTGATATTTAACAGTACTTCTTATATGTGAACTTATAAAATATATAAAGTGAATGAATCTACTCAATTTACCAATTAGTGCCAATACTATTATGTATAATTAAATTGATAATAACATACTCTTTTAATGTACTAAAATAAGTATATGATAATAGATAGAAATATTCCATATGGTCTTGGTCGTGCTGTTTAACACTATTTTCATTTTATCGCTATCGTAACAAAACAAAACGCGGCGTTGAGTTTCGCCACTCAACACGCAAAATATCGAAATCGGGAGAATAGAGAAGGGAACACTAGGTTCCTTCTGCCTACGCTAGCGCGGGATAAACGACGATGATGTTTTGTTTGTTGTCGGCTTTCAATTTACTCTGCTATTTACCCGCAAAATGCGGAAGGTGTGCTTTTAAAAACGTTTATATATTATAGTCATTGTTAGAAATCGGAAGCGGTTAACGTTTAAAAAAATAATAAAAACACATATTGTCTGTATGTTTCGAAACTATTTGGAAAGAGGTACTATGTAATTGCAATAAGTGATATGTAACACCTAAGAACAATACTTCACACGAGTTTCCTTTCAATAAGGCCCGTTGCCTACAAGCGACTACCCCCGATTGACACAATTCCACTGCTTTTTCACGTAAATCTACCCTCTTTTACACGAGTTCGCTAACAACATATATATTTTATTTTTTCCGTTCCGTTCTAAAAAATACTTTGGTATAAATAACTTTATATAAATTATCTCATGGTAAAATTACGTTGACCCCTCAATGACTCAATGAGTTTTGGTGATGCATTTGTTTACAAATGCATATCTTAAAGTTTATGAATGTTATTTTTTTATATAATTTCAGCTGTCTTTGCCTGGGCATTGACCGTGAAGTATAGGTCAAAATACGGCTTCAATTTTACGCTAATTTTACGTTTAATGACTCACTGTTGCGTAGTCAGAAAGTATCTAACAGTACTTACACACCTGGTTCGTGAAAATATTTAATAATATTTAAAAATAATATTTAAAAAAAGAAACCAGTCGTGGCGCAGTGGCACAAAGTGTGACTGTAAAACCGACTGGTTGTGGGTCCGATCCCCACTCCAGGAGATGAAATATTTACTTAAATTTATATTTCCATTTCTTCGCTCTGGGAGTCGAGGCACAAGCGCGGGGTTGAGTTCTGCCACTCAATATGCAATGCTTCTAGAAAGTGGGGAACCGACCTTAACACTAGATTCCCTCTGCCTACCGTGCTGTGTGCGGGATACAGCGTGAAGCTGATATTTAAAAGAACCGATCAAGTAGGAGTCGGGCTCGCCCTCCGAGGTGTCCGTACAAAAATTGGAGGTCTCGAGGTAATTTTGAAATTTATACGCTTGTTACAACTTATTTATGCTGTTAGCATCTCTGTAGGAAGATTTTTACAAATTTCCGCTACCCAAAGATAATTGCTTATAATAAATTAAATTATCATTTGGTAAAAGATAATGCTATTTATTAAATATTTTTGACATTTTTAAAGTGATATTCCACACTTAGGAAAGAAAAATACTTATTTAGAAAAGAACGCGACAAGGGTGCGATTCCCACTCTAGAAAATGAAATATTTAATATTTTCATTTCTTCGCCCTGGTACTGAGACTAAGCGCGGCGTTGAGTTTCGCCACTTATAACACAATTCAGTGGAATGTAGGAAGTAAAGTGTCTGAGCACTAAGCTCCTTCTGCTTGCCCTGCTAAATGTCAGATACAGCGTGAAGCTGAAAAAACAGATATGCTAACAATATTACTAAGTTGAAACAAATGAATGCGTTATAGTGACAGCGTTTTCACGGCTTCCAATTTTCTTCTTCTTTTCTCTTCTTTTCTTCCAATTATGATTTCTAAACAAAAATCCATAGTGTGGAACAAAACTTTTACAAATGTTAAAAATATGTACTTAAAAGTAATGTTGAAGTAGCTACCTATGAAGAAGCAATACAATGACATAGCAAGACTAATGTTTAAACAATGACAAAATTCCACCTTTATCTTGACAGTTGACAGCTCAACAGGTGTTTGGCACAGTTTAAGTATGAAACGAAACAAATATTTAATTTATAAGGATAATCTGATATTTTGTTTGTATCCTATCTATCATACGGTAAAGAATTTAGTTGATAAATTGGCTGAGTGGAGCTCAGATTGTAAAGTAGGTTTTAGATAATGATAAAATAACTGGAAAATGGATGTTGTTTTTTTACTATATTTATTAAAAACGCTTCAAGCTTAGTTTCACGCTGTATCCCGCTTATAACTGAGCAGACAGATGGATCCTAGCGTCGAGACCCTCCGCTCCCCACTTTCTGATCAATTTTCGAGACATTGCGTGTTGAGTGGCGGAATTCAACGCCGCGTTCTCTCTTGTTGCCAAAACAAAAAAATTAAATAATTCCTCTTGAGTGGGAATGGAATGCACAGTTGTCACGATTACAGTGATACTCGGTGCAGTGGTGAAAATCGTATTACATTTACTTAAAAAAAGATATGGCCGTTTATATCGCAAAAAACGCGTATTTCGACATTATAAAGGGAATCAAAATTAATAGGCCACTTCTAGATAGCACCTACAGGTAAAAGTAGTTCAGGAAAAAATCTCAAAATTTTACATTTTAGGTTAAATCCTATAAAATAATAACTTTAAAAGGGGGGCAAAATTTGGTATTAAAGCCGCTACTGAAAATGAGGAATTTCGGCGTAGCTTTATAACAACATATGGCTTAGTGGTCGGAGCGCTAGTCCGGTTTCCAAGCTAAATTAAAATGTTTATAAGTTTTTTAAATAAATATATTTTTCCTAAGTGTGGAATAATACTTAAAAAGTATCAAAAATATCGATCCTCATATCTTTCACTCTTATAATATTAGTAGCATTTTTCATGATTAGTAGAGCAAAAGAGAGAGAGGAGTCAAAAAAACGTAAAATTTTGATTTGAGTAAAAAATAAAGTACTCACTTCTATATGTATAAAAGAAAATGGACGCTATTGTACTAAAAATATACGCTTCCTTTTTAACGAATATATAATATAAACCGCTAGCAAGCCAAACGCGGCTTCGCTCGTTTTAGCTTCTTGTTAAAGTATAACAAATTTATATAAAATATACTAGCGGACCCGCGCGGCTTTGCCCGCTTGAACTATACGTATATTTGTTAAATATATTTTTGAAATCATTTACAGTTTCCAATAGGATTAGTTAGAAAATATGAAGCATAATAATCAAAATAAACTGAAAATAAGTAAAAGTAATAAGTACTTATTAAAAACAATACCCCTAACTATTTAAAATGAACAAAAAAATAATAAGTAAACGTAACCAACCAACACAAAACCAGCTCATTATCAATATTTTCTTAAAACAAAGGTAAAACAGATATTAAAGTATTAAAATTAAAAGTATTCACCAAATATAATACCAGAATAAAACGAACTTAAGCAAATCAAGAAATTAAAAAATCTAACTAATTTACTACTCGAACAAGCGAAAAAGACCAAAGGCAAAGGAAAAAAAAAACTAATAATAAGCAGCAAATAACCACAAAAAAAACACAGTAGATCGAACATATATGAAAATTTACAAAACCAACTGACCAAGCCCCCGCATTTTGCCGCTCGTAGGCTAAGCCGTCTTGGATCAGTGATATCTTTTAAAGTATATATTATAATGATGTACAGTAAAGTATTATTTCGATCTAGATGAAACTATTATATTTGAGGCGCAGCGGCACGTGTGACTGCAAAACCGACTGGTTGTGGGTTCGATCCCCACTCGAGGAGATGAAATATTTACTTAAATTTATATTTCCATTTCTTCGCTCTGGTGTCGAGGTTAAGCGCGGCGTTGAGTTCTGCCACTCAACACGCAATGCCTCCAGAATTCGGCAGAAAGTGGGGAACGGAGTGTCTTAACACTAGGTTCCCTCTGCCTACCCTGCTGTGTGCGGGATACAGCGTGAAGCTAATTAAATTAAATTAAAACTATTATATTTCTTTTTATAAGAAATAACAAAATTGAATTCCAAATTATTGTAAATATATTGGCCCTGATCGAGTCACAGACAGACAGATTTACTTTCGAATTTATATATACTGTAAGTATGGATTTACATACATTGTAGCCTATGTGTTATTTTGTTGAATAAACTGTATTACAGTAGCGTTTCATCTTAATCCGTTAATTAGTTTCTGCGTTAAAATGGAACAAACATCCATCCTTACAAACTTTCACATTTATAATATTGGTAAGAACATTGACCTTCATAATAAAATAAGAAAGGTAATCATATCTCTAAAATGTAGCAAGAGTTTATTACAACCTTTTTAGAACAATATTACGAAAACTCTTCACGTTTAAATGTATTTGCTTGAAATTAAGTAGTACTGTACTGGTGTCTGAAGAATAATTAAACAAAAAATTTATTGATATGTTTTATTTATTGATCAGTAAATAACTTCTTATTCTCATTGGAAAAACACACAATAAGTTACAAGTGTTCCGACATTGACATACGAGTATATCAATCTTTTACGTGACCGAATTGTGGAATAGTTGAAAAACTAATTTTTCAACTATTCCAAACAGTTCGAATGTGAGTTCGATTCTTACTGAAGGATGACTAATAATTGATTAACTTTTTTTTATTATTTTAGAAAACGTGTAAAAAATCTATGCAGCCGTACTCGACTTGGACGGTTTCCAAAACGAGCGAGTTCCACGTTACAAATCTTATATATTTTAGATATTATATTATTTAGATACCTCAAATATATAAATCCGTTCAGCGGTTCTGGAGATATGAAGCAATAAAGAGTATTTATTACACACATACATACAAGATACGCGCGAAAAACATAACCCTTCCTTAGCAGTCGGGAAAAATGTATATAAATTCATGACAATCTTATTATTTGAAGTAAGATGTTAACAAGCAAGTATTGAACATCCGAGTTTATATTTACTTACATTTTACGTATATAACGATAGCTATGACCGTATTTACCCTTAAACATTAAAACATATACTCTGTACAAATTATGTTGTAATAAGAAATATGATCTGTATGAAACCGTAAAGTTGTGCAACGGTGATGGGTTCGATTTCCACTCGAAGAAATAATTATATTTAAATTATTTTTTCAGCTTCGGAGCGTGTTAACACAAGATTCCCTTTGGTAAGCCTGCCATGCGGGAAAAGCGTGAGATTACATAATTTTCTATCATTTAACTATAGGACCTTAACACCCCGCTTTATCTTGTCGAGTGGAGATCGATCCTACAACTGTCGTTATTACATTCAGATGCATTTCCACTGAGTCACTACAGCCTCGATTTTAATAATGTCTATAATAGCGCAATTTTGAAACAATTCTTGAAAAGAATTGTAGTTATTTAGCAAAAACATTACAATTTAGTTCACAAAATTTGCCGCCAGTCATAGCTATTACAATTTTGTAATTGATGTGAATAACAATTACTTTGTACGTACAAAATGAATGAAGTAATGTCCGACTCGTAATAATGTCAGTCATTATTTGTGATTTACTCAAAATATATAATTTTGATGTTGAGTCACAGCGGCACAGCATCTTACTGTAAACGTGGTGGTTTGGGGCTCGATTCCCATTTAGGGGAATAAATGAATTTCATTTCCACGCTCTGGTAACAAGACAAAGCGCGGTGTTTAGATCAGCTCCTCATGTCTCGAATATTGTGGGATAATGAGAAACTTAACACTGGGTTCCCTCTACCTACCTTGTTATATAGTAAGGTGATTTTCATAGATGTTCAACAAGCTTCAAAAACTTTGAAGTTTTTTTAAAAAGCTATCATTTGAATAAAAAAATAAACAATAGTGAATAATGACATAAAAATAATTATAAAACAATAATAAAAATACAATACAAAAAAAGTATGTCCTCATACTTTTTCTTAACAAAGGAAATATGATTAGTTTTTGCGAAAAATATTCTATTATATCAATAATAAGTGACCTTAATATTATTAAACATAACTTCAAGAACAGCTCGGTTGAATACCGCCACACAACACGTGATGTCTCGACGAGTGGGTGCTAAAATGAGATGATGCCTATAAAATGTTTATGCTTGTGGTATATGCGGGATACAGCGTGAAGCCAAAAATATTTAAAAAATGTGTTTTTTTTTATTATAAGAAAAAATAACACCGCGAACATAGGTTCTCCGTGCCCTTTTCTCTTCTTTTTTTCCTTTTGTTTTGTATATTTTTTTACCTCAGTGCAAATGTACATACAAATAAAGATAGACGCTCGTTTTAACTACTTTATGTCTGTATGTATGTCATAACAATGGCCTTCTTAGTTAAGTTACGAATACTCTCATGCCTTCACAGTGTGTTTAACCTATGCCTTTGCGCAAGACGACTTGCATAATATACATATATTATGTGTATGTGAATGATGTATTTGTTTTTGTTTATGTTATATGAGACCAGTCGTGGCGCAGGGGCACAAAGTGTGACTGTAAAACCGACTGGTTGTAGGTTCGATCCCCACTCGAGGAGATGAAATATTTACTTAAATTTATGCGACAAGCGCGGCGTTGAGTTCTGCCATTCAACACGCAATGCCTCCAGAATTCGGCAGAAAGTGGGGAACGGAGTGTTTTAACACTAGGTTCCCTCTGCCTTACCCTGCAGTGTGCGGGATACAGCGTGAAGCTGATTTATATATACGAGTTCTACAACTAAGCACGGAGATCTTCGTGACATAGGAGCAGAAGCGTGTGACTGTAAGCGCGACGATTATAGCTTCGATTCCAACTCGGAATAAAATATTTATTTTTTTAATGCCTCGAAAATCCGGCTGAAAGTGAGAAACGAAAGTGTTTTAATTTGAACGGAGTATTTTAACACTAGGTTCCGAGGTTCCTTTTGCCGCCTCTGCTGCTGTGCGCTAAGTATACAGCGTGGAAAAAAAATATACACAAAATTCCTTCTATATAACCAAAAGCACTTCCTAAAAAGGTTCATTTTAATTAAAATTGTATTTACTTGCGCGTATTAAGCTCATAAATGTCCCCAAATTTTCATAGTAATTGGTACAAGTTTAACAATTATAACTATTTGGATCTAACCGTGTGACAATAACCGTTAACCCTAACAATCCAATTCATTTTAACGAGTTAACTAGAATATTTTAAACGTTAAAAACAAATTTCAATATTATTGTTTCGGCAACAAAATCAATTACTGGTTTATTTATTTTCTGTGTGTTTTGTTACAGCACTCTCCGTTTTTTTTATACTTAAAAAAAAAAAATCAGTTTCACGTTGTATCCCGCACACAGCAGGCAGCGGGAACCTTAACTTAAGACACTCTGTTTCGCTCTTTCCGCTGAATTGTAGAGGCATTACGTGTTGATTGGCGGAACTCAACGCCGTGGTTTTGCCTCGAAACCAGAGCGAAGAAAATGAAAATATAAATACATATTTCATCTCCTCCAGTGAGGAGCGTGGATTCGAATCCACAACCAGTCGCATTTACAGTCACACTTTGTGCCCCCGCACCACGAATGATCTTAACTTAAAACACTTTATCTTTTATCTTTTATCAAGATACCATAATTCGGTGGAAATTTGGAAACCGAAGTAGTCTTAATGGAAATGGAAAGCCTTAACTCTAGGTTCCCAAGTTCTCTCTAACTACAGAGGCTAAAAAAGTCCTCTCTGATTAGTCTGATATGCGAGATAGGTACGCCATAAAGCAAAAAAAACGCCATATTATTTATTCTATAAAATGCAGAAAACATGTATAAGTAAAAACTTCACAGCTATGTAAGTAGTTGTAGGAAGTCATTTTATTAAGGTTATACTGTAAGCCCTTATTTGGTTACATATATAAATTAGACATGTTACATAGCTCACCTTGTACAAATAATCTAAAATTGTTATTCTGGAAATTAGAGAGATAAGTATTATTAACTTAGGCTTTCAAGCATTTGTGCTAAATTTCGTAAGTGGTATTGAGATGTCTTTATTAATTTGTTCAATGTATATTATAGGTAAATTCCAACTTTGGGGTAATTCAAGTTTTACCAAAATCTGTTCGGAAATTTTGAGATTCCATTGGGTAATTGATAGGGATTTGAAATCGGTTTATTGTTTCAAATTTATCTTCAGCTTCACGCTGTATCCCGCATATGGCAGGATAAATGGAACCTACTGATAAAACACTCCTTTACCCACTTTCCAAAGAATTTTTCGAGACAATGCGTGTTGAGTGGCGGAACCTACCGTCATCCATTACTTTGTTGCCAGAGTAAAAAAAAATATTAACAAATAATAATTTATTTCTACGAGTGGCTATAAAACCCACAACCGTCGCGTTACAGTCACACCTTTGTGATCCTGCGCCACGACGGCCTCAATTTATTAAAGGTTTAATTTTTCTAAATTTCTTTTATATAATCTAAGCATATTAAAATAGGAGAAGAAAAATATATAGAGTAGATAAGTACGTCGAAAAGTTCATACTCGGTAATGGCTGAGTCGCTTAGTTAAATAAAGTATGTCAGAATGATGAATGAGGTTAAACATACAATTTGAACATTTAACTTTTTTGTGTTGCACTGAATGAAAGATTTAAACTTATTTTAGAGTTAAAAAAAAACCAAATCAAATCAGCTTCACGCTGTATCCCGCACATAGCAGGGTAGGAAGAGGAAACATTTCGTTCCCCACTTTCTGCCGATTTCTGGAGGCATTGCGTGTTGAATGGCAGAACTCAACGCCGCGCTTAACCTCGACACCAGAGCGAAGAAATGGAAATATAAATTTAAGTAAATATTTAATCTCCTCGAGTGGGGATCGAACCCACAACCAGTCGGTTTTACAGTGACACCTCGTGCCACTGCCCCACCACTGGCTTCTTTCCTGGCCTGGTATTTTAGAGTTGGTTGTAAGTTTTTAGGAAGATTATAATTACCTAGATATTTTCTTAATTAGGTTTTTTACTATAAATATTTAAAACTATGTAAAGTAGAGTAGGCAGAGGCAAACTAGTGTCAAAACAATCCGTTACTCAATTTCCACTAAAATTTCGAAACCTTTTCGCCATGTGGAATGGTGAAACTCTAAGCCATGCTTTCTCTTGTAACCACAGCGAAAAAAAGATTTATTCTCCCAGTGGAAATAGAACCCACAACCGTCACATTTACAGTCAGACGCTCTACAGCTGCGCCACGACGGGTACTTTTATTATTTTTTAATTTTGATTATTATATATAATTTGGTAAAATTAAGATAAAAAAAATAATACTATTAAGTTATAATATGTGAACATATGAAGACAAACAATGGATCATAGAAAAAACTGTCACTAGGATTATCTTAATGACAGCTTTATTTTAGAATATTTTTCTGCATTCTATTATTACAAAATGTAATAAATTACATTAAGCTAGACATTTATATTGCCTATTCAAATAGAAAATCAACTTTTGAATCGTAGAATGAAATGAAAATGAGGTACCATATTATATTATTTTTCTATTATATTGGCAACATTTTGTAATTTTTTTTAAGTATTAATTTCATAGATAAATTTCAAGTATTAATTTACACTAAAACATTAATTAATACCTAAAAATCAGCTTCACTCTGTATCTCGCACACAGCAGGGTAGGCAGTGGGAACTTAGTGTCAAGACACTTCGATCCCCACTTTCTGCTGAATTTTTCTTGCTTGTCGCGGAACTCAATAGCTCACTTTTCCTTTGATGCCAGAACGAAGAAATGAAAATATTAATAGATAATTATTAATTCCCTCGAGTGGGTATCGAATCGCACAGTACAGTGCCACGAATACCTCAACATTAATATTAATACCTAATTTGGCCGAAATATAACGTATAATATGTATATAATAAAAACCCATGTCATTTCTCTCTTTCACAATAATAGATAAGAAAAAAATTCATAACTATGTTTATACGACATGAATATAAGGATGTAACACTACCTTGAGAACACCTTCCTTGTGTGGCCTTAACGCCTCATGCATAATGCCGACCCTAATAAGTACCTTGCCTAAGCCTTACTTGCAAAATGATAAGACCCAGTATAATTTATTGTATAGTAAAGTTTTGTTTTATATGCAAAGGTACAATTAAGAGAAAAAAGTTAGAAAAAATAAATTTAATTGTGTAAATATGTGAAGAACAAGATAAGAGTTGTTTCCCTTTCTCCATTTGAATACGGAGGGTATTCTGGAGGCTTTGTTTCGCGGAACCCTTTGCCTCGTTATCAGTACGAGGAAATAAAATTTTTAATATTTTATTCGCAACGAAAAAAAACGAAAGTCGAGAATGGATAGTCTCAATACTAAGGTCTGTCCCTTGATATACATATGTATGTAACGGTTAGGCTTAAAAGAAAATAAAAAAAACCGTAAGTAAGAGAAATAGCTACTTAGCATTCCATGGATTAAGTGTGCGGGTGTCCATCGTGTTGCAGTAGAAACTAACAGTAGTGCCTGGGATATACGACCTAAGTATAATATTTGTACAAAGACGGCGTTGAGTTCCGCCACTCAACACGCACTGCCTTGAAAATTCTACGGAAATTGGGGAACGGAAATGCCTTAAGAGAACGAAGTGTCTTGACACTAGTCTCCCAGGTTCCCTCTGTCTACCCATATGTACGCGTAGTACAATATGAGCTTAACGATAAAAAATTAAAATAAATAAAATATATATAAAAGATGTTATTGGAATATTCAATAGAAACAAAAGTTGAATATTCCAATTACTTTGTGCCAACTTAAATTAAATATCAATATTAACTCAATAAAAACTTTTTACGATACTTCCGGTTTGTAATTATATACATTTTGTTATTTACAATTTTATTATTCACTCCAATATTTACAATTTGCCATATTTTAAAAGCTTTTATTTAACTTGCACTGTATGTATGTTAGTTCGGGTGAAATCTTTGAGCTTAATTTTGAAGTAGATATCTTCAACCGATTGAGCTGAAATTTTGTACACACGTTTGGTTTGGATGACAATGCACGATAAGATGACTTCATTCTAAATCCAATATGGCACAATAGTTATATTTAATGCACTTCTATATAGGTATCAGGTAGGAGGCCAGTCGTGGCGCAGCGGCACGAGGTGTGACTGTAAAACCGACTGGTTGTGGGTTCGATCCCCACTCGAGAAGATGAAATATTTACTTAATTGTATATTTCCATTTTTTCGGTGTGTCGAGGTTAAGCGCGGCGTTGAATTCGGCAGAAAGTGGGTGGTGGTGGGAAATGAAGTGTCTTAACACTAAGTTCCCTCTGCCTACCCTGCTGTGTGCGGGATATAGCGTGAAGCTGGTTTTTTTGGTTTTTTTATATAGGTACCAAATGAAAAGGCTCGTTAAAACCAACTCAAAATAGTGTAACGTCATTCTAAATCCAATATGCCGGACCATCCAAGATGGCGGAACAGTAGTATTTAATGTACTTCTATAATATGGGTATCAAATGAAAGGGCTCGTTGAGACCAACTCAAAAAATAGTGTAACGTCATTCTAAATCCAATATGCCGGACCATCCAAAGTAACAGAATAGTTATTTTTGATGTACTTATACAAAATGGGTTCAGTGAGGGCTCATTGAGAGTAACTCGAAAAATAATGTGACGTTTTTCTAAATCTAATATGGCGGACCATCCAATATGGCGGAATAATTATTCTAAATGCACTTAATATGTGTATCAAAAATAAGCGTTTCGCGTTTTTAATTTTTAATTGAATGGAAACTTTAAACTTAGTAGATTATACATAATTAAATTAGTGCTAGTTAACGCGACAAGCTTTTATGATCATATAAATTGTGTTTAATGACGTTATGAGTTGGTAGTTAAAATTTAAAAGAAACAATTTATTTTCTCCTTTTTAGAGCGTTTAAATAAAAACTTTTTCTGAAAAAAAAATTTTTTATTTAAAAAAAAAATAAAAAACAAAAAAGAAGTTTTTTTTTGCTTTTTAATTTTTAGTAATAATTTTATAACTTATAGGGATTTATATCTACCTCAAAAGGAAAAAAAAAACGGTAGGTTATATGATCACTTCGTCCGACTGTCCATACCATTTATCTTCAGATATTAATATGAAATATTCAAAATTTAAATATTAAAAATCTAGCTTCTAAAAATATGATCATTTATGAATAATTTTTGCATCATATCTATAGTATACTTCCCGCGGACCTAAATAAATAGACCTAAAAAGTAAAACATGAAGTAAAGCGTACTCTGATTTTTAATATATTATTTTCCTATTAACTAAATTGTTTACCGAACCGACTGGTTGTGGGTTCGATCCCCACTCGAGGAGATGAAATATTTACTTAAATTTATATTTCCATTTCTTCGCTCTGGTGTCGAGGTTAAGCGCGGCGTTGAGTTCTGCCACTCAACACGCAATGCCTCCAGAATTCGGCAGAAAGTGGGGAACGGAGTGTCTTAACACTAGGTTCCCTCTGCCTACCCTGCTGTGTGCGGGATACAGCGTGAAGCTAATTTAATTTAATTTTAATTCTAAATTGTTTATATTCGACACTATTCGTATTGCATTTTAAACTCGAATAAGAACCTGCATGTGACCTAGTTGTCGAGTGTTATATTACAACATTCACCAAAGAAATATGTGTAATATTTATTGCTGTGTTTTGTTTTAATTTTAAGATTAAAATGATGGATTTTAACTAATTGTAGTTATAATAACTTATTGATTGAAAATTTTGAATATAAATAACAACTCAATACACAATACCTCGAGTATTTCGCGGAAAGTGAGTATTGGAAGTGTTTTAATGGGAACGGAGTGTCTTTCACACTAGGTTCGCAAGATCCCTCTTCGTGCTACGTGCAGAATACGAGGTGAAACTAAAAAAAAAGAAAAAAAAAACATTTATACTTTCTTAGTTAGAATATTATGTCTTTCTCCAAGTCTATCGAGACAAAGGTTGTGTTGAATTGGCAATATACAACGTATCCAAATTGGACATGAGAGGAAAAACTGAAATGCTAGACTAGACCAAACTGCCACTGCTTCGAAGAGGAAAACAAATTTTTATCCCGCACACAGCAAGATAAACAGAGGGAATTTAGTGTTAAGACACTCCGTTCCCGATTTTACGCCGAATTCTGGAGGCATTGCGTGTTGAGTGGCAAAACTTAACGCCGTCCTTTCCTCGACATCAGGGCAAAGAAATGAAAATAAAAATAAAAATCAGCTTCACGCTGTATCCGCACACGGTAGGGTAGGTAGAGGGCACCTAGTGTAAGACACTCCTTTCCCCACTTTCTGCCGAATTCTGGAGGCATTGCGCGTTAAGTGGCAGAACTCAACGCCGCGTTTTGCCTCGACACCAGAGCGAAAAAATGGAAATATAAATTTAAGTAAATATTTCATCTCCTCGAGTGGGGATCGAACCCACAACCAGTCGGTTTTACAGTCACACTTTGTGCCGCTGCGCCACGACTGGCCCCACAATCTATCTCGTTCACAGTCACACTTTGTTCCCCTGCGCCACAACGTGTTTTATAGGAAAAAATATGTAAATTAATATCCGCTGCTTTATATCGGTAGCAAAAACCATAACTCTACGACGGTAGATCGTTATATTGTCAGGCGCGATTGATGTGATCACAGGCAGTGATTAAAGTATAATTTAGATGGTAATATACCATATACATAAACATATTTATAAGATTTTGTGATTATTTATTGCTTGTTGAATGTAGTGTTGAAATCATTATTTTCGGAAAAATATTTTGTTTTTTTTTTTATTATATTTATAAGCATAAGGAACGTAGTGTTAAATCATTCATTTCGTATCCTGTGTACAGTAAAAATTTTGATACATTGCAATACAACGCCGCGATTTATTTTCCTTATAGAGCAAAAAAAAACTTAATTCTCCCAAACGAAATTCGAACCAGCGAGTGATGCGCTTAAAATCCAACGCTATCGCACTGCATCAAAACATCCTTTTTTATATACTATAGCACATCTATAGTTGTTCTTCGTTTGTGGCGTTCCTAGCTTGCCAGTTGAGCTCTCATCACTTTACCAATGTCACGATTAGAGAACACACAAAGGAGACCTAGTGTAACTAGGAAATTCGTATCTTATTATATACTGGCATCTCTTACACGGCCTTTGAGAGGCGAATGATGTAACATTGACTTGATTAACCTGAATGAATATCTTCCAGGTTACGTTCAAATTTTTATATGCCTTCTTAATAAATAATAATAAAATATATAAAAAAATTAACAAAGAGGCCATAAAATTACTCATATAAAAAATTGAGAAAAGTTTTTTTCACAAAAATCTATCTAAAATAAAGAGATTTACTAATTTAATTTAACAAACAAATGTACTTACACTACTTTTTATTAATCATGTATTAAGTATAAGAAATTGTAATATTAAAATGTAATTTAGAATCTGCAAAAGTTATTATAAAGTAAAGTATTTCAATAAAATGTAATTACTCACAGTAATTAAATTAATATTTGTTTTGTTCCAGTTCATCAAAATGGGTAACGAAGAGAAGAAAGGAACCATTATTTTAGACAACTTTAATTCGACGTAAGTTAAAAAATAATATTTGCTTTAGTGAACACTGATCGACATAGAATTCTGTGGTGTTTAGGGAAAAATTGAGAGAATAAAAAAAAATATTGTTGTGAGTAAGAATCGAAACCACAGCCATCACATTTACGGCCTAGAATACATAGCTTAACATCAATATCTATATAAGCTATACAACTTTCCATTACTGAGTGACCGACTCACAGACGATATACAGCTGAAACTACGTAACATAAACAAATGGAATTAGACGTAGTAGGTTTCTTAGGGAGTGTAGAGAATGATTATAGACAAATGTTTTATAGCCACTTAACACTTAATACCTCCAAAATTCGGCGAAACGGAAGTGACTTAATGGAAACAAAGTGTCTTTATCCTAGGTTCTATGGTTCCCTCTGCCTACTCTGCTTTATGCGGGAAACAGCGTGAAGCTAAAGAAAGTACAAATATGCAGGCTGTAATTTCTTACTAAAACTGCTTATTTACTACACTAACTTTTAAATACATAAAAATAAATCTTTTCAGGGCTAATTTAGCGTCAAATCCTGGATTCCAGTCAACACTGAGCCTCGGCTCCAAAGAAGTAATAAATGAAAAAGCGTACAACCCTTTTGAACATAGAAAAGTAGAACATCCTAATTCGTAAGTGATATTTTGGATATTACTGATATTTAAAAAACCAAGCGCGGCGTTGAGCGAAGGCGATTTTTTTAAAAAAATAGACTTAACGTGGGAACGGAGGGTCTTTAAAGTAGGTTCCCTCTGCATAAACTGCTGAATGCAGGATACAGCGTAAAGATATATGAAAGATATCCAAAAAATAACACCATCGTGACACAGTTGGAAGTATCTGACTTAAACGTTGTGATTTGGGAAGGGATTTTTTATTCAAAATTATTTTAATTTTCTCGGTCTGGTTAGACAAAACTCGAAATGGGAATCCTCCAAAAATCAAACGTCAATATGAAAAGATGTAAGGTTGTTTCAGCCATTCATTATGGAAATTTATGCACCTGTTTTTAAGAATAAAGCAAAAAATCATTTCTAGGGTCAAAGTATACGTGTCTATAGTGTGTTAAATTTTCCACTGCAGTAATTTAAAGTAACTTTAAAAATAACGTTAATTAGGAAAGCTTATTATACTGTCCAAGAATATTCGAAGAATAAAAATGTTTTTAATTAAGATCATTTGAATTCTATACAGGGTAGCTACCATTGTATTTGTATACTAGACTCAAACGCCGCTTCGCTTGCATATATTTATTTTTATATTATAGCCAAAGGATAATATTTCTTAACAAAAAAATATTTATTTATTTAGCTTTATTAGGGAAACAAACAGAACAGAAAATTCACAAACATTACATATTTTAAAATAATACACATTCCAATCAAGTTTCCACATAAAAAATTACAGATAACTGACAATAATAACATATGATCAAATTAAAATTTATAAGATAAAAACACATGATAAAATATAATACTAAAAATTTTAGATAAAAAAAAATTCAATTAAATCAAATTAAAAAAAATAATAATTAAATTAAATAAAAAAAAACAAATTTACGTTAAAAAAAAAATACTATAAAAATGTATATTATTTAATCCTCCTCTCTGAGAAATTTCAACTTTGGCGTGAAAGCGTAACAAACAAACTTACATTCTCATTTATAATATTAGTATGACATAGTACCTAACGTCAATATTGAAAAGAGCAACTGTTGAGTTTCTTGCCGGCTCCTTAATAGAAGTGCCTTCGAGCTGGTGGTATATGTATTCCTTCAACAATTCAAAAGTACTTGTAAAAGTATAAAGAAATTAAAAAAATATTTAAAAATTTTACTTTGATACAAAATTTAAATAAATCCTAAAACTCATAAATAAAAATAACTTAGCTTGCTATTCAAATATCTTGTAATTTAAAGTACTTACATCTATAATTTATTCTAAGTTTAGTAAAAGATTTACGACGCCGACTGCTTGTGGAAACCTTAGAGTAGGCAATTTGCCAAGTTTTATAATTTATACTAACTTTATACGTAATAAACTAAAATCCTCTTTGATTTGACGATTAATTTGAATATAAAATGTATAATGTCATTTTATATTCAAAATGCTTTATATTCTTTTTCGAGTTCACACTTCATTTCACATATAGCAGAGTAAACCAGTGGACCTAGTGTTAAGACTCTCCGTTCCCTGCTATCCACCACTCATTTTCGAAACACTGCGTGCTGAGTGTCGAAACTCAGCGCCACTTTTTGACAACAATTCTCACTTGGAGGAAATTAAAATATTCCTCCAAGTGGGAATTGAACCTACAATAGTCAGTCAACAGGCGTTTAAAGTCAACGCCGTGCCACTAGTCTCATTATATTTTTTTCTCTGTAAATAAATTTTAAAGGCCTTTGAGGATGTTACATGATTGTGATATAATACATGTATGTAGATATATGCCAAAGTGATCGAAATACCATTGATTTATTATGAAATTCCGGGACCCATAAAATTCATGAACTTGAAAGCTATCCAATTTTCTAAAAGTAGGGTAAATGTAAGGGATATTTTACAAGCACATTTAGGGTTAACATAAAGTTTGTAAAATTATAAGAATCTTTATAGCGTTGAGTTCCACCACTCAACGTGGAATGTCTTGAAAATTAGGCTGGAGGTTACGAGGCCTGGTTTTCTTGTACAAGGGTCCATCTGCCTCCCTACCCTGATATACGGGAAAATGCGTACCACTTTGAATTTAAGACACTGAGTGTCGACCGGCGGAACTCAACGCCTTGGATATTTTTCTAGACAAGGAAAATAAAAATAACAATTGAAACACTAGATTCCCTTTACGTACCCTGCTGTATGTAGGATACAGCGTGAAGCTGATATAATTATTTTTTTAATTTTAAGAATATAAATCAAATAGTCTTTATCATCTCTAAATTATTTTAGGTAACAAAAGCCACTGTAATATAAAGCTACAAGGTTGTTACAAACATCTATGCAAGGATTTTATACTGAAATATTTTGCCAGCATATTTGAAATTTATACAGAATATGCGCAGCTGTCCTTTGACGTAAAATGAGCATAATGACAATTATAATAGACTATCAAATTCACTAATTTCGTCAAAATATAAAATATATAATAGGAAAATTTATTTATTTCGTAAGTAATTTTTAATAAATAACATGTTAAAATAATAACTTTCTTTTTAGCTTCACACTATCCCGCACGTAGCAGGATAGGTATAGGGAACCTGGGATGGAACCAGTGTTTGGATACTTCGTTTCTTGAGGAATTGCATGTTGTGGTGTTCTATCTATCTTGTTACAAAAGCAAGGAAAGGAAAATATAAAATAATACATTCTCCGGAAATTGATCTCACAACCGTCATATTAATAGTCGCAAACATAGGTCATACATACGTATATTGTAACGATCCATACCAGAACTAAATTGTGTAGGTAAATAATATAATTAATAAACAAAAATAATCATTTGTAAAAAAATATTATAAATATAATTTAATATATTATTTAATTTATAGCTTAAGATAAATACAATCTTATAAATAATAGTTTAGTTCAGTTCATAATAATATTAAAGTTACGTATATCGTACGTACGTCACTTTAATACCGTAGGTAAAACACGCAGATATAAAATATATTTTTTAAAACTAGTTTAATAATTATATTTAATCGTTGTGTATTATAATTTAAAAAAAAAAAACATAATTAATATTTTAATTATTGTAAAATATCATGTTGGCTGAATAAGCTAATAAGCTACTGTCAGCGTTAAAGTCGAAAAAAAAGGAAAGAAAGAGAGGGGAGATGGCGGACGCATCTGAGGAAAGATAGATGTTTTAAATGTTTGGAGAAGTTTTAAATTATAATTAAAATATATCTAGTTATATTTAATATTTAAAAGCATGTGAGATTATATCTTCAATTGTGATATAAGTATTCGAGGCTACTAAGATAAGTTATAAGTGCTTTCAATATTCACGATTGTTTGTTTTGGAATACTTCGTCGATAAGTTTTTAATAGATTATTATTAAAACAAAGAAGAGTGATATTAATGCATATAATGCCGTCAATATCCAGATATCAATATTATTTATTTAGTGAATGGAAATAAATACATAAAGATGTTTTATGAGGTATGTAAAATTACAATTATATTAATGGATACAGAATGCCTGCCGCCATCTTTGTTAGATGCGTGTATGGGAATTGTGAAATGAGAGTTAAATATTATATTATATATTTACAATTTATAAATATTACATAATATGAGTCTGTTTAATGTCCTGCAATAAAAGTAATCTGTCAAAATTTTTATATATTATTTTAATTAAATATCATAAAGACATTAGACATTAACCAAATATTAATTATTTACATTTATACGACTGTTAGAGTTCATTGTCCTCATGTTTTACTATTAACTAAGATTGTCACAACCGACTGCTTCTTGGCTTCGCTGGTCCTAATGTGCTTGGCTAAGTGAATTGCTATGGCAGTTAATTTTATATATATTATATTTAGATAGTTTCGCGGTGCCTTGCGGTGCGTCAACGTTAACACTTAGTGTATGATGGATAGGTGTGTGATGCTACTTTGTGTCCTAGTACTGGTGTATGTAGTAGTGTCCACCCGTCTCATACGGGTGTGTGTTTTTATTTTATGTCCCATATAGTAGTGTCCGCTTATAATATAACGCGTCAATCGACTGATGTCGACGACATACATATAGTATACTCGTATAGCCGGGCATCACTGGTGCTGACATATTTGATATAAGCGAATTGCTTTAGTAGTATTGGATTCTGCTGCTGAGTTTCTTCCGCCAGTTCTTCTCAGCACTGAGGTTCTTTACTGAACTGGTAGTAGAATCGTGCCTACTTGGAGTCGCTGGCTGTTCTAGCGATAACTGAATATTTTCAACTAATGATATCTATTTTACATTCCCACAACTCTCGAGTCTAGTGTCAGTTCAGACAAACAGCTGCAGGGTGTCTGCTGTGCGTGTTATTCTACGACGGTTCTGTTTAAAAGAGGCGTTACCATAACAGTGAATATAAGTTATATTAATATTGAAACTAAGGCATATAATAAGAGCACGAAGGTAATAATTATAATACGAATTATACTATATTAACGAATTCATACGGAAATAATAAACACGTCACATTATACATACATAATTCAATATTATTAAGATACGATTAGTAAATATATAGTTATAAGAAACATACACGAACGTTAAATGGGTATATTAATGTAATGCCCTCTAAAGAAACAAACTGAAGTGGATTCACATAATCGGCCGCCTAGCGGTAGGGAGTTCGATCTGATATGTAAAGCAGAGAGTTATATGTTATGTAATTATGGCTATGGCCTACATATAATAATCTTAACTCCATTGCAAGTATGTATATTAGACTTCGGTCTTTGAATCAGTTATTTAATAATTGATCTTTCGCAAAAGCATTATAAAAATCATAAATTAGTTATATGTATCAGTATGACTAGGTATAACAGAGAAGAGGATAGGACGTCTACGATATTCTTAAGAAATATCAGGAGAGATTGAAACGGACAGACTATGACATTTTATTTATCATCATATATTTCATTTGTACTTATATTGAATTTATTCTATATTTCATATTAATACTGTTACCTCTGAATCTCTAAAAGATCTTGGATTATTTACGATTACTACGGAAGGGTTCTAACTATATTAGACGTATCACGAGCCATACTAAAATATTAAAATTATTATTTAAATAATTTTATTTAAATATTTTATTGAGTAGAGTGGGGAGTCAGTTACAATATGAATAGGTTAATGATTGAAAAAGTGGAGAAAAAGTTATACCTCACAGAAGGGAAGTTATTGACCGTTCACACTGTCTTCTTTATGTAATTTAAAAGAGATTTTAAAATGAATTACAAAATTTAATTTACTTTAAAAAAAAAGCCAGTCGTGGCGTAGCGGCACGAAGTGTGACTGTAAAACCGACTGGTTGTGGGTTCAATCCCCACTCGAGGAGATGAAATATTTACTTAAATTTATATTTCCATCTCTTCGCTCTGGTGTCGAGGTTAAGAGCGGCGTTGAGTTCTACCACTCAACACGCAATGCCTCCAGAATTCGGCAGAAAGTGGGGAACGGAGTGCCTTAACACTAGGTTCCCTCTGCCTACCCTGCTGTGTTCGGGATACAGCGTGAAGCTGATTTACTTTAAAAGATTAATATAAAATATTCGTTTCTAATATACTTATTATTCAATTAGTAAACATTAAGTACTTAGATCTATTAATATAACTTATCAAAGGCCGCCTAAAGATGATCGTTAAAGTTATTTACAATATAACAGATATACTGCCTACAATAAAACAAATCGTTTTGAATAAAATAATAATTCTATTTTGGTCCTATGAAGTAGAGCTTATTGATATTATGTGTGGGAGTTTAAATAATTATCATTATATATTATTCTATTGAATATTTATAATTGTCTTTTTTTAGCTTCACGCTATATCCCGCGTATGGCGGAGTAGACAGCAAAAACATAGTGTCAGTACACTACCCCTTTTTCGAGAAATTGCGAATAAACTACTAACATAATTCTAACTTAAATCGAAAAGTTAACACTATATTAAATATCTGAGACCAGTGGTGGCGCAGTGGTACAAAGTGTGACTGTAAAACCGACTGATTGTGGGTTCGATCCCCACTCGAGGAGATAAAATATTTACTTAAATTTGTATTTCCCTTTTTTCGCTCTGGTGTCGAGGCAAAGCGCGGCGTTGAGTTCTGCCACTGAACACGCAATGCCTCCAGAATTTGGCAGAAAATGGGGAACGGAGTATCTTAACACTAGGTTCCCTCTACCTACCCTTTTGTGTGCAGGATACAGCGTGAAGCTCATTTGATTTAATATTAAATATCGCAGATCCAGCGGATATCCAGGTTGTAAGCGATTTCAACTTGAGGAAATGTAATAAAATTAATAAATGAAAATTTTAATTTCCGCGCTCTGGTAACGAGTCAAAACGCGGCGTTAAATTCTGCCTTCAACTCGCAATGCCGTCAGAGTTCAGCTAAACGTGGGAAACAGAAGTGTTTTAATGGGAACGGAGTGTCCTAACACTAGTTTTCCAACTTCCCTTTGCCTACCCTGATAAAGGAACGGGATACAGCGTGAAAGTATAAAACATATAAAAAGTTTTTATCAAAAAGGTTCCTTTATAAATATGTAATGTATTTATAAACTATCAAATGGACATTTCATGTAATGAATACGAAAATGTGTTTTCTAAATTTTGACGCCCACGCTGTAAACTGTCTCATTAAAACTATCAGGTTGTGAACTTTGAAGGCCGTACTTTACATGTCATTTACCACAAAATCAAGGCTACGACCGTAGTTTTACTCTTGTTTACATGTTAAGTGAGTGGATTTTGAATTAGTTTTGTGTCTTATATAATATATAGATAATTAATATAAAAGTAAATAATTTTAGTACTTAATACTGTCATGACACAGTTATGGTGGGACGTGATGGCTATGGATTCATTTCCCGATATAAAACCTGAATAGACAATCCGCTTTACAAAAAAAGACATTATAAATCTTTGAAATGGGTAAAAAGTGGAGTATATTAACACTACGTTTTCTCTGCCTACAGTATAATAAAATGTGAAAGCGACAACAGCTGTTACTTTTTGCTCTTAACTTCATACTGTATCCTGCGTACCTTTAGTAGCAAAGACAACATTGCTCACTTCCCTCAATTTTTAAATGATTTCTAATTGAATTGTGAAACTTAACGCCGCATAATTAATTCCTCAGAATTCGAATAAAAACCCACAATCGTCGCATTTACAGTTAAACGATGTGCCGCTGCGCCACAACGGCCTCAATATACGTACATATATCTATTATATAATAATAATAATAAATCAATTTCAAGCGTAATTATAAAATAAACTAGGTTATTAATAAGTCCTTATTAATCTGTAATTAAGTAATTATTCTAATGGCGCTTAGAGGTTTTAGGTCTAAACAACTTTCAAACAAAATTAAATTCTAATATTAAATGTTATACTAAGAACCTTGTATTAGTTTACATCGTGGAACCCTTGACATAGAACTGATTGTAATATTAATAAACCTATTTATTTATTTTATATTATTTAATATACACTTTACTTATAATTATTAATTAGTTAATGTAGCTACAGAACAACATCGAGGCAGATATTAACTTAAATATATTTTTTACGATACTTTTATAATAATATTTTTTTTTCTCAGGTCAATTGGCTCTTTAGTACATTTGTTAAAATCCTCCCTCGGATCCGGTATTCTGGCGATGCCGGCCGCCTTCAAAAATGCGGGGCTAGTCGTCGGTGCTATAGGAACTATTGTGATTGGATTCATTTGCACTCATTGTGTTTATGTATTGGTAAGTTACCTTTTTTCAGCTTCACGATGTATCCCGCTTATAGTAGGGTAACAACGGAGAACCTAGTGTTAATCTGTTCCCTATTTTCGGAAATTAAAAAATATTTCAAGTTCTCAAAATATTGCGCATTGAGTGGCGGTATTCAACGCCGCACTTCGTCTATCAGTGGGAGTGTAAGAAAAAAGATTAAATATGATCATTCTCCTGACTAAGATTTGAAACCACAACCGTCTTGTTTATAGTCATACGATGTCCAATTACACAGCAATTTACGCTGCTTTGCAGGAAAAAGTTGAGATGGTGAAGCTGATTTGATAATGATAAAAAATAAACAGGCCGTGACGCAGGGTCACAAAAGAGCGACTATAAACGCGACAGCTCGTGGGTTCGATTCCCACTCGAGCGGAAATTGGGGAACGGAATGTCTTAACACTAAGTTCCCAAATTCCCTCTACCGTACGGTAGATGTGCGCGTTACAGCGTTAAGCTAAAAAAAAAGAATTTCAAAATAAATTATTGAATTTATTTAGAATCCACCTTAATTTTCATATAAATTCCAAAACTTTACTAAATTAATAAAACTGGGTCATTGTTCAAACATAAACAATAAATAATTAAATTCTCTTTATAGGTCAAAACATCACAGGAAGTTTGTATTGAAGCTAAGAAGCCGTCTATGGGTTTTGCTGAAACATGTGGCGCGGCTTTTGAGTTTGGACCTAAGAAGTTACGACCTTGGGCTAATTTTGCAAGGTCAGAAATTTCTATATATAAGGTCGAGGCAAAAGTATTTCTGTATTTTCCTGGTCGGTTTCCAGGAGGCGCGGGTTCGAGTCCAGCTACGTTCAAATTTTTATACGTTTTCTAAATAAATATTTTTCTTTCCTAAGTGTGGAATAACACTTTAAAAATATTTAAAAATATTTCCGTATTGTTCATACAAAGGAAAATATAATTTTTAGGTATATTTTTTATTTATTTATAATATGTATGTTGCGTTTTGATCGATGACTTGTTGCCATCTTATATGTAGTGTTCCAGTCCCATTGTAAAATTTTGAAATATTTGACTAAAAAAATCTGATGGAGCGAGGGTCAGGGCTATATGGAGGATGCTTAATACATCCCAGCCAAGCTCTCTCAATTTTCGCTGCGTGGCTACAGATGAGTGCGGTCTGGCGTTGTAGTGGTGGAACATACGCCCTTCCTATTCACCAGATCCGGCCGGTGTTTCTCAATAGTCATTTTAACCTCGTCAGTTGCTAACAGTTTAGAGATAGAGATTTTTCCGGGGGCAAAAGCTCATAGTGGACAATTCCTTTCCAATTCCACCATACACATAGCATCACTTTGTTCCGAGTCAGGCCGGGCTTTGCCACGGTCTGTGGGGCTTGTCCATTCTTCGACCATGATCTTTTTCGCACATTCTTATCGTAAGTCACACATTTTTCATCACCTGTAATTAACTGTTTATGAAATGGTTCAGAATTGTTACGTTTTAACAAAGAATCGCAAACAGAAACACGTTGCATTAGGTTTCTCTCAGTGACATCATATGGTACCCAAATGTCAAGTTTTTTCATGTACCCAGACTTTCGTAAATGACGTAAAACTGTTTTATGATCAACATCCACTTCTTCAGAAATGTCGTAGCTTCTAATATGTCGATCTTGCTCCACTTTCTCAAAGATGGCACTGATTTTGTCTGTGACAGGGCGTGCCGAGCGAACCTCATCTTTCATACTAAAATTTCCAGACTTGAATAATCCATTCCAAACATGTAATAAAACTTAAATATCCCGAATTTCTTCGTCACATATGTTCATTTTGCTTATTTGAAAAACAATTGAAAAGTGGCCGGAACTAGTTTTTTTTTTATTTATTGCATCTTCAGAATGTAACATTTAATGGTATTAAAACCAGCCAGTTACATTCATTACAGCCAAATATTTCTAATAATACATTAAAAATACGAAAATATTTTTGCCTTTAATAATAGACTTATTTATATTAATATGTAAGTAGAGGACGTCATGATGCAGTAGTATAATTTCATTGAATGTAAACACGACGGTTGTGAGTTCCAATCCCATTCGGGGGAATTATTATTTTTACTTCCGTGCTCTGGTAACAAGACAAAACGCGGCATTGAGTTTCGCCACTAAACGCGCAACGCGTCGAAAATTCGGCGGAAAATGGAGAACGGAGTGTCTAACACTAAGTTTCTTCTGCCTACCTTGCTATGTGCGTGATATAGCATGAAGCTGATTATTAACATATGTTTTTTTACAGGACATTCATAGATTATACACTGACGTGTACATACTTAGCGGCGCTGTGCGTATACGTCGTGTTTATTGCTGAAAATTTCAAAGAGGTAATATTTTGTTTTATATTTTTATATCTTTTAACTAGATAGGTCAATCGTGGCGCAAGAGCACAAGTGTGTGATTGTAAATGCGATTGGTTGTGGGTTCTATCGCGAATCGAGGAAATGGAAAATTTATTTAAATTTATATTTTCATTTCTTAACACTAAATTCCCTCTGCCTACCCTGCAGTGTGCGGGATACAGCGTGAAGCTGATAAAAAAATCTAAATAAACTACCTATCGTCGGTGTACAGTGTAAATTTGCTATATCCATTTTTTATGTATTCATATATTGTTAAACCATTCAAAAGTGTAAAAAAATATACAAATATGTCCTTTACTTAATTTCTATGGTAGAGAATAAAAAATAATTTTAGAAATTGTAAAAATCTTCTGATATTATACGTATACTGAAGATGTTTTTCAAGACATTTTTTGTCTCTCCTGAGAATATGTTTAATAGGCTACTAGCAGATTTATACCAACCAATACACCACCCCCTTTTTAGAGATGTTGCTAAATGAGTGGCGAAACTTAACGCCTCCTTTTGTCTTTTTACAGAGCGTGAAAGCATAAATAATTATTCAATACTCCGAGTGGGATCAAACCCACAACCACAACCACACATAATTCATAATGAAACAGTTATATAATTAAATAATTGTAAATTACTTTTGTGAATAATAAATACAACGTAACTATTATTTAATTAAAATATTTGTATATGATTGAAAACAAAAATAAGCTTGAATTAACCTGCTTTGAGCATTGTGGCTGTTTCTGGTTTATTGAGTATTTAACAGATGAAAATAATTATTTTAAAAATGTTTTTATTAATTTAAAATTTGTGTTGAGGCCGTTGTGGAGCAGGTGCACAAGCGTGCGACTGTGAACGCGACGGTCGTGAGTTCGATTCCCACTCGGGGAAATAAAATATTTAATAATTCCATTTCTTTGCTCTGGTAACGAGAAAGAGAGTTCAGTTCCTCCATCTATCATGTAATGTCTATAGAACGAAATGTCTTGACACTTGGAATTTTATCTCTACCAATCCTGCAACGAAAGAAAATAGAAAAATCCTTAAGTGGAACTGAATTCCGAACCATTTCTTACTGCTACATATGGAGTAATTAATTATAAACAATTCAACTTATAAAAAAACTTGATCTAAATATCAAAAATATTAAATTAATATAGGAATTGACCCAACAAGACCTTTTGGTAATGACATTCCCATGGGTTGACCCCTAACACTTATGAAACCTTTCCAAAACTCAATAAGGTACATGGATTGTCCTTTTCATGCTATATACGAATATAACTCTAATATTATATAATGTTAATAAAAAATAAAATAAAAAAATAAAAATATTTTATTATCAAGTAACATAGGCTCGTAGTTGGTTAGTACAATGGAATTACTTAAGAACTATGTTAGTAAAATAAAAAAACAAACAAAGTGGACATACAATAAAATACAATACAAAAATAAAATAATAAATAAATTTAAAAAATTAATAAACAAGCAGTTCTAATTGATGAGGCCGCCGTGTTGCAACGGTGTTGTAATATTTACGAGTAGGTACTTTTATTTCCTCGCTTCTGATAACAAGATAAAGAGCGGCGTTAAGTTTCCTCAATGTCTCAAAAATTGGGCGAAAAGTGTCAGAGAACTACGATCCTTCTGTCTTATTATACTATGCGTGTTTTTTATTATTCTTTATAGATTAATTATTTTTACAAATTAAAAAAAAATCTTTACAGTCTCCAATTAATAGTTGTTCAAGTTTTATTTACTATTTTTGTTGGCTTGTACATCAAAAAAAAAATCTTATTTAATATTTTGCCATAATCGAATATTTAATTTCAATTAATATAAACGTAAGTAAACAAGTCTTAGAGATAATGTGTTTGGATTAAAAAGTAATTTGTGGTTGGTGTTTATTTCCAAACAATATTATGTAAATAAAAAAAGTAAGTAAGTAAGAATATTATATAAATTATAGGAAAACAATAAAATTTGTTGTCACACGTAAAAAAACCTTATTTCGTTCCGTTCTTTCCTTTCTCCAGTTTCCTCCAAATTCCTTGATATTGCGTGTTGAGTGGAGGAACTCAACGCTGCGCTTTGCCTTGTTACTAGAACTTGGAATTGAAAATAATTCCTTCCACGAGTGGGAATCAAATCCACATCTCATTAACCGTCGTGACTGTTAATTAATAGTATCTTTATATCTATTTATAAATTATTGTAAGAAATTCTTTCAAAGGTATTTATTAATAGAAATATCTATACAGAATACAGCGTGGAGCTATTTAATATTGATTTCTAAGAAAAACTTAAAATAAGTAGATTCTTTCATATTAAACATCAAACGTATTTATGGAAATTCTTTTAATAAAAATATTACATTACCTTCCAGGTACTGGACGAATACTATCCAGATTACAAGCTATCAGTGGAAACATACTGCGCACTAACCCTAGTGCCTTTAGTACTTATATGCCAGATAAGGAACCTAAAATGGCTGGTGCCGTTCTCCGCTTTGGCCAACGTGTTTTTAGTCATCTGCTTTTCTATCACTATGTATTATATATTCAATGACATGCCCAATCCTAGCGAAAGGGAAATGGTGGCCAGTGTTAGTCAATGGCCTCTGTTTATTAGGTAAGTTTTTTTTCTTCTGCTTTACGCTGTATCCTGCGTATAATGAGGGAGACAGAGGGAACCTAATATTAAAACTCTACGTTCCCTACTTTCTGCCGAATTGAAATATCGCGTGTTGAGTGGCAGAACTCAACATCACGCTTTAGCTTTCTTATTAAAACAATGACATTACTTTAGTATTCTAAAACAAATCGGTGACAGTCAGTCATGTGATTCTCTCAACATAAAGTTTTTATATTCCACCAAATTAAATTCAGCTTCACGCTGTGTCCCGCACACAGCAGGGTAGGCAGAGGTAACCTATTTTTAAGACACGCCGTTCCCCACTTTCCTCTGAATTCTGAGGGGATTGCGTGTTGAATGGCGTAACTCAACGCCGCCCTTTGCCTTGACACCAGAGCGTGGAAATAGAAATATACATCTATACTTATAATAAATCTGTAGAAAAGTCGTTTCTGTACATTGAAAATATTTTAAAAAAAAATAGCCAGGGTGTTAAAGGATAATTAACAGAATCCATTTCCAACATTTTTGGAATTTTTGTCTGTTTGTCTGTTTATCTGTTTGTCTGTTTGTCTGTTTATGTGAACACGTATCACGTAAGAAGTACACAATAAATTTAAGCAACTTTTATACATAAAAATTACAAATAAATCAAAATAGTTTTTAGTGTTTATTTCATTGTAGTCGCTTCACTCTATCAAAAGATATAAGTATTTAAGTTTTCAAGAAGTTAATATTTGAGATATTAAAAAATCGATACAAGTAACGCTATCTATTGACAAAAATAGTAGGTACTAACGAATTTTGATACTCTCTTTCATACACGTAAAGCTATCACTAATTGCGATGGGATCTTAATAGATGGCGCTGTGCATAAAAGAAAATATAGTTTGGAAAGGTTACCGCTACACTCTATCAAAAAATAATGTACTTAAAGTTTTAAAGATATTTATATTTGAAAAAAAAGAAACATACGCAATGATATCTATTGACTACACATGATACGTTACGTTTTTAAAGTACAATTGTTCATAGTACTAACTACAAAGTAAATTGAATTGTTGGTGAAGATTACCTTCGTAACAGTCTAGCTTAATTCTTAATTATTTAACACAGTGATAAAGAATGACTTAATATTCAAAGAAATATTTTGAATAGGTTCTTCAGTCCGTTCGTTCGTTTATGTTATTAATATTTTTTTTAAGAAACGTATAAAAAAAATCACTTTTGGTAGCAACCTCTAAAAAATTGTGTCTCAAGAAAAAATGCTCTGAAACTATTATATATTATATATTAGTATTATTTCATAACTTACAAGCGACACGTACCGACATTGCACTATTGCACCTGTATGTTGCATGTATGTATGTGCCAAGGGTATTTTAGGGTACACACCTCAAAATTCTTATAAAATAACTTTGTTGTTTGACCGTCTGTCCGTCTGACAAGACTATTTTGTACAAGATCGGTTAAAGATTAGATACCTCAATGTTCAAGTCTATATTCCCTTAGAGCACGAAAATCTATCTTCTAAATCATCGCAATCAAATGACGATGAAATATGAGAGTTTATGCTTTGTTTTTTGTCGCTTTTTCTGTCATAACTATAGGGTACTTCCCGTTGATATACAATTTCGAAATTTGTTAAGAAGTTAAAACTTACGGCACGTATAAAGGAAAATTCCAAAATTATTCTTCAAAAATTGACTACTTATTTGTATTTGTGTCACAGAAAAAACCATTAAGTACAAATTTTAATCTGTACTTAAATTGATACAAAATGACAACTTAATTAGTTATTCTTTTGGTGTATCTCCTTTCATGAAACTGGTACGAAAACTCTCGGGGCATGAGTATGACTTGAACTTGCCCGAAAATGTTGATTATTTTATAGATTATATAAAAATGCCTAAAAACGTGCTTTCTATGTATATTCTGTATACCAATTATATATTTAACTAATAATGTTACTAATTTAAAAACTGCACAGGAGCTAATATAAGTTATTTTACAAATAATATCGTGAGTACTTATCCAAATCAATTAATTAATAATTAAGGCTGTTTGTAATATATATATTTCTTAAATTAATTATCATGTAATTCAAGCGGGCAAAGCCGCGAGCAGGCCGCTAGTTTTAAATAAATATTTAATTTCCTCTTGTGGGGATCGAACCCACAACCAGCCAGTTTACAATCACACTTTGTGCCCCTACGCCACGACTGGCCCCGAATAACTATATTGCAACAGTAGGTATAGGTATTATTTAAAAGAAAATAATAAATTATTATGATCTATAAAACTTTTTAATTTACTTCTTATCTCAAAAATTTGTTTGCAAGAAAATGTTGTAAAACAACTAGTAACATCCCTGCGGACTTATATCAAAAAGAATGTTGGAAATACTAAGATCCTTTAATTCTATACTTTTAAAGTTAAAAGTTAAATCGGGCCGTCTTGGCATAGTGTTTAACTGCGAAGGTGACGGTTGTGGGTTCGATCCCTTTTATGATTCAACCAAGCGTACGGTTCACATGTTGGTAAGTGATCACCGCCACCCACGTCCCTGTGTAACAACACCACAGTAGTAGGATATACTTTTCGGGGAATTAAAATATTTTAATTTCCTCGCTCTGGCAACAAAACAACAGCGCGGCGTTAACCTCCGCCACACAACACGAAGCGACGAACATTAGTATAATATAATAAATTATTACAGCACAGTGATCTTCGCAATGGAAGGTATAGGCGTGGTGATGCCAGTTGAAAATGAAATGGCCAAACCTCAACAGTTTTTAGGGTGCCCCGGTGTCCTCAACGTTGCCATGTCTATAGTAATATCCTTATACGGCGTTGTAGGCTTCTTTGGTTATATTAAATATGGAGATGCTGTACGTGGAAGTGTCACTCTTAATCTGCCGCAGGATGAATTGTGAGTATTATTTACTTATATTATTTATCCATCGTAGCACAGTTATGATGTCCAATTATACGTGCTATGGTTTAGGTTCGATACTCATTAGGGAAAATGATTATCAATAAATAAATAAAAGTAAAGAAAATTCCAGTGTTGCGTGAGTTTTTACTACTAAACACGTAACGTTTTTAAATGGAACTTCAAATTGGACTATCACTACGTACCTACTCTAAATGTAAAAGTCTGCGAAAATAAAAAAAAAACATTGTTCTTTTTGCTCATCCTGTACACCAGGGATCCACGATGAAAGACATAAATATGATAATTTTTGGGTTCTTATGTTTTTGTGCATAAATTTGAAGGCTGTCGTGGCGTAGAGGCACAAAGTGTGACTGTAAAATCGACTGGTTGTGGGTTCGATCCCCACTTAAGGAAGTGAAATATTTATTTACATTTATATTTTCATTTCTTCGCTCTGGTGTCGAGGCAAAACGCGGCGCTAACTTCCGCCAATCAGCACGCAATGTCTCCAGAATTCGGTGGAAAGTGGGGAACGGAGTATCTTAACACTAGGTCCCCTCTGCCTACCCTGCTGTGTGTTGGATACAGCGTGAAGCTGATTTTTTTTATATAGATTTTTAGTTTCGCGCTGTATCTCCAATATAGAAGCGCAGGCAGATTCCGTTCCTTGCATTCCGCTCAATTTTCGACATATTGCGTGCTGAGTAGCGTAACTCAAGGCTACGCTTTGTTTGCTACCAAAGTGGAGAAATTAAATTTATGCTTTCTCCCGAGTGGGAATTGAACCTACAACCGTCGCTGCGCCACGGTGGTCTCAGGATTATCACGCCATCATAATTCATAATCTATATATCTTTTTTTCACCTAAATTACGCTTAGACTACTTTTTAGAATAAAAGCGAGCCTTTCCATGTTTCTTCAACAGAAGGAGAATAATGTGTGAGAAAAACACATAGTAAAAAATGAACTTCGTCTAACATCTCAGTATTGTTAATGCGATACACGGAAACGCTCTTTATGATATTAATGATGGTGAAAATAACTTAATACGTAATTACCTACATCGTATCATGACGATATCTTAATGAAACTTGAAGTTTGTTTGGGAAATATTCTATTAATTTTAAACAGATAAAAAAATATTGTGCAATATTTATAAGTACCATATAATTGTTGAGGCCAGTCGTAGCGCAGAGGCACAAAATGTGACTGTAAAACCGAATGGTTGTGGGTTCGATCCCCACTCGAGGAGATAAAATATTTACTTAAATTTATATTTCCATTTCTTCGCTCTGGTGTCGAGACAAAGTGCGGCGTTGAGTTTTGCCACTTAACACGCAATGCCTTCAGAATTCGGCAGAAAGTGGGGAACGGAGTTTCTTACACTAGGTTCCCTCTGCCTTCCCTGCTGTGTGCGGGATATAGCGTAAAGCTGATAAATAAAAAAAACATAGATTTATAAATACACAATCTAAAGTCATTAATTTATTAACGAAATCTAAATTGTCATTAAAGTGTTTATTTTCATTAAACATTTTTTTATTTTAATGATAATTTTTAGTTAAGCTTACTACGCTCCCATATCAGGGTAGAGTAAAAAATATTAGAGATGGGTAGAGTAAAACTTATATAGAAATTTATACGATATCATATAACAATTAGGACTTATACATATTTATTTACTGTACAGAGCGAATGAATGTGTTTATTGTATGTTCGAACAAATTTACTTGCACAAAGCAAAATTTGTATTTATACCCCGTTCAATATCACTAAATACTTAAAATGTATGAAAAATAGTGGAATATATCGTAAACTTATATTTGCTAAGCTAGCAAGATGAAGAAAAAACTAATTATACAGCTTCACGTTGTGTCCTGCACACAGAAGGGTAGGCTGAGAGAACCTAGTTGTAAGACACTCTATACCCCGCTTTTCGCCGAATTTTTCGAGACGTTGCGTGTTGAGTAGCGGAACACAACGCCGGTCTTGAAGCTAGAGCAAAGAAAATAAAGTATTAATAAATAATACTTCATTCCCTCCGGTGGGGATCAAACCCACAACCGTCGCGTTATAGTCACACCCTTGTGCCCCTGCGCCAAGATGGCCTGACGCCAATGACCATATGATAGCCCATTCTATACTAAATCCCAAAATGTATGAAAAATCGAGAAATATATCACTGAATTAATTATGTTTGCTAAGCTTGCAAGATGAAGAAATAATTAATTACACAGCTTCACGCACAGAGAGGGGTAGGCAAAGGGAACCTAGTGTTAAGATACTCTATTGCACACTTTCCGCCGAATTTTTCGAATTCTTGGGTGTTCGTGTTGAGTGGGGGAACTCAACACGGGGCCTTGGAGCCAGAGTGAAGAAATGTAAATATTAATAAATAATAAATTATTCCCTCGAGTGGAGATCGTAGCGACAACCGTCACGTTACGGTCACACCCTTGTTCCCACAAGAGTTTGACTTGCGCCACGACGGCATCAAACATCAAAGCAAAATATGCATTTATATCCCGTTCAATAATGTCTACTAAATCCCAAAATGTATGAAAAATGGAGAAATATATCACTGTTTTATGTTTGCTGACGAAGATGAAGAAAATAATAATGATTCCAACTATTATATTACATTTTTTATTTCAGATTAGCGCAAAGTGCAAAAATCTTGATGGCCCTAGCTATCCTCTTCACATACAGTTTACAATTCTACGTGCCCATGGAAATGATATGGAGACAGATCCATGATAAAATTGCCGCGAAGTATCATAATTTTACACAAATCAGTATAAGGACTACTGCTGTTGTGGGTTCAGGTGAGATACGGTGTTGTTTAAATGACATTTAGATAAAAAAAATGTATATAAATATTCTTAAATTAAGTGACATATTTTGTTCTTTGGAAAGTTGCTAAGTAATGTCGCTGTTGGCGAAGTAATTTGTGCTCAACTGGCACGTTCGGCACGCTATAATCAAAGAACAACAACAATATTATTTTGTTAATTTTAATCAGCTTCACGCTGTATCCCGCACACACCAGGGTAGGCAGAGGAAACCTTGTGTTAAGACACTCTGTTCCCCACTTTCTGGCGAATTCTGGAGGCATTGGGTGTTGAGTGGCAGAACTCAACGCCGCGCTTAGCCTCGACACTAGAGCGAAGAAATGGAAATATAAATTTAAGTAAATATTTCATCTCCTCGAGTGGGGATCGAATCCACAACCAGTCGGTTTTACAGTTACAGTTACACACTTCGTGCCTTCGTGCATTTTGATTTCCTTTATAGAATTTAAAAAACATGTGATCTCTCGTGAAGTAAGTTCGAATTCAAGTTCTGCTTTTAAGAACTGAATTTCCTAAATGAATCACAATAAGAAAGTACATTAAACATAGAGTTGTATGTTATATATTCTATTCTTATTTCTATTATATATACAATCTCTGCTGTATAATGCATAGTTCAAAGAAGGTTTTTCCAATAAGGCTTTTTTTCTACACAGTTGCTCTTGCCGCTGCCTTCCCCAACTTGGAGCTGTTCATCAACCTCAGCGGAGCAGTCTTTCTATCAAGCTTAGGTCTTCTAACACCAGCTATAGTTGACACTGTGCATAATTGGGATCGAGGCCTCGGTACTTTCAAATGGAAGCTGTGGAAGAACATTTTCATTGTATTCATCTCCTTCGTTGCTCTCTTCGCTGGCTCTTACGTATCAATTTTAAGTATGTTTGAGAAATACCAGACAAATGTGGTAGATGTAGATATGGGTAATGTTACTAGATTAGAAACATAGGTAAACCAAGATGCTACTTATATAGCAGAGGTTGGTAAATTTTGGTTGCAATTGACAATTAAATTTTATTTTTTTTCATTTTAGAAATGAAAGAAATGTTCACTTGTTAATATTTAATTGTCAATTCCAATTAAAATTTGTGCAACTCTGGTACAGTGGTCCATTAGGTAAGTCCAGTAGGTAAGCGTTTTAAAGATACATGTGATATTTTTTAATTAATTTCAATTTTTTAATGTGAATGTGACTAATTATAAGAATATTGTAAATTAATAATAATAAGAAATAAATTACTAATAAATTCATAAATTATTTTTGACTATATAAAAAGAAAAAACTAAATGTTCAAGATCAGGATGTATATAATATATTTCTTTATTTAAATGGCACAGCTTAGTCTTTTTTTTCTATTACAAAAATATATTATAATTGGCACGCCTATTGACCTCAAAAAAATATAACGCTAAATCAAAGTATTTTCTTGTTAATGTTTTCGATATGATTAAAATGAGCGTTGAATGAAGATATTTTAATGATATAAAAGTGATAATTTCTTTGAATGTGTTCTTAAATAAACTTTAATAATTAATTACGATTAGCTATTAAATGACTTTATTTTTAATCTAAGTTAAGTATCATGTACATTATGCTATAAACACCAATGTGTAATTAATTTTATATAATTATTTTGGATGTGTACATAAGTGAAGTACATATGTTTTATATTTTGTTTTACACAGTTTTAGTGCAACGGCATAGTGCCTGATTGTAAGCACAACGAGTGTGGGTTCGATTCCAAATTGTGGAATTTAATTATTCTCATTTTATGCTCAATTTTCGAGACATTACGTGTTCAATGTTAATTATCGCCACTGTCTCAAATCCCGCTATTTGCTTGTACTGCTGCGTGAAGCAATTTTTTTTTTGTTTCTTAACGCTGCTATATTAGGGCGTAATTAAAATTAAGTGAAAATATAAATATATTCAATGTAAACATTATCTTATATCTTGAAGTAAAATCCGAATCCAGAATCCAATTACCGAGTTGTTCTAACAACATTTAAAATTTAACATAATTAAAAAATTATTACAGCCTTGTATTCATAAAATAAAAAAAAGTATTGGACGAATTAAACATTTATTTATGATTTTTAAAATGTTATTCAATACTAAGGAAGGATACAAAAATATTAATAAAAACGTACAAAAAATTAAACATAGCGGGACTCAAACCCGCTCTTGGACGATTTCCAAATCCAGATGGCGCGGGATTTAGACCCTATACGTTTTAATTTATAGATTTTCTAAAAAGATATTTTTTTTTACTATGACAATCATGCTGACAATATATTGTGTTTTACATTTACTGCCATTAATTGTATTATTTCCTTCAGTAATTATTTTTTCTATTAGTTTAAGTTTAATAGTTGTATGTATCTACTCGTTCTTAGTTATGTGTTTACGTATAGTTTTGTAAGATTAACCTTAGTCAGTCAGTCAGTTTAGACTTTTGAGGTGAAAGAAAAAATAATAAAAATTAAAAATATCTTCTATGCAATAATTCTTTCGCGTGGGAACCGGAGCGTCTCAACATTTGGGTTCTCTTTGTCTACCATGCTAAAAGAGAAAAAGGTGAAGCTATTATTTATTAATATCTTTTATCTTCACGCTGAAACTCGCAAATTGCAGGGTAGGCAGAGGGAACCTGGGAACCTAGAGTTATAAAACATTCGTTCCAATTAAGATAGTTCCGTTCCACTCATGCTGCACCCACAACCTGCCACGTTTAGAATCGCAAGCGTGTGCCTTAAGTAATAAGTAGTACCGAAGTATAATTCATATTTTTTGTACATTATCATTAACAATATATAAAAAATTGTAATTTGTATTTTTATTTAGTATTTTTTTATTTAGTGATTTTATTGTAATTTAAAGCGTAGCTACTAATAAAATTTAATATAAGAATGTGATATTTGTTTTAGATGACATTGGAAACATAAATGTTTTTATTAACTTTTATATGTTGTTTTATTTTGATTAAAAGTGAGTTTTTTCGTAGTAATTTAATTAGAAATATAAAATAGTAATCGAAGTCGGGTGGATTCGTGCCCACAAAGTTCTTCCCTCCCCGCCCGGGGACGCTGTAAAGACCATCCCAGGTCAACAGCAATAAATCCAATTCGAAAGAAAAGAAAAAAGTCAGTCGGGGGCAGTTGCTTGTAGGCAATGGCCGTCATTGGAAGGAAACTCGTGTGAAGTATTGTTATTGGGTGATACATATCACTTATTGCTATTATATAGAATATGTGTTTTTATCTTGTCCTTTTTTAAAACGTTAACCGCTTTCCATTTCTTACAATATGATAAATCGAGGTAACAAAAATAGTAACACTTGAAAAGAGTAAAAGCAACAATTCACAATAGGTTCAATGACACAGTTTTAAGCTTCCATTCTTCTTTTTTCAACCTATTAATTAAACACTGATATAACTACGGGCTATATATAGTATAGAATTGAAAATCTAAGAGACTTCATGCACTAAGGATTTATTTTCCAGCTTCACGCTGTATCTCGCATGTAGCAGGGCAGGCAGAAAGAGTCCGTTCCCCACTTTCCGCAAAATCCTGAATACTTTGCGTGTTGAATGGCAGGACTTAATGTCGCATTTTCCTACTAAGAAAGTATCTCATAATTTTTGAAAATGTTTTATTTCCTTGTTCTGTTTAGATATTTTTTTCTTATTATCTTTTATGGAATTAAGTTCAGGTGCGGAATGACCTAAAATTTAAAACGTGCATATGTTTTAAAACTATTAAACTTTTAACGGATTTGCTAATAAAATTTCACCAGGAACTACAATTATCTAATAATTAATGAAGCCTGTCGTGGCGCAGGGGTCTGTAAACGCAACATGTTGTAGGTTCATCTTGCTAAAGGATATGAAATATTTAATATTTTCATTTTTTCGCTCTGATGACGAAGCAAAACTTACCATTGAGCTCCGCAAATTGGAATAACCTGCAATTTAAAACATATTTACGAGTATATATGTTTTGAAATGCATTTTTAAATTATTTTTGTTTTAAAAGTTTTGCTATTATATTTTATCAGGAATTTCAATTTTAAAATCAATTCAAATATAAAGACTTAGTGAGATGAGAATGATTTGATACCATCCTCATCTCACTTTTATTACAACGTCCCATTCTCTCACAACCACGTTTATCTGGTAATCTTTTTCTATACAATACAGGCCTATTGTAATATGACAATAGCGTATAATTTCAAATTAATGTGTGCGCCTTTGTTGTATATGTTTAAGGTTATAAAGGTAAATTCAATATACTACATATTAGCGCGCGAATTGCGGGCGAAGCCGCGATCTTGTCCCGGCTTCGCCCATAATTCACGAAAGCATCCGTTTTTTCTATTTATGTATGTTTGTAGTGTACTTATAAAGACTATTAATATGAAAGTTTTACTACCTTAGGTTACGTTAAAGCATTCCAAATTCCTATTCCATTTCCAAAACAAACAAAAATTCTTATAGAATAACGTCTATAAGAATTTTTGTTTATTTTGGAAATAAAAAAGTATAACTTAAGACACTTTTCACTTCCATACTCCATTTTCCGGAAGAAAGAATTAAGTAGCATTTTGGAGGCATTGCGTGTCGCGTGACACTACCAGAGGGATGAAATAAAAATATTAAATATTTCATTTACTCATGTGGGAATCGAACCAACAACCTGTTGCGATATTTTATTAAAGCGATACCTTCTAATGGCACAAATAAAATTCTTAACACTGTTACCTTTGAATCTCTAAAAGATTTTGGGTTCTTCACGATCACAACTATAAACGATTCTAATCACTAGACGTCCACATCACGAGCCAAGGCATTACTTATTAAATAATATTTTCAAAGGTGTTTGGTATATCAGTTACAGTACGCTTACAAGGAACGAGGTCACCTAGTTCCTCGTGCTTCATAAGTAGAATTTACCCTCTCACTTCCGTCTCCTCCACCTATCTCTCTTATCACTCACTCAAGCTTTATGCTTTATTGTCGTACTTTCGTCACTCATTCTCACGGCGTAACCAAAACACCGGGGCAAGTTCTCCATTCTTAAGGCAAGGCTCCGTATACAGGTGGAAGTGTCAGCACCACATTAAATGAAACCACAGTTTTAACTACTCTGTAAAAGCCTAATATAATTCAGAAAAAAATAAATTCCCAAAAATGAAAAAGTTTTTTTTTTCAAACAAAATAAATAATAAAATTGTCATTTTAAAACAAAACGCCATTTGTAAGGATGACGCACGCACACATAAACCTATCAAAGGAACACCGCCGCACACGCCTCATTTCGAAATCGAGTCGTATATATTGGCGATAAAGTTCAAAGTTGTTTAACCTTTAGTAGTATTTTTGTAGTAGTAAGTGTTTATGTTATTGGGATTTATACCTAATCGCGTCACACGAAATACAGGTATGGATAAAAATCGTAAAATGAAAAAAAAATCCTACGTCCAAACTGTTGAGGCATCTTGATTAATTTTTTTAGGTATAGGTTTGAAATATTTTACCCTATATGCTGTTTCCGTAAATGGAGCGCTGCCTCTTCCACCCTGTATACTACGAAGAGATTACATTTTTACATTATTTATTTATTTTTTTGTTTATCTCCTTTAATATCCACGTCTTGCTGCCGTATAACAGGGTCACGAACTGACATTTCACCGTCTCGGTAATAGAATTCGCATTACGGATCAGGCACCATTAATTCTATTACCGACAGCAATAGGCCTTTCCAAAGTCATTTCTTATCCTCCTTCTCTACAAAACTATGTTGCATTGAATTTTGAGTCTATCTCATATAGCAAAATAGGCAAAGAGGACCTGCTGTTAAGAAACTTCTTTTTCCGCCCGAACGCGCTCTTTAGCGCTTAACGATAAACTCAACGGTGCATCTTGTTAGACTGTGACCACCATTAAAAAAATATGTTCACCTTTGTAGGTATATCTGTACATCATTGTGATTTAATCGCAGTTCCCGTAGAATAAAAAAATAATCGGATTTTTTTTTATTGATACTCGTTTCTCTGAAACCTATTTTTACGCTACGGTTACTTATTTAAAAATTACTTTATAAGGTTCACCAAATACTAATAATTTAATAAATAAATATTACAAAAAATAAATAGTACTTTAGTAAAGTTTCTAAAATTTAAGTTAGCGTAAGTTTAAATAAAATGGTAACATTTTATTTTCAGAAATACCAAGCAACTCTGTATATTGTTAGATTGTCTTACAATTTTGCTGAATAGGTTATTGTATTGAGGGGAATTTTATAAAAATAATAGCGACTTACCATTTTAACTCTTAGTATTACCATTCTATTTTCTCGTGAAAAGTGAAAACTAAGTACTTGTATTTTACAATGTGAATGCATTGTTGTTTGAGAAAATAAAACTAAATATGGTAAAACTAAGAGAATAAAACGTAAATATGGTATTCAGCCGTAACTGTAAAGAGTTTTAAAATATAATATTGTAATAGTGACAGTGGCGTAGCTGGGGGGGTGCGACCGGTGCGGTCGCACCGGGCAACAAATGGAAAGGGGCAACAAAATCTACGATCAATTCTTCTAATTTTTTTTCAATCAAGAATCAAGGAATGTACAAGAAAAATAAGAGAATGAAAATGAAAAATACAATCTCGCTATCATGTCAATTGAACATGAACTAGTCGATACTATTGATTTTGAAAATGTGATTAATGACTTTGCTAGTCAAAAAGCGCGTAATCTCCGTTTTAAATTTTTGCAATATTTTTTACCAAAATCTAATGTTATAACTTATAGCTTCACGCTTTATCCCTAGCGAGGTAGTCAGAGAGAACGGAACGCCAAACGCCGTAGCGAGACCGTAGTCTCAACATACCTCTTTCGCCTTGTCCACTGTTATCAACCTCTTCATACATGCCCTCCGGGGAGTCCTCATGCTTTTTATATGACTTTCCTCCAGTATCTTTGATACTGTGTTTTCGAAGGTCAACCGAGGTCTCCCTCTATCTCTCTTACCACTCACTTGTCCATCATAAATCTTTTTTGCCATTATTTCATCACTCATTCGTTCGACGTGCCCAAACCAGCTGAGCGTGTTCTTCTTCACTCTCACCGTGACATCCTCGCTAATACCTGCCATTCTGTGTATCGCTTCATTACGGATTCAATCGGCTAAGCTGACTCCGCATATCCTACGAAGAGATTCTCCACGGCATTCATCTTTCTTTCATTCTTCTTCTGTAATACCCACGTTTTGCTGTCGTTTAACAGCGTCGGTACCAACACTGCATTGTGTATGGCCAAACGCGCAGGTGCTGACGTTTCGCCGTCACATCAAAGCAGCTAAGGCTCCATTAACCCTGTTACCGGCAGCAATACGCCTTTCCACGTCCATCCCGTATTTTCCATTTCTACTGAACAATCTTCCCAAATATACCACTTCATTCACCTATTCTAATATTTTACCATTTACACTGATTTTGCGTCCGTTCTTCATTTCTTTCAAAAATTACCTTGAGATGAATTTCAGAACCTTTGTCTTATTCGCATGGAGGCTTAGACCATTATTTTCACACCCTTCTTTCAGAGTGGTGACCAATGCCCGCAACTCGCAATCTGATAATGCAATAAGCACTGCATCATCTGCGTACAGCAGGCAATTCACATTCAGGTCACCTTTCACTTCAGGCCAACTTTCACTCCCATATTACTTTGTTTCACTCCATGGAGACAGCTTTTTTTTTTTATGGAAAAGGACAAGGCAAACGAGCGTTCGGGTCACCTGATGGTAAGTGATTACCGCCGCCCACGGCCCCGTGCAACACCAGAGGAGCTACAGGTGCGTTGCCGGCCTTTAAGGTGGAGATAGACGCGCTTTTTGAAGGTACTCATGTCATATCGACCTGGAAACACTGCCGCGGGTAGGCGGGTAGGCGGTAAGTTCCTACGAAACCGCACAGTAGTGGATAGCCACGTATCCAGGTGGTGTGGATGATATTTCAGCTTATATCGTACTGTGCGGTTAGATACGATAAATGGGATTTTTTTTGTGGTTAACGCGCAAACTTGTGTCTTCAGGGGGTTAAACTGAACTAGGTTCCTTTCACCCCATGAGGAGACATTGTTGAGGGATGCCTCAACGGAAGACACAAGTTTATTTCGGCACTGTTCGGCGTTTTCCCGAGAAAGACTTGCTCGGCCGGAGTAAACAGCGTTCACCGTGCTATCATCTGCATAGCAATGAATGCTAGAATCCTCTAACATGTCATTGATATGCAGAAGAAACAGCGTAGGGGACAGCACGCAGCCTTGGGGAACGCCAGCGTTCACGGGCATATGATTAGAGCAAAAACCGTCGACAGCGACCTTGATGCTGCGCCCAGTGAGAAAGCTGGCGATCCACTTGCATAAATTCTCGGGAAGCCCATAGGATGGAAGTTTAGCCAGGAGCGCTTCATGCCACACTCGATCAAAGGCCTTCGCCATGTCCAAACTAACTGATAGGCCCTCTCCCTTGCTTTCAATAGCCGCAGCCCAGCGATGGGTAAGGTAAACTAGAAGATCACCGGTTGAGCGACCATGGCGAAAGCCATATTGTCGGTCACTAATCAATCGGTGATCCTCTAGATAAACTAAAAGCTGGCTATTGATAATGCTCTCCATGACTTTTGAGAGCAGGGATTTGATAGCAATAGGCCTGTAGTTAGATGGATCGGAACCATCGCCTTTCTTTGAGATCGGGTGGATAAGAGCGCTCTTCCATGAGTCTGGGACAACGCCGACTGAGTAAGAGTGCCGAAACAAACGCGTTAGCACCGGTGTCAGCTCAGGAGCACAGGAACGGAGCACTAAGGGAGAGATGCCATCTGGCCCGCTCGACTTGTGGATGTCCAAAGAGGACAGAGCTCGCCTAACAGCTGTTTGGTTAAACTTAACCTCAGGCTATCCAAATACAAATTGACATTTTTTTTTTCGTGAGGAAATCCTGTTACGGATACCGGCCCGAGTGGGAACTCGAGCGGGTTATGTGGGACTTGCGGACTGGCAGATGTAGGCCGTCCGAATACCCACTAAAATCTCACGGTGCTCCTCCTCGACCGCCACTGGCCGCGAGACGCGGGGACAATAGTCTTCCGCTAAGCGCGGCGGCGGGAGCCTGCAAGGCACGTCGCGGAGTCAAGGGTGTGTGGTCACCCTCGACGGCCTGCTCGGAGTAGCGCGCGGGAGGAACCTGCGCGCGACTACTGGAGCCAGGTTAGTAGGCGGCCAGCTTCCCCAAGCTGACCGCCCTCTGGCTCATTAGGGCGGAAGGCGGCGATCGTGTGCTGCCCTCCGGAACCAAGCTGACATGGCACCCTTGTTTAACACCCAATCGGATGTCAAACCAGGGCGACACGCCAGCTCCTACTCGCACGCAGGCTGAGTGATCTCTGTAAAGAGACTTTACGGCCTGCAGCAAGGGTCCCGCTCACATTGTACCGGGGTAGTATCTTCCATAATTTCGCTCTTACAACTCTGTCAAACGCCTTTTCCAAGTCTACAAAAGCACAGAAAACTTTTTGGTTAACGGCTATAATTTTTTCCGTGATCATGCGGAGGGAAAAGATCTGATCGATACACCCTCTTCCAGGTCTAAAGCCTCCTTGGGCCTCCTACAACGGCCTTTCAGATCTCTCTTGCATTCTTCTCGCTAATATTTTAGCATAAACTTTACTACTTGAGGCCGGTCGTGGCGCAGCGGCACGAGGTGTGACTGCAAAACCGACTGGTGCGTTCATCGTGCCTTTATACAAAGGCACGATGAACGCACCTCGCCAATCATCTGGGATCTCCCCTGATTTCCAGCATAAATTGCACAAAAACCAGAACAAGTCCAAAATGCGTGGCCCACCATATTCGATCATCTCGGCAATAACTCCATCTGCTCTCGCTGCCTTACCACATTTCAGACTTCGTATTGCATTCTCAACTTCTTTTATACTGATTTCGCCATCAGCTACATCAACATTTAACATTTCGCTGTTACTTGAGACTGAGGACTCAATCACATTCATACATCTCCTTGTAAAATTCCGCCCATCGCTGCAAAATGTGTGGTTCTTTCGTGAAAATTTCATCGTCCTTCGAAAGCAACCTCGAGAAACACTAACTTCTCGTCAGAAAAGCTACGTGTTTTCTCTGAAGTTGTTCGTTAACCTTTCGTCTCTTTTATTCTCTGCCTTTTCACGCTTCATCTTCATGAGTACTTTCGTTTGGTGATTTTGTAGCTTATACTGTTTCTTTTTAATTTCTCTCATTCTTTTATCCTTAGCTGAGGCTTTATAATCCTGCCATGCTTTCTTTTTTCTTTTTATAGCAGTTTCCACTTCATCATCCCACCATTCGTCGCGGTTTTTGGTAAAGCCTTCCTTCTTTCCCTTTACCACATACCTCTATTGCTGCTTCTTTCATGCAATCGCTAAGGTTCCACCAGCATACTCCAATACTTTCATTTCCAGATTCGCTGCTGTCTAGCTTCTTGGAAACTCTTTCTTGATATTCCTCTCTAATCGGTGGATCTTGAAGCTTCTAATTTCTTATGCGATAATTCGACTCCAAGTTTGGACACCTTGTGTAGTTGCGCCAACCTGCAAACAGACCCCTTATAAATCAATCATACTTTTCCCTTCCGCTCGCTCCCATGTATACATGTGAATTTATTTGTGTTCAAACGTCGTGTTTGCCACAAACAAATTCCTTTTCTTGCAAATTTCCAATATAAGCTTTCCAGTCTCATTTATTTTCTTGTCATCATACTGACCACTCCCACCCCCTCCCTCGTAACCGCTTCGCGCAGTTCCGATTCAAATCGCCACATATTATTAATTTTTCATTCCCTCTAACGCTACCTATAACATCCCTGACACTCTCCCAAAATTCCTCGAGTTCGCTTAATAGAGCTGTGGATACTGGCGCATACGCCACTAACAAGAATACTCTTGTTAACCCCAGCTTGAAGCGAACCCAAAGCAGTCTCGGGTTGATCGCCTTGTATTCAACTGCTGCACTAACCAATCGAGAGGACAATAACACCTACACCTTGACAGCCCCGCTCGCTCTCTGGTACGCCGGCCCAGAAAGCGACCCGACTGCCCGGCAAATCGGTCGTGTCATTGCCCTTTCGCTTGGTCTCTGTCACACAAACGACATCCAAATCTCTATCATCCATCGCATCTAATAATTCATTCATCTTTTCTTCCGTCCCTCCTCTTACATTCCACGTAGCTATTTGTAGCTCCGTCCTCCACCTCGTGGCGTGTTGGGTGGCGGTCTCCAACGCCGCATTCGTCGCCACTTGACACACCATTGTACCCCCATTATAACTTATATATAGTTATTATAGTTTTGAAGCAATAAAAAATTATATATCTACTCTACTGTGGTTTGAAATTTGAAATTATTTTGACCATTTTAAAGGGCAACAAGTCCTAAGCCGCACCAGGCAGCAAATACCCTAGCTACGCCACTGAATAGTGATTGTCATAGTATAATATAAATTATTTTTTATTAATATCACTTAGAACTTTTATTCTCGTAACCGTGTGGAGTACAGTAAGTTATGAAAATAATTTTAATAAATTATATCTATGTATGTATTAAGATGCATAGAACTCAAATATGGTATAACAATAATATCATATTGAAACCAATCATACCATAGGTCCACAAAGTGTGATAGGTTGTGGGTTCGATTCCCACTTGGGGAAATGAAATATTTAGTATTTAAGTTTATTCGCTCTGGTATCAAGGCAAACCGCAGCGTTGAGTTTCGTCACTCAACACACAATGCCTCCAGAATTCTCCTCCAGAAAATAGGGAACGAAGTGTCTTAACACATGGTTAGCTCTGCCAACCCTGTTGTGTGTGTACAGCGTGACAAATAAAATAAATCAGCTTCACATATATTGATACAGCGTGACCTTAAACAAATAATAAAAAAGATTCGTGGTTTTGGCTGTAAAAGTAAAGTGCTGTTAACATAAATTCACGTTTTCAATTAGTGGATTTCGAAGCAGTATAAATGAAAAGTATTCAAATTGCATCGAAAAAAAGCGGTCAATACAAGCGTGTTGTGAACCAGTTTACGCAATCCGTTATGTTTTATACTTAAATTTTATTCCAAAAAAAACCATTCGTATTGTAAAAAGACATTATTATGAGGCCGACAATGCGCAGGGGCACACCTGGAATACTATAAACACGACGACTGTCGGTTCGATTCCCACTCGGGGGAGTGGAATAGTTAATATTTTCTTTTACTCGCTCTGGCAACGAGGCAAAGCGCGACGTTGAGTTCTGCCACTCTACACGACAATTAAGCGGAAGGTGGGGTAAGGAACTGTCTTAATTGGAAACGGAGTGTATTAACACTAGGTTCCCGAGTTCCCGCTGCCATGCTATGTGCGGGATATAGAGTGAATCTATAAAAAACAATGTATTTTTTTTTATGAGGCCAGTCGTGGCGCAGCGGCACAAGGTGTGACTGTAAAACCGACTGGTTGTGGGTTCGATCCCCACTCGAGAAGATGAAATATTTACTTAAATTTATATTTCCATTTCTTCGCTCTGGTGTCGAGGTTAAGCGCGGCGTTGAGTTCTGCCACTCAACACGCAATGCCTCCAGAATTCGGCAGAAAGTGGGGAACGGATTGTCTTAACACTAGGTTATCTCTGCCTACACTGCTGTGCGGGATACAACGTGAAGCTGATTTGATTTGATTTAATTTTAATTTGATTTTTTTTTATTTTCCTTAGTCATATGTACTGGTTGTTTCCAGCGGCTTCGCCGCACGATGACTAATGTATGACAGATAGATAGAAACCCCCTGTGGGTTTCATCAAAACTATTAACGTAATGATATATAAGGTTAAAAATTCGATAATTCAATTATCGAATTTTTAACCCAGCACGAAGATAATACTTTTAATTTAAATTAGTACCTAATTAAAAGTGATTTCTGAGATTATCGCGCTCAACTAAACTAATTCTTAAATCATATACTTATACGTATTTTACATTGATATTATTTTTATCCTTTTCAACACTTAATTGAGGCCGTCATGCTGCAGTGGCACATCATCACATCGCTTGACAGCGTCTGGAAACGCACGGATTGTAGTTGATTGTATTGTTGATTTCCAATGGGGGGCCGTTCAAGTATTACGTAAGCAGTTTTTTTGCAATTATTGACCCCCCCCCCCCCTGCCCTATGTCATCAAAAATAAGCAATCCTCTTAAAAATATTTCATTGAAAACGTCAAAAATAAGCAAACCTAAGACTACAGTGCTTACGTAATACTTGAACGGCCCCTGGGCGGAATAAATTACATATATGCATTTCCTCGCTACAGCAAGGCGACAAAGCGCGTCGTTGAGAACCGCCAATCAACATCAATATAAAAAGAAAAAAAACAAATAACTTAGTACACCCTTATATTACTAATCATTACCATTATCATTATCGCGCATACGAAATATAAAAGTACGGAGAAATGAAAATAGTTAATTATTCCGAGTGGAAATAGAAGCGAGATCGAAGCATTTGGGGTACCCAGATACTACCAGTATCTGTGCCATGACGGGTTTAAATATATGTTATGATGAGGCCATTTTTTTAGCTTCGAGCTGTATCCAGCATAGAGGAATTATTAAATGTTTTTAATAATTTTTTAAAGTGTTATTCCACACTTAGGAAAGAAATTTATACGTATAAAAATTTGAACGTAGCGGGACTTGAACTCGCGCCTCCTGGAAACCGACCAGGCACCACTAAGCCATACGTTCTGATCGAGCTACGGCGACACACGTCGTTACAAGGTGTACTTCTCGTTGACCTACAATCATTCAGTTGGCGAGTCCGACTCGCATTTAACTGATTTTTTTATGTATAATATAATTGGCCTTCGAATGCAGTTCAATAACATTTGAGGTAAGCACGTAAAATGCACGAGACCCCCCAGATGTGTGAAGAGGTTGATGAGTGTGAACGAAACGAAAGAGATATACAGGGCCGGTAACCTTTGGTGCTCCTTTCTTTCTGGGCACCTCTGGTAGACGCTACTGGGTAGGGAGAAAGGTAAGGCAAGGTAAAGGTAAAAAATAAATAAAAAAATATGAAAAATATATATTATAATAACCGCTAAATTCGTATCTGGGGCATTTGGCGTGAATGTAGTAGTCGTAAACGTATTATGAATATAGACATTAATTTAACTGTTTTCATCTAGAACTTATATTATGCTAATAAATTAGCAAACTTTCTTTCTTAGAAAACTTTATAATCACTCATCTCACAATTCCATATTTACATACAAAGTAAACTTTGAAACCATCGACCGAGATAAATTAGTTAACTTTACGCTGTGTCCCGCAAATACAGGATATCCACAGTCCTACCCAGTGAGCTGATTCGGCCCGAGCGATGTAAAGCCCTCTAACATCAACCTAGTACGCAAGTCGAGGTCCGTGTTTCCCTTGCGACTTCGTAGTATATTAATTTGGCATCAAAGCTGTCTAAGCCAAGATCAGAGCTCTTCTAGCTTGGCCTCCCACAAAACCCGGTGACGGTATAGAGGCTATTATGGCCAACAACATACTAAACAGTCGAAAAAAAAAACATCATGAAGCTAAAAGAAAGAAAGAAAGATACTTAGTTAAAGCTAGCAAGATTTTATTTTCTCGTTCTGATCGATACTGTGCGGCGTCTTATCTTAATGCAAATAAGAGAATACATACAAGAGAACTAAGAAAATTTACTTATTCGAGTGTTACACGGAAAGCTATATGAAAGGTATAAATGGTACATATGAATTTGTATACAACCTATAAAATATAATTTTATATATTGTAGAAAGAGGCGCATGGAGGCCAGTCGCGGCGCTGGCGGCGAGGAGTGACTTTAAACGCGACTGGTTATAGGAATGTCTCCATAATTCGGCGGAGAGTGGAAAACGGAGTTTCTTAACACTTAACCTTACTATGCGCGGGATACAGCGGGATGAAGCAGATAAAATTTTTAGTTTAGTAAGTTTTATTTAATTTTCAAAGTTAAATATTTTTTTGAAGTTAGTCGTGGCGCAAGTTTGACTCAAACTTATAATTGTAGTTCATGTCATACAAAATGAATCCAAATGTTCTTAAACACAACTTTGGCAATTTTGATAAGTTGTACTAGGGGCCGTTCAAGTATTACGTAAGCAGTTTTTTACAATTATTGACCCCAACCCCCCGCCCCCCACCCTATGTCATTAAAAATAAGCAATCCTCTTAAAAATATTTAATTGAAAACGTCAAAAATAAGCAAACCCAAAACCCCCCCGTCCCCTTACAGTGCTTACGTAATACTTGAACGGCCCCCTATCCGTTGACCTACAATTTAAAAATTCGTACAGAACCACCCTCTGGCACTGATTATTTTTTTGCCATATTATATACTCAATATACAGACGCTACTTTTCTATTTTATTTATAATTCTATAGAAGCCAGTCATGGCGCAGCGGCAGGAGGTGTGACTGTAATATCGACTGGTTGTGGATTCGATCCCCACTCGAGGAGATGAAATATTTATTTAAATTAATATTTCCATTTCTTCGCTCTGGTGTCGAGGCAAAACGGCGTTGAGTTCTGCCACTCGACACGCAATGCCTCCAGAATTCGGCAGAAAATGGACAACGGAGTGTCTTAACACTAGGTTTCCGTCCTACCATGCTGTGTGCGGGATATAGCGTGAAGCTGATTTAATTAAATTTATTTTTTACTATAGATAATAGATATTTACAAGTGTTATATAATATTAATTGAACGACTATGCCAGTCCCATTCAAACTCTTATTAATACAAAAGCTAATCTCCGTTCTATAGTTCTATTGGCCTACTATAAATGCAATAGTTATTTGTTATAATCCCACATGAGAATTACTGGAGTTTTATTACACTTCAAGCAAATATCAGTTAAGATAAAAAGTTGACATGGTTTCCTAGGCATAAATATCGAATATTATAGCGTTTAGAGGCAAGTCGTGGCGCAGCGGCACGAAGTTTGACTGTAAAACCGACTGTAAAACAATGCCTCCAGAATTCGGCAGAAAGTGGGAAACAGAGTCTTAACACTAGGTTCCCTCTGCCTACCCTGCTGTGTGCGGGATACAGAGTGAAGCTGATTATGGCATTTCTACCTTCATTTAGAGGCTGAAAATGGAAAACGGAGTGTCTTAACACTAGTTACACACTAACACTTAATGTTAACACTTAATGTACTGGACGGATTTTGATGAAGTTTTTTGTTATTTATTTTTTACTTCATAGCAGTATATATGTTATAATTTATTTCGATGGTCTAAATACTTCATACGAAACACTAACAACTTATCTAATTTATAAACGATATTAATATAGCAAATTAGTATGTATTCTTATTTTAAACAATTTTCGAAGTTGACCAATCAGCGAGGACATATTTAATTGACAATTCAATTACCCTACTAAAATAATATTGATAACGTTTCCTAATCAGAAAGGTTCTATTTTAGATAAACATTTTTATAACTACATATTATTAAAACGAAAGTGAGGCCAGTCGTGGCGCAGCGGCACGAGGTGTGATTGCAAAACCGATTGGTTGTGGGTTCGATCCCCACTCGAGGAGATGAAATATTTACTTAAATTTATATTTCCATTTCTTCGCTCTGGTATCGAGGTTAAGCGCGGCGTTGAGTTCTGCCACTCAACACGCAATGCCTTCAGAATTCGGCAGAAAGTGGGGAACGGAGTGTCTTAACACTAGGTTCCCTCTGCCTACCCTGCTGTGTGCGGGATACAGCGTGAGAAGCTGATTTTGATTTATTTTTATATTATTAAAGTCTGTCTGTCTGAGGCGCAACGGCAAAACATCTGACTGTAAACGCGATAGCTGTGGGTTCAATTCCCAATCGGGTGCATGAATTATTGTCATTTTATCGTTCTTGTGAGTCGAGAAGACAGTGTTTAGCTTTCAGTTTTCCACTCAATCGCAATAAAAATATATTCTTCGTGTAGGTTCCAAATTTACAACTGGTCCTCTTAGTTCTATCAGACGATGTCGTATAATTTACCTAAAGCAAGTATTTTATAGTTATTTTATTGCGCTTACTTTTCCTTTTTTAACCCTAGACGCGTGGCGTGAGTTAAATAAATCTCTCCATCCATCCATCCAGAAACCATGTTATATATAGCATCGTCTATGTGAGCCAACTTTGTACACGATCAGGGGCTGTTCATATATAGATGATATAAGGGATGATTTAGACCCCATGTAATGAGATTTATAAGGTTTTTAATTTTAACGAACCTAAATAATTTTTCGATTGTTTTAAACTTTTTCTTATGTTTTATAGTCGGTTATAATCGAATTCATTGTCATTTTCTCCAGCTTCGCAAGAAATAATACAACATATTTGAGGAATAGTGAGAAACTGTTGGTGACGTAGACATCTTTTGTCTTTCTGTGACAAAGACGTTGTCGTCAAATATAGGTCTGGAACACCAGATTCGATTGAATTCTACAATCTAACTAAGGAATATCTTGATTCGATATTCAATAGAAACACAATATTGCATGCTGCATATGATTTATTAACAACAATTCCATTTCTTCGCTCTGGTGTCGAGGTTAATCGCGGCGTTGAATTCTGCCACTCGACACGCAATGCCTCCAGAATTCGGCAGAAAGTGGGGAACGGAGTGTCTTAACACTAGGTTCCCTCTGCCTACCCTGCTGTGTGCGGGATACAGCGTGAAGCTGATTTAATTTTAATTTATTTTTTTGTATAAACATTTATCGTATAACCCTCATATTATAAGACACAACTCCATGTAAAAGTTATTTTGGATAAAGGATATTTTGAATTTGAATTTCCTCCATAGTAATCTACCTACTCTTACCTTTATATTCAAGTAAAATAATTATTCAAGTCCTTAATATAACATCCTTAAGTTTTAAGATCAATTTTGGCGAACCTCTTAATCAAAGTAGAATTTAATTAAATAAGTCATAAATCACATTATCCTATTCTATATTCATTAAAAGCTTTAATTTATCAGCCACCGAGACAAAAACTTGAAATCTTTAGTAAAATATAACTATAAACAAACTTTGTAATTAAATTTGCGTAACAACTGTACTATCAAATATTTTTTTTTCGAAATATTGAGTTGAGTAGCGGAACTCAACGCCGCACTTTTTCTCTCTGGTAAGAAGAAATGAAAATAATTCATTGATTGAAAATCGTACTCACAACGCTTAATAATTACACACGGGATTCACAACCAGCTCTATTCGATCGTCGTTTTCTTAATACTTGTGACAGTGAGTTTCTTCCTGATATTCTTGATTTCACGTAAAATATGTTTAAATAATTAAAAATAACACGAGATTTTTATATAATAGATATTTACATATTTTTATTTTATACATAGAAATAATAAAAAAACTATTTAATTTAAAAATAATTAAAAGAGATTCTATCTATTCGTTATATATACGTGAAATTTCTTTTAATGTAACAAAAAGAAAAAAAAAAAGAAAAAAAAAATATAATATAATATAAAAAATAAAATAAATATAATATATCGATATCCCACTTAACAAGATTTGTATATGTTTTCTTCTATTTTCTGTTTGCTGTCATGTCTTTAATAACACATACAAACTCAAAATGAGCTGATTGATGTACGAATCATTAAAATTAGTCGACCAGTCTAGTCTTTATAACGTTATCTATCATCTATCCATAAAAGAACATGACTGACTGAGGTAAGACGCACGCACAGCCATAACTGCTGATGGTAGAAACGTGAAATTTGGACAGATGTTTTAAATCTGGACACCCACTGAGAAGGGATTTTGATAAATTTGACCGCTAAAGGGACGAAATAGGGGTTGAAAGTTTGTATGGATTTTTTTTCATGGTTTTTTAGAATTCACTCCCTAAGGGTGCAAATAAGGGGTTGAAAGTTTATATGGAAAAATCTTTAAATGGCCACCGATTTTTATAAAAAATTAAATTCAAACTGTAAAAAAAAATTATTAAACACGTGTTTCGTGGTTTTTTAGAATTCACCCCTAAGGGTGCAAATAAGCGGGCGAAGCTGCGCGTGTTCACTAGTATAGTATATAGGAACAAACACACATACATACAGTTATAAGCACATTAACCTCCTTTGTATTACACAGTCGTTTAAAAATAAACATTTCCTATATTATAATGTAATTTCGTATAATAAATATCGTATATCGGAAGAAATTCAATCAACCTATGAGTAGAAGTAGAGCGTGGGCTGCACTCACTGTAAGTACAGCATCTCCTTAGAGAACGATCGCTGTATCTAATAAAAGAATAGTGAAAAACAAAAATAAATATTTGATTAAAATTGAATCATTCGTAAATAAGGAAAAATGTATTGTAAATCATGGATTTTTTTTATTGTAATAGATAAATGCTCAACGTTTTCCTATTACATTTCTAAATGGTAAAATAAATAAAAATTGTAATTTTAAACTTTTTTGAGTTTGAATCACTCCTGTAATAAAATAAATCTCCTACGAGTAGGTGCCCCGATAGAATAATATCGTTTGTCAAAAAATTACTCATCTGGTGCAACAATGACGTATTTGCACTTTTTGAAGTATTGCACCTGAGGAGCATATTCTTCGTCATTTTCATTGTGACATACTCATACGTAGTACATGTCATTCTCTGTATCTCTTTATTGTAGATTCCATCAACTAAACTGACTCTGAAAATTGTAACTGATATATACACCTTTAAAAGTATTATTATTTACTTTGGGCTTTTGAGGCCGGTCGTGGCGCAGCGGCACGAGGTGTGACTGCAAAATGGACTGGTTGTGGGTTCGATCCCCACTCGAGGAGATGAAATATTTACTTAAATTTATATTTCCATTTCTTTGCTCTGGTGTCGAGGTTAAGCGCGGCGTTGAGTTCTGCCACTCAACACGCAATGCCTCCAGAATTCGGCAGAAAGTGGAGAATGGAGTGTCTTAACACTAGGTTCCGTGCGGGATACAGCGTGAAGCTAATTTATTTATTTTATTTATTTTTTAAAAGTATTATTATAAAATAATGTTTTGACTCGTAATGTGTTTATAGTTGTGATCGTGAATAACCCAAAATCTTTTAGAGATTCAGAGATAATAAATAATGTTGATTATTTTATATTATTCCATCAGAAGGTATCGCTCTAACAAGATATTTGCCATCAGATGTTTATTTATGTGACTGAAACTCGATGTTACTATGTCATAACTCGAAGCTCTTCCGAAGAAAAGCCAAGAGTGCGTCCTATCTTCCTCTCCACTATAACTGCGGCCTACTTATTTATATATATATAACTAGTTATAATAAAAGGAAGAACAAGCAAGGGCACCTCCCCGCCCCTACATCGTGAATTCGTACTAGATTACGGCTGCAACAGTCTTATTGAACTCTTCGAGACGTTTGTGTGTGATCTTACTGAATGTAACTGTTACGCTTGTTTACATTTAGATTCTCCTACGGATATCGGCACCCAAATAAAATCTATTTAGGGGGACCTCGGTTGACCTTCGAAAGCACAGTATCAAAGATACTGGAGGTAGGTTACGTAAAAAGCATGAGGACCCCCCGGAGGGCATGTAGAAGAGGTTGATGACAGTGGACGAGGCGAAAGAGGTATGTAGAGACCGTAGCGTTTGGCGCTCCGTTCTCTCTGACTACTCCGCTAGGGATAAATAAAACCAAAAATATTTAGCAATAAGGTCACCGGGAAGTGCGACAGCGTATAACTGTAAACAAAATGATTGTGTGTTCGATACCCATATCGATTATTTTAATTTTTCCCTCCTAACAACACAAAACGCAGCGTTGAGTTCCGTAACTCAATACGCAATGTCTCTAGATTCTTTCTGACTAGAGATAGAATTGAAGTGTTTAATAATACTCAATATATAACTGACCTATCCATACCTACAAATAAATAATAGCAATTCCGGATCTTATCAATATAATTATTCAATTAACTACTTTATAAGCAAGCAGCGTGTACTCGACACGCTCAAGGCAGTCACTGCAAAGATAATATAAAGCGAGACCTGTTATTACAAAAGTTTCTTTATTTGAGAAGACCTGTTTTTGATTAATTAATTGTTTAAACTTTATAAATACTACAATTAAATTAGTTAAGGCAAGTAGTAGCGCATGGGCATGGGTGTGTGGTTGTAAATGCGAGTGGTTGTGAGTTCGATCACCACATTTATTTAAATTTATATTTTCTTTTCCTTGCTATGGAGTCAAGTTTTAAATAAAAATAAACATATAAAATAAATGTAATGTGTAAATGTCATCGGCATTTATAGCTATAATTTGAATAATCTATATATATAAAAGGACTTGTGCTGACTGACTGAGGTAAGACGCACGCAGAGCCGTAACCGCTGATGGTAGAAACGTGAAATTTGGGCAGATATTTATTTTCATATTCTGGACATCCACTAAGAAGGGAATTTGAAAAATTTTAACTCTAAAGGGATGAAATAGGGGTTGAAAGTTTGTATGGAAAATTTTTTTAATCTGTACCGATTTTTATAAAATTTGTAATTCAGACTCTTAAAAATATTTCATTGAACACGTGTTTCATGGTTTTTAAGAATTCACCCCTAAGGGTTCAAATAAGGGGTTGAAAGTTTATATGGAAAAATCTTTAAATTGCCACCGATTTTTATAAAACTTTAAATTCCGACTGTTAAAAATATTTTATTGAACACGTGTTTCGTGGTTTTTTTAGAATTCACTGATAATAATAAGCGGGCGAAGCCGCGCGCGCCCTCTAGTAGACTATAAAATTAAAAATAGAAGCCGGGCGTGGTGCAGAGGCACAAAGTGTGACTGTAAAGTCGAATGGTGTGGTGTGGGTTCGATCCTCACTCGAGGAAGTGAAATATTTATTTACATTTATATTTTCATTTCTTCGTTCTGGTGTCGAGGCAAAGCGCGGCATTGAGTTCCGTCACTCAGCACGCCATGCCTACAGAATTCAGCGGAAAGTGGAGAACGGAGTGTCAAAACACAAGGTTCCCATTGCCTACCCTGCTGTGTGCGGGATACAGCGTGAAGCTGAATTTTGATTTTTTTTTTAATTTATATTAAAAATATATATGCATAACAAAATATAATGCATGACTGCCACTTTATTAATTAGCACGTGTCCTACAAAATTTTTAAATAAATAAACATTATTATTATTATTATTTTATAATTCGATATTCTCAAAACTTTGTTAATGTTTTGGTATTTTAAGTGAAATCCGCGGGCCAAAGCCAAGAGTATTTCACTATATTATATTAATTTAAGTTTGTGTTTTTACAAGGCGTCGTCTTGTAGGAACTTTCTGACAATTCTGCAAGTGTTCAATATAGCACATTTTTGCATGGTATAGTATGTGGAATTAGGCAAATCTATGGTTTTGAGGGCTTGATGTAAGTATTTCGGAATAACACCTGTGCTAGACAGCACCAAGGGCACAATATATACTTTATTAATTTTCCAGATTCTGATTATTTCTTCTTTAAGTTCTGTATATTTTTGTATTTTTTCTGTTATTGTTTTTTGTATATTATGGGTATTTGATATTGCTATATCTATTATATGAACTATTTTATTTTCTTTATCAATTAAAGTTATATCTGGTCTATTATTATGAACTGTCTTATCTGTTAATATGGCCCTGTCAAAGTACATCTTGTGATTGGTACTCTCTAACACAGGTGCAGGGGTATATTGATAGTACGGAAGTGGTTTCTTTTCTGTCAAATTATGTTTGATAGCTAACTTTTGGTGGAATATGTTGCAGATTTGATTGTGACGATGGCTATAATCGGATTGAGTTAAAGAAGGACACGCTCCTGTAACGTGTTGTATAGTCTCAGAATTCTTTAAACATTTTCTACATCTATCTGTCTTTAAACTTGGATCTTTAAGTATGTATTTTTTATAATTTCTGGTATTGATAACTTGATCTTGAATAGCTATTGCAAATCCTTCGGTTTCCGGAAAGAGTGAACCTAATTGTAACCATTTATTTGATGCCTCTAAGTCGATATTTGAATTATTTAGGTCGTGAAAATGACGCCCATGTAATTCTTTTCTCCTCCAAGTTTCTATTTTCTTATTTTCATAATTTTCATATCAGTTTTACTATAAAATTTAATATTTTTATCTTTTAAATTTAGTGGGGTGAATTTTTTAACCGTTTCTGTTACTGCTAGATGTATTTTACTGTTATTGGATTTATCAAAAAAGAATGTGCGTAAATTTCTAATCTGTCCTTGCCATAAACTATTCAAATCTATAAGACCCCTACTTCCTATTTGTCTCTGTAGAGTCATTCTTTCTATTGCCGACTTGGGGTGAAAGTAGCTATGTTTTGTTAAAATTGTCCTAGTTTTTATTTGTATTCTGTTGATATCTGTTTGCGACCATTTAATTATCCCGAAAGAGTATGTTAATACCGGGATAGCATATGTGTTAATAGCTTTAATAAGGTTCTTTGAATGTAATTGTTTTTTGCATATTCTATTGACACGTTGAAAATATTCTTGTTTTAATTCTGTTTTAATTTGAGTATGAGCTATTCCTTTAGCTTGTTGAATTCCTAAATATTTATAATTATCCCCGTCTTTCATTAAATTAAATCTAACACCATCTCCCGAAATATTACAACTAGAACTTAATTTTCCTCTTTTTAAATATAATTCTCGACATTTATCTAATCCAAAAGTCATACAAATGTCTCTACTGAAAGACGCAGTTATATTTAATAATTTTTTCATGTCTTGCTCTGATTTGGCAAAAAGTTTTATATCGTCTACGTACATTAAATGGGTAATAACTGTGTTAGGTGTAAGCTTGTAGCCAGCATTAGAATTATTGAGAATATTGGATAAAGGATTTAATGCAAGACAAAACCATAAAGGACTCAATGAGTCTCCCTGAAATATGCCGTTTTCAATTGCGATTTGCTCAGTTTTAATTATTGTTTGGTTATTACATATATACAAATAAGTTTTCCACGTTTTCATAACATTTTTCAAGAAGTTTATAATTACTGGGTTAATTTTATAAATTTGTAAAATTCTAATAAGCCAGGAATGAGGTACACTATCAAAAGCCTTTCTATAATCAACATATGCTAAATTTAGATTTCTTTTGTGCGTAGTTGCATGTTTCAGAATTACACTGTCTATGACAAGTTGCTCCTTGCATCCTCTATGGTTCTGCCTGCATCCTTTTTGCTCTTCAGATAGTATATTGTTTATTGAAATATGGTTATTTATCTTTACTGTAATGCATGAAGTTATTATTTTATAAATTGTTGGTAAACAAGTTATAGGTCTGTAGTGAGATGGATCCTCTGTTGTGCTACTTTTAGGTATCATATATGTGATACCTTTTGTAATGAATTCAGGCAAAATTTCTTTAGATTTTATTAAATTTGTGATAATAGTTGCCAGAATGCTGTGTATTGTAGACAGTTTTTTAAACCAGAAACTATGTATACTATCTACTCCAGCAGCTTTCCAATTTTTAGTTTTTGTCAATACATGCTCTAAGTCTTTGGTTGTTATTTGCAAAAAGTCCATTTGTTCTATATGTTTCCAATGTTGTTCTTCTTTGTCTATCCAGTTAGCGTTGTTGTTATGATATTCTTTGGTTTCCCATACATTCATCCAATAATTTTTAAATGCTTCCACAGTAGGTAAAATTGTTTGTTGGTTTTTAGTTATATCATTACTCAAAGTTCTATAAAATCCTTTTTCATTATTAGAGAATAATTTATTGTCTTTTTTGCGTTTCAGTGATTTAATGTATCTTGCTAATCTTTGAGATTTCAGAGCCAACTTTTGTTTTAAAGTGTCTAAAAATTCTTCCGGTTTAACATTATTTTTTTCATATTTTGAATGAATTTTTGTGTTTTTAAATATTTGTTGTACTTTTTTTTCTAATTTAGTAGATCTATTGTTATTTATATATCGTTGTAATCTGCCAATATCAGCCCTTAGTTTCCTAATATCTTTTTCTATTCTAATTTGCCACGCTGGCTTTTCACGCTTCATTGTATCATTAATATCACTGCTTTCATTTTGAGTTTTGATTTTGTATCCTAAGTTACGAGAAATAACAATTGCACTACAATATACCAGCGTATGTAATTCAGTTATCGTTAATTCTATGGAGCAATAGCCATCTAAAATATTATTATTAAATATATGAACCAATTTATACAGTTTTTTATTTTCTTTTAACCTCGGCAATTTTGGTCTTGAAGTTGGATCTGTTCCTCTATATTCAGCAAGTGCGGTTTCAAGTTCGTTTTTAAGCTTTTCTATATATTGAGGGTCAATTTTATCGGATGATGTATTTTCCTGCGTGCTTATGGTATATAGAGAAAGCGTGGTTTGCGGTGGAGTATCAACGTTTGCAATAGCATGATTATTGATAAATACAGTGTCAGTTTGATTACTGGGATTTTGCAAAATAGAGTTAGAGTCTTCTTCTAAAATAGGTGGTAATACTGGCTCTAAATTATTTGGCTGTTCATTGCTGTCTGATTTTAAAAGTAATGCAACTTCACGCTTTATATTTTCAAGAATATTTTCAGATAATAATTTATTTCTAACAATAACCCTACGTTGATCTGCAATTCTTTGGGAAGATACTTTAAGGTGTGGGTATTTTTGTACAAAATTGTCATAAAGTTTACTACAGTACATAGTCCTATCTGTATCAAGTTTAGTTATGTAGTAATAAGTGCGCATGATAAATATATTAATTTCTTCATCCCATTTCATACGCTCCCTTGGTTTACCAGTTTTAGTGGTTGCAAATTGGTTGGCTCTTGCCTCTTGCAAAACATCATCAACTGGTGTTGCTGTTCTACTCCTACTACTTCGTCGCCCGACTGTAACTTCTGAGGACCTTTCCCCAACCCCCCTGTCCCCGGCTCCCGCCCAGTCGGAGTTACGAGAGTCACTGGCTAGCATACTGTCACGCCCGTGGCCAGCTGCAGACGTGCCCCGGCGATCACCCCCGGGAAGCGGCCCTATACGTGAATTCCTATTACGTGTCTCCATATTGATGGGTCACCTTTACCTTGTTAGCCGTGTAAGTTTTGATTGTACACGTTACCGCCCCCCACGTTAGCAAGATGTTCAGCTAGGACGTAAGGTAGGATTTTAGGGGGCTTATTATTATTATTATTATTGTTATTATTATGTTATATAAAAACTGATCAATCCGAAATAAAAATTGTTTTTCAGGGTTCACTTCAAAAAAAATTAAATCCTTGAATAAAATATTCCAATTTTATTATTAGTCTGTATCTCTGTCCGTGAAATCATGTTTCTCAAGAGCTTATAGAGACCCCTTAAGCTGAAGTTAACATCAAATATTCAGGCTAGTTCTTTGGAGCACAAGAAAAATGGGAAACTATTGCTAACTTTTATATTACGCTGGCACACTAAAGCTTATAAACTTGTATAAGTTCTACTTCTTGTTGACTTGTTACGGAACCCAAGGTACGCTAGTCTGACTCGCACTTGACCGGGTTTTCTAAAGGATCATTTACTATTTGTAAAATATAACTTTAATCCTTGCAAAGTGTGGCATTAAGGTCCTCCACTCAGCACACAATGACTCCAGAATTCGGCGGCTGGTGGGGAACGGAAGTAACCTTAATGGGAACAGACTGTCTTAACACAAGGTTCCCAGGTTCCCTCTGTCTACCCTGCTATGTGCGGGACAGAGCGTAAAGATAAGAAAAGAACCCGTTATTTTTAATACGCAACAGCTACACAATGGCATACCTCTCTAATGATTACAATACATTCTCTCGGTGGTAACGAAATCATGCATTCTACTACTGTTCCATTATTATGTTATTACTTTTTGTTTTTTTGTATATTGCATATTATGTAAGTTAAGATTTTTGGTGTATTATTTATATTTATTATGTGAATATTCGCTAGACCCTCGCGACACAGTGGTATAAATCTGTCTGTAAATGCGATATATTTTGAATTCTATTTCCACTCTATATAGTCGAACTATATACATGATGTTAAAGTTGGACAACGGCCTCTTTAGTGACGATTTTTAATTTTTTTGTAATTATTTTTATTTCACCGATATAGTAATATAAATCGCGGTGTTGAGTTCCACTTAATGTCTCGCATTTAAACGGATGTAGCGAACCAAATGTTTTTCAATTTATAATCACATCTGTGTCACTCCGCTACGATGGCCTACATTCACTATGTTTATGTATTATTATATAAGGTATAAATTGAGGTGACTAACCTATCATTGAATATATAATAAGCTTTTCATGTTTAGCCATGGCATAACTTGAAGGCTTAAAAGTGAAGGTTTTTGCTGCAATTACTTTGCTATTTGTGAAGATTGAATCTTAAGAATGTTCTAGAATTTTACAGGTACCAGGGGATAGTGTTAAGACACTCTGTTCCCCATTCTGACACTTACGTTCCATATCTTAAGCTGAATTCTGGAGGCATTGTGTGTTGAGTAATGGAACTTAAGGCTGCGCTTTGCCTGAACTAAATAATGAAATAATGAAAATATTTAATATTTCATTTGTTCGTTTGGGAATCGAACCCACGACCATCGCGTTTACTGTAGGACGCTGCTCCCTGACTGCCTCTATTTTTTTATGTAAATCCACACCAACCATCCTGCATCAAGTCATCCGACACTGCCCCACTGTACCACAATGGTTTCTTGTCAACCTGCTTTAGTAATATTCCATTATTGATTAAATTGCAACATTCTATAGTTAACTGCTAACCATAGAAGTGATTGAGTCGGCCTTCAAACGATTCTGAAATAAAATTATTTTATTGTTATTCGTGTACATGGGTACTGTGGCTGATTGTAAACGCGAGGCTTGTGGGTTCAATTCCTACTACTACCCTATTAAATTTATTCCTACTACTAGGAGAGAATAAAATCATTTTAATTTTTATTTAATCGTTCTGGTCTATGTAGAAAGTGGGAATTGGAGTGTCTTAACACCAGGGTCCCTGTGCCTGCTCTGCTGTATACGGGATATATCAGGGAGAAGTTCGGACATCAGACAGTGTGAAGTTAAAAATCATACACACATTATGTAATTGTACTAAATACTACGTTTTAATAATTAAAAATAATTTATTTAGTAATGAGTCCCCGTAATTCCCCGAAATTAGTAATTCTTCTAATGTCGCTCGCTCCAAAAACCTGTTTTCATGATCATTCAATGTATGACTCGTTAATGTTTTACGTTTAATTATTTATTTTAAATATAAAGACATCATTTAATACAGGCCGGTCGTGGCGCAGCGGCACGAGGTGTGACTGCAAAACCGACCGGTTGTGGGTTCGATCCCCACTCGAGGAGGTGAAATATTTACTTAAATTTATATTTCCATTTCTTCGCTCTGGTGTCGAGGTTAAGCGCGGCGTTGAGTTCTGCCACTCAACACGCAATGCCTCCAGAATTCGGCAGAAAGTGGGGAACGGAGTGTCTTAACACTAGGTTCCCTCTGCCTACCCTGCTGTGTGCGGGATACAGCGTGAAGCTAATTTAATTTTTTTAAATTTTTAATTTAATACAAATCGAGGTTAAGTGCGGCGTTGAGTTCTGCCACTCAACACGCAATGCCTCCAGAATTCGGCAGAAAGTGGGGAACGGAGTGTCTTAACACTAAGTTCCCTCTGCCTACCCTGCTGTGTGCGGGATACAGCGTGAAGCTGAAAAAATAAAATAAAAAAAATAAAGTCATAATAGTGACTAAATTCTCTTTCTGCCTCACTCACTTTCTATTTATCTCTCTTGTACAAGCTTCGTCTTATTTCTTACTAGCGGCCCGCCCACGGCTTCGCCCGCTTAAAATACATGATTATTGATTTAAGCAGAATTGATTGACAACTATAATAAAATAAAATAAATAAATAAATCAGCTTCACGCTGTATCCCGCACACAGCAGGGTAGGCAGAGGGAACCTAGTGTTAAGACACTCCGTTCCCCACTTTCTGCCGAATTCTGGAGGCATTGCGTGTTGAGTGGCAGAACTCAACGCCGCGCTTAACCTCGACATCAGAGCGAAGAAATGGAAATATAAATTTAAGTAAATATTTCATCTCCTCGAGTGGGGATCGAACCCACAACCAGTCGGTTTTGCAGTCAACACCTCGTGCCGCTGCGCCACGACTGGCCTCACACCCTATAATAGAACTATAATGACTTCTAATATGATTTTTTGTTACTTTAATCTGTAATATTCTATTATGATTTTTTTACGACATTATCGTAACTTCTGTAAGAATTTTTGATTGTTTCGAACTAAAAAATATGACCAATGTCGATATTTGATATTCATAAAATATACATAAAGCTAATTATTATTTATATATATATATATATATATATATATATATATATATATATATATATATATATATATATATATATATATATATATATATGTATATTTTTGTAACATTACGTTCTTTTTACCTATGTTATGTTTTTTAAAGCTCTGTTAAATGTGCTGATGTCACTTAATAATTGTACTGCTTCAGAAACAGTCTTAAATGTAAAATTATTAATTTGGTTAAGGATTCATAATATTCTTTGTAAAATAACTGTAATGTTTGCATATTAACTCCTGTTTGCATATTATTAGTTAAATGAATAATTGGTAAATATGTAGTTA